>JAIOKQ010000983.1:0-512151 GCA_020654165.1 Oryctes rhinoceros
AAGATCTTTTCGAGAATATCATTAATTTGATATTCCTTGTCCATATTTTCCTGTGTAGTTATAGATATTTCTTTATTAGAACACTAGTTACGCAACAATTTTCCTCCCTGAAATAGCATTGTCTGTCACAGCTATCCTTTATTATTATTATTGTATGTAACTACCCAATGCAATGTTTTTGAATTATAATCCAGTTTTTAACACCTTACTGACTTTCAAAGTGTATTATAGAGATTTCTGCTAATATTTATGATGACAAGAATTGCACTACTGACGATAAACAAATACTTTGAAGGTAGGTATTTCTCTAATCTGTGTTGTTATTTTTCTGAGGTTGTTAATTTTTACTAGCGGATCACTGGTCTTACTTAATGTAGTAACATTAAGGGATATATTTTAATATACGATTAATTGCATTTAAAACTGAACTAATTCCCTACATTACTGCGATTATTTTGCCTATACATATATTACCTACTACTAACTGAAATATCATACACATAACCTAGATATAACACTTTTTTGAACCGATTTTTACGTACTTTCTTTTTCGATCCTAAAGAAAGGGAACTACCATTTTGAACTTAATGAAACACGGCAATTCTGATAACGTGCCAACTCGATGAGTGCAACTCATAACTTCAGTCAAATTCCATCAGTTTACACTGAAATACCAAATAGCAAAATAGCACTCATCCTAAGCTTACATAATTCATAGAAAAGCACTGGAAATGCACAATCGTAAAAACACCAATATTTTAACATTTAGTCTATCAAAATGGCAACATCGTAATAATGTAGAAATTTTGATTGCTTATTCGCCCTCTAAATGTAATTCTTCTCTTATGTATACAATCATCAGTTGTCTGAACAAAATTACAAGTTCTATTCATCTACGATTTCATTGGTGATGTCCTGTAAGTGTTAGGCGTTCCCCATAGGACTGGCAAAATCGCATTTTAAATCTCAATATTTCTACAGCAAAGCAGACATTTAAGAAAATCGTGAAAACTTAAGCTGGTAGTTTCGGCAATAAAGATCAAATTCGCATGCAGTGCGATAAATTAGTAAATGTGTCCTTTACTACTGAAACTGGTACCTTGTTACCACTGTATAGCCAATAAAAAGAACGGCTTAATTTGATGGTCCCTGATTTGAATGAACAGAATTGGATCCGCCGTTTTAAAACTAAGCGTTTATTGTTTACTTCTGGAAGTGAATTATAATTTTAAGGAAGTTCAGACTATCCGGACTAATTATTATATATGACAATATGACTATATAATAAATTAAACTTGTGTGGTGCGGAGGCTGCCGGTACTTATGTGTTGTTTACCATATTACGCCACAGTCCTCGCTATCATTATTGACTGTATTTAGAAAGTTATAATTGCTGATTACTGAAAGTTATAATATAATTGTTGATTATTTTTCCTATTAGCTTGAATTAACAAATTGTGAAAAATGTGCAACATTTTTTTAGGAAGTAACTCAAAAAAAAAATTAATAAAAAAAAATAAATATTATTTACATTAATAAATATTATTATTTCAAGTACAAGAGCATTTTTCAGTCCATTAGTCTTCTTTTGCACACAACTTACAAGACTAAGGAGTCAACTACATTGTCATATAAATTTGCAGTATTAAATCCACGCAGATAAAGAAACTTTTAGTCAATGTGAGTTTTAAGATGGGTCATCAATATATGCTTCTGATTAAATTCTTTTCCACAATAACTACATATATGAAGCTTCTTTACCAAATGTACGCTCCGAACATGTTGTTGTAGACTCATTCTCCCTGGGAATGATTTCTCACATTGTTGACAACTAATACTGCTCTCGGTTTCATGAGATACCTTATGAACTTTTAGGTGATAGTCGGACTTGAAGCTTTTATCGCATTGATCGCAATGAGAATGTTTATTACCGGAATGTACGGGTTGATGCCGCGTAACACCACTCTTCCTTTTGAAACGTCTTCCACAAATCTTGCACGAATACGGTCTAACCTCTGAATGAGCAAGTTTATGCATTTTAAGGAGATAGAGTTTTACGAAACTTTTTTCGCAAATATCGCATTTGAATGGAGTATTTCCAGCATGGCTATGGACATGAATTTTATAATAATATTGGTAACTAAATGTTTTGTTACATTCTATACACACAACTACATCACTGTTATTTTTTCTTCGAGTTGAATGCATTGTATTTTCTTTCAAATTTAATTCTTTATCTACTTCTAATTTTATGTGAGTTTGGTTATCTACTGATAATGGATCCTCTTGTAACGCAGATATATTGTCATTTTGTACATATATTTCTTCTTTTACAGTTTCTATTTTTTCCAATCCAAGTACATAGTTTTCCCTATTATCAATTTCTTCTAGCTGCTCATTAAAATTTTCAACCTTAATATTTTTTAGTGAGATATCTTGCACCACATTATCACTTATAAGAGGTATTTCTGTTTTCGATTCAACAAGATTTCCCGATTCAATTATGAAGTCTTCCAATTTAATGTCTTCATCACTATTAGATTGCTCATAGTTATTAATGTAATGTTTATGCAACCTATCGTATTCTCGGGCCATTTTGTAAATATGTCAAGAGAATTTTTGTTACTCAAATAATAGAATATAACCTAAAACTAGATTCATTACACATCACTTTATGCATCGAAAACACTATACTGGTCAGGTCATGATTTGCGATGTGGTTGCATCTGCAAGTTTTTCATGTCACCTTTGAGCATAATTATCTCCATCAGTTTTGATTTAAATCAATGTTTACTTGTTTTCTTGTGGAAGTAATGAAACTATATAGACACAGTTCAGACATACTCAGTGACCACAGACAAACACAGTAACGACTGGTACCTACACTATAAAACAATCTTGTCCGCATGCGTCATCCAAATATAGACATACTTCTACAATATTTGACAGTTGACTTGAGGTTGGGTATGTTTCTCGTAAAGAGCGGGAAATTTTGATGTAATGATTCGCCTTGCCACTAAGGCGCTATTATCAGTCGGAAATCCCGCTAGATAATTACTTTGAAACAGATGATTCCTGTTTGTAAACTTGTGTAACCTAACCAGCTTGCTTAAGATGAAATGAGTGAATTTGCTGTTTTAGCTTCAAATATTTATTGAATCTGTGTTATGTTAATTAGCGAGTTGTAACTTATAACTTTCCAATTACGGGTTTGTATATCGTATTTCAATACGTTTTAATTGCTATTATTCTTTATTCCTCTTATATTTAATATTCCCAATAATTTGTAGGCAATTATGGTATGTCCCATTTTGTGTAACCACGACAAAAATATTAGTAAACGGTGTTTCCCATTTTTGAATAACGAGGTAAAAATCCATCATATATTGCACAAAGAAACAAGTAACTATTTGCTTTTAGTTGTATGACATATGGATAGAAAGAATTGGTTCTGAAAAAATAAGATCCGTAAATCCTGAGACTGTATATAAAAGCCACAAAGTATGCGATTTACATTTTAGTGATTTTTATATGCATTTGATTGAATCAATAAACTAACCTGCAGTTTTTTAATGTGCCAAATTAGGGAGCAATGTAAGCGACCACCTGGCAGGTTTTCTATAGACGATTTTTACCAAACCGATACTGATTCTTACGAAAAGTATTTGTTCTTTCCTCCAGAAGATTATTGACAAAATTGTTGAACTGTTAATGTGAAGGATCACATTATAAATCATTTGAAAAGAGCTGTAGTGAAATTGGATGACAGAGATAAATATTGTGCTTTGTTGTTCGATGAAATGGCTATCGATATATCATTATCATGTGATCCAGAAACTGACCGAATAGTTGGATGGGAGGATTATGGCATTGAAAATCAAAATATTGCGTTTGCCGATCAGGTATTGGTATTTATGCTTCGTGGTATACGGAGGAAGTGGAAGCAACCTGTGGCCTTTGTATTTCCCGAATATTCCTGTAAGAAAAAATATTCCTGCAATTGTGTGCGACCAAGGCCCAAATAATAGATCTGCTATCAACCACTTGCAAGAAGAATCAAAGATATATTCTAGTCATCATCAAATTTCCAAATATGAAAAATTTTTAATTGATAGCTAGCAAATTGTACCTATTTATGATCCACCACATTTACTAAAAGGTATCTGCAATAATCTTTTGCAAAAAGGTGCTTTATTAAAAACTGGACCTGTTGAGGATACTCAACGTGCTTCTTGGAAAATTTTACCAACTTGATGACCATCATTTAAATAGAAAACTTTGCCCAAAATTAACAGCTGCACATGTCATAGTTGACAAAATTTAAAAAATGAAGGTTAAAATGGCAGCACAACACAGCACACATTTGCCGCTGATCTAGGTAAGTTGACTATTACATGCGTACTTCATTACAGTGAAGATTAATATGACATATTATTTCAGGAAGATTATCACCATCAGCACAATCTACAGCCTTTTTCTTATTGTTTTTTGATAAACTGTTTGACCGTATGAATAGTTCAAGTATTAGATCAGGAGTTGCAAAAGAATTAAAAGCAGCATTAAAGAAAGATGCGCCTCACTTTAATTTTTGGAATACAGAAGCAATGACCGTTTTGAGAAGCCTTAGATTCATAAATGAAAACAACAAAACAATAATTCCACCATCAGTTCTAAATTGGATTAATACAATTCAAGGTATTAAATCTATATGGAACTTCCTCCATAAGCAAGGATTTAAGTATCTTTACACTAGAAATATTGATCAAGACGATAGAAACTAAGAACTTCACTTCCGTTGAATACTGTTCGTTACTTATCTATTTGTTTTATATTTATGATTTTACAGGAAAATAACTTTATAATTAAAATATGCATACTAGTACTTCGCTAATTATAAAGAAAAGTGAAATTTATTTAATTTTTCTTAAACTCTTTCAAGGATGTAAAGTTTGTACTAGTTCGGTTCACAATTTCGTGGAGGCGTTTCGTGCAATCAACCGATTTCACACAGCAATCTATCCCACATGAAAATTTCTGTATGTTATAAACCATGGATAACTTCATTCAAACCCATGGGAAGCGGAAAAATTATATTGCTGAAATGGCTACTTCCTGAGTTGATTAATAATTGCGCTTGTTTTAGAGCATCTTGAATTCGATTTCAACTTCAACATTAGCTTCCAAGGCTTGAAAGGTCCACGGTTTGTTGTGGTAAACGCGGGATTTTAAGAAGCCCCATAGGAAAAAGATCACTCGACCTGGAAATTGGTGTCACAAAATCTCCATAGTTGCCCGAGCTGTGTGAGCGGTTGCCGCGTCCTGTTGAAACCAACACTGATCGAGACGCAAGGCAGCAAAAAATATTCGTTTATCATCTGTATGTAACGTTCACCATTTACAGTTACGGTAGTGCCATCGAACGAGCACCACGAGGCCGGCCAGTTCTTGCGACAGTTTGCAGGAGGCGCTCGGACAAACATTTAATTGTTCAAGCACATGGAACACGACGGCGAAATTCACGTTGCGTTAAAACAACAGACTTAAAATTTGTCAAATAAGAAGTAACAATAATTCGACGTTCTTAAGGTGTTTATCGCTCCATGACTTGTTTCATTTGTTTTTTTGACATTGTTTCAGATTTCATAAATACCCTCTAGTTGTCCTTCAAACGGATGCGGATTGTTATACTGTGAAGTGAAGATGAATTGTAGGTTTTTACATTGTTTTATGTGTTAACACTTGACGCGTGTATTATGTAGATGTTTTATTATGCTTTTATTAGGAATTCCTTTAAGGTTATAATAAATTTGTAATGTCAAAATAATTTGCATTCTTTCTGTTTTCACTTACCTCTTGTAGTATTTGAATACAAGAAAAATTATAATACAATCTGTTTTCGTATACATATTTGCAACATAGAACATAGATATATAAATAAAAAAAAACCTGTATTAATTTTGAACAATAGTTGCCCTTATTTCAGCGTTTAAAGGAAATAGATTAATAAATGTTTTATATAAATTATTATGTATTACGGGAATTATGATGTTGCTATTGCTGGCTAAAATATAACTGCCCAGGTTACATCATGTCATGTCGAAGCAAAACTTTTTCATTATGGTTTTTATCAGAAATTCCCAGACTATTACACTCTGTGATTCGTTCAGTACCAATTTGATAATAATGTTGATATTTTTCAATATTTCATTATCCAAAATCTCAATTTTAATAGTTGATATTATACTTTGTGCTAAATTATCAGTATTTGTTAAACGTATTCCGGCTCTTAAATCAAAGTCTTTGGATTAATTGCATGTAAAGATTAGGTTAGAAGAATTATCTTTGCATGGGAATCATATTTGTTTCAATTATTGTTATAATGGTTAGGCAATTTGTCAGTTTGCGTTGCCATTTTAACCTATTCGGGTATGGGGTTATGAATTATAAGGTATTATTATATTAATACTAATTCAAGAATCTTAATTATCATAATAACTAACCACAAAATGTGATTTTAAAGGTAATAGTGATCAGTTGTAAACAGTGATTAGTAATCACTGGTATTCTGCGCTTTACCTCGCTAAAGAAATTCCAAATATGATTGGCTCTGATTTGCTTATAACTTCTGATGTGTTCCAAATTGATAAATACAATATTTTAAGGTTAATTAGTTATAATGTTGCTTAAGATTTTCTGTATATACATAAAATACAAATAACATATAATATAATAACATTTTGTAATTTTAGACCATATTCTCTTACTTTAATAGGTTAAAATGGCTAACCAAGCTAATAATATCTGCGATAAATACGATGCTAATAGGAAGATTAAGTTAGAATTCTGCGACGAATCTGAAGAATTAATTGATTCGAAACCCGGAATATCTTTGACAAATGCTGATAATTCTGGACAAAATATTTTAATAGAAAATATTAAAGTTGAAAATTTCGATCATGAAGAAGTAAGCGGAGATATTAACAATGCGGGAAACTATGAATTTGAATTACAAAAAATTGAAACTGTGAAGGTAGAAACGTGTGTAAAAGTCGAAAATGATAATATGTTGGAAGAAGATCCATTAGTAATAGATGGCAAAACCCAAATAAAATTAGAAGTCAATGAATTGCATTCTACTCCAACAGAATATGATAACCAAGAAGTTTTTTGTAAAGACTGTAATAAAACGTTTAGTTATCATCACTACCATAACATTCATGCTTTTTCTCATGTTGGAATTACCCCATTTATATGTAGAATCTGTGGAAAAGCATTTGCGCATCAATCTGGTCTTAAAATACACAAAATCACCCATTCTGATGTAAGACCATACTCATGCAATACTTGTGGGAATCGTTTTAAAACAAAGAACGTTCTTTTAAAGCATCAGTCGGTGCATTCTGATGATAGACCTTTTCATTGTGATCTATGCGATAGAAAGTTTAAATATGACTATCATTTAAAAGTTCACAAACTTAAACACGATAATAATAGAAAATATATTTGTGAGGTATGCGGAAAGGGATTCTATGATTCCACTGCTCTGAAACATCATAAGAAAACACACGATGCCCAAAAAAGCATTCCATGTCAAGAATGTGGGAAATTATTCCAAGGAGAAGTAAGACTTCGAGACCATGTTAGGCAGATACACTCAGTCAGAAAGGTTCAGACGTGCAATTATTGTGGGAAGGAATTTAAACAGAAACATATGGCAGCTCACATTAAAACGCACACCGGGGAAAAGCCGTTTTCTTGCGAGCTTTGTACCAAGTCATTTATTAGGGTGTCAGCGCTTCAAGTTCATATGAGGACGCATACAGGAGAAACCCCTTATGCTTGTGAGTTATGTGAGAGTAAATTTAAATATTCCCATCATTTGCAGAGACATATGAAGGTCCATGTCAAAAAGGAACAAGTTTTCGAAAAGAAAAGTGAGAATCGACTGAAAAATGTTTAGTACAATACGTCACTGTATAATATTTCCATACCCTGTATAAAATTATCTAATATTTATTATATTAAATAAATTACATTTACTAGTTTTGTGTAATTTTCCTAACTCTGCTAAATGAACTACATAAATCCTGTATTATTTAACGTAGCAGTTGTGTCACTAAAGATAATCTCACCTAGGAACAGACAATTGATCAGACGATTGCCATAGAAGATATGGATAACTGTTTCTAAAACGTTTAGGTATAAGTTGAAATGCATGGAGCAAACAGGAACATGAAAGAATTGAGGATGAGATTGTTTTAGTAACTTTCCGATATATTGACTTCCCCAAGGTGTTTATTATAGTTTCTGCAATTGTTTTCTGTAATACTGTACTTTGTAAAAGAAGACACATCGCTTTTTAAAGTGGGCATTAACACATTTAAAATATTTTTTTTTCTTGCATCCGTTGTTTCATCCACCGCCAGCCCTCTTTTCTTGTTGGCAATCTCCATTCTGGAACGTATTTTCTCCAAAATATTCGAATTTCTTCATTGTTTACAATAGTCTTTATTGTGTAGAATTTGTTGCACACACTTAATATAAAAGCAAAGTCATATAGAAATTTATATGGTATGTACATCGGGTCTCGTATTAAACAGTTCCTGTTTGCAGGTCATTTACAAAGTATAATAACATTCGTCGAACATAACAAAGCACGCTATCGATTCGCTATTATGAATCCAACATTCATACACATACTCTTTCGAAATATATTATCGCGGCCAATGTGTGCGCGCTCGTTTCTGCAAACTTAGTAATTAGTGCATAATGAGTGAACAAACCTTTACCCTTTGCAAGTTTCTATCCAGAGCCGCGTAAAAATCCACGTAATATCTTATTATTCTCAAATTTTACTATAAAAACGTTGATTTAGAAAGCATAATAAATTCATTAACAATATTTTCATACGAAAGACATTTGTAAAACATAAGTGGTTATTGAAACTATTATTAATTTTTTAATATTGGCAAGAGCACGAATAGTACATATAATTTATTTTCGATGAGACGAGGCGGGCTTGTCGGGTGAAGATAACAGATTGGCTGACACGTGTCGAATCAGACTGAGCCTACATAGATCTCAAAAGCGTCTACCTCTAATACAAATGTCAAAATGTGCAATCAACTAAAACGGTATCTGGCAGAAAAGTTAGACAAGTTTCAACAGCAAGTTAAGACATGTAATACCAGGTGGCGCAAAAGTAATGTCATAATTTGAAGTGGCCGCCACTTTTGCGCCAAAAGTCACTGTGCTTTGACATTTATGATATAGATATATAGAAAACATCTCAAGAACGTGGAATGATTGTTACTTCTTATTTGACAAGTTTTAAGTCTGTTGTTTTAACGCAGCGTGAATTTCGCCGTCGTTTTCCTGGTCGTCGTGTTCCATGTGCTCGTTTGTCCGAGCGTCTCGTGCACACTGGGTCCACTAGAGATGTCACAAGAAGTGGCCGGCCTCGTGGTGCTCGTTCGAACGAGAACATCGCTACTGTTGCCGACGATGTCAGAGAGAAACCGCAAACATCAACGACAAAACGATGCATATAATTAGGCATCAGCAGTTGTTCGTTGCAACGAATTTTAGTGAAAGATTTGAAAATGTTCCCCTATAAAGTGCAAACTGTTCACGAATTGCTGCCTCTTGACCGACGCTTTGTAGATTGGGACTGGCCGCCCAGATCGCCAGATCTAACAGCACCAAACTTTTTCGCTTGGGGCTTCTTAAAATGTTGCGTTTACCACAACAAATCACGAATCTTGCAAGCCTCGAAAGCCAACATTAAAGCAGAAATCGCTAATCTGGAGCCATATGTTTTGCGACCAACAATTCAAAATGCCGTAAAACGAGCGCAATTATGCATCAACTCAGGAAGTGGCCATTGGAGCGATATAATTTTTTCCAATTAATGTCATCAATTATTCTTTTTTTTCCATTTATAACAAAATGGCGGTCAATTCAAATTATGACATTACTTTTGCACCATCTTGTATTACTTGTAATAAGAGGGTAGTCAAAACACAATTATTACTTTTAAAAATAAAGGATATAATTTATTTACATTAATAAATACGAAGAATTTTTGTACAAAGTATACAATGTTGCCTTTTTAGTACGTTACGAGTCAAATATTTAGTTAACTAGAGTATCCAGTCTTAACGCGTATCGCAACTCGAATAACTAGGATTGGTTGGCTCAATCGGTTTCGTTTCAAATTATTTGAGTCAATCATAAACGTAACTCGATCTTCAGACGTAGAAAACTATGTTGGACCCGCTTTCAACTTTTTTGAAATAAAAGATAATAATGGTTGCGTAGTGAAAAAAATGCATTACTATAATTAAACTACTCTTAAGTAGGAATACATAGCAAAAAGATTAAAGTGTATTATGTATTGGGCACTATCGGTACCTTTTTTCCATGAATACAAAAAAAGTGTCAGAATTATTCATTATTTGATTGTTTTAGTAATTGCTTGGACTTATGTAATTTTAGATGTTACATAAGAAATTGTAACTTGCTTAATCAATGTCCACAGGTAATCAGTGGACATTACATAATCGTTCCATTATAAAAGTAATTTAACCAAAGAAAAGTTTCTACTAATTCTTATGTTTACGTAGTCTTATTGCTAGCATAGGACTATCGAAATGTATTATCGATAGTCAAAACTATTGATTGTGTTCAATAGTGCCCATCACTATTTTTCTTTGACACAAAATACATTGTTACACAATTTATAAATTGTGAAAGGTGATTGAATCAAACGAAACAAATTGTAAACACAAAAAGAATGCCAAACCTGTTTTATTATTAAAACGAATTGCGAGTCCAAATTAGTCAGAATTGGGACGACTCTGTCCGACTATGCTAGAGGAAATACACTAATCTATTGTATATTTCTTCAAAATTCATTCCTTTTTAATATGCACTTTCACATGGTTCCGTAACTGATTTGAGAACTTAAATGCACTTTCACATAGCTTACAATGATAAGGGGTCTCTCCTGTATGTATCCTCATATGAGATTTAAGTGACGAAGCACTTCCAAATGATTTACTACAAATTTCACAACTAAACGGCTTATTGCCAGTGTGTTTATGAATATGGTTCATCACTGCACTTTTACCCTTAAAAGTCTTCCCGCAATAACTGCATATATGAACCTTTTTAAACGAATGTACATGTGTAACATGCTGCTGCAGTCTTACTTTTCCTTGGAACAGTTTTCCACATTGTGAGCAAGCGCATTTTTTCTCAGCCTCATGTGAACCTTTATGATAGTTTAAGCCTGTCAAGTCAGTGTATCCCTTTCCGCAAACTTCGCAGATATATTGTTTATTGGTATTATGCTTATATTGATGATCTTTCAGACTATTCCGCCATTTAAAACTTTTGTTGCATTGGCTACAGTGAAAAGGCTTGCCATCAGAATGTACATATTGATGCTTTTGAAGACTATTGCTTGTTTTGAATCTTTTCCCACAACTATCGCATCGGTATGGTCTATTATCAGAATGGGAAGCCTTATGTGAATTTAGGCAATGTTGAAGTACAAAACCTTTTCCACAAATTTCACATTTAAGTGAAGTATTCCCAGCATGGCTACGAACATGAAATTTATAATAATTGTAATTATACGTTTTGTTACAAACTTTACAAAATGCTACTTTATTATTGGACTTTTTATTAGTTAAGTATGAGGGATTATTTTCTAGATTCAATTCTTCTTTTGTATCCAATTTCATATGGGTTTTATGATCATCTGACAATGGATCTTTTTGTGATAAAAGCTCATTTTCATTTTTTACGTACATGTCCACTTTTACAGTTTCAATTTTGTCTAATTCAAATATGTAGCTTTCAGGGTTGGCAGCATCTTCAGTCTTAATATTTTCCAATATGATATCTTGTACTAAGTTGCTATCATTTATCGAGGGCATTTCAGACTTTGAAATAACAAAATCTCCAGCTTCTATTACAGAGTCTTCCAATTTAACACATTTATTGCATCCATATTTTTCACAGTGCTTTTGACATTGTTCGTGTAGTTTAGCATTAAATTTTGTAGCCATTTCTATAAAAATATCTAGAATATTTAGCTTATTTAGGTAATTGTAGGCTCACTTTAGTATCATCGTGATTTCCAAAACGGACCTGAAGGAAATTGGTCCAACTAAAAATAAATAAAAAGAGTATCAATAATAAGAGCAATTACAGTTTAATTTAAGAGTATTTTATTTATTTTATTTTAAGCGATTCATCAGTATTTACTGGTATCTACTGAAAATTCCTTTTGCATTCAAACGGTTACGGTTATTATATTTGTAGATTAACGTCGTAATATAGAAACCATTCATAATGTGCGAAATAACCGATACTAACCTCTCCTAACCTTACTGTTATACCGTTCCACTTATTCCTTTCGCGACCATAACCATCACTGCACAACAATATTGCGACAATATACCCTTAGTCTGGAACGACATACTTGATCTCATTAGTACTCGTTACATCGAGAATATTCATAATATCCAGCAGATACTATACGAAAGTGTTATCGCGGTATGGATAACACTTTCGTATAGTGTGCTCAGAAAACGCGATTCTTCTTAAAGTACCGCATTCGGATATTGTGTTCAGTATCCAGACATACCGGAACTACCGCAGCCAATTCTTACACAACGGTGTACATTATTAGAAGCAGCGTTGTATTATTTTAAATATTTAGAAAAGACCAAATTAGTGATTTACAATTGGATGTTAAAGAATCAGCTGCAATAAAGGTAAGCGAAATGCAATTCCAAATTCTTCAAGTTGCAGCAAATTTAAAAACTATTAACGACAATTACGTTCCAGTAGACGACACAATAAAAAAAAATGCAAAACACTTCGACGTACAAACAGTGCTACTGCAACAGTTAGGACAAAATTTAATACCGTCTTACGTAAAAATATCGCTTTTTCTAGAGTACAGAAGATCTGTTGTATAAATTTAAATACCACTTGAAGTACAGGGATACTAACACGTTGACTGCTGTATGAATCTCATACGATTCATACTTTCTTTTGCTTCTAACGCCGCGTGAAGCAAAGTTGATTCACATACATTTTCGTTTCGACCGCGCCACTCAGCCGCGGCGTTTCACCATTTAACCAAATACTTATGGCAAGTCGAAGAGTATGGTCCTGCCGACCAGCCCGCAAATTCCTCTTTTCATCCCGTTGAAATTATTATTGTAGTGTATGTGGTGGGCTAATGTTTTTAAAATTTATGTCAATGTCCTGCTGAAGTTATTTGTCTTTTATTTTTTTATTGCTTATATAAAATAAGGAACAATATTCGAAAATATTGATTTGTGTTAATAACGTTATAATAAAGAGTCAATTTAAACTAAAAAATATTTCTGATAGAGAAGACGAGAATTCTAAAAGATGCTAAATCGAAAAGCTAAAATATCTCTTATAAACGAATAGAATGTAAGAATGTAACGATAATTTTCTCAGTTATACAGCCTTATTCGGATATAGTACGAAAAAAAAAATTAGGTGAAAGAAACGCATGAGTAATGCCTAAATACAAAATATTATGGTTCTATGTGCACGTAGTAACGAGAAAATGATTTTTCTTTATTCGAGTCCGACTCTGTCTTAGTTAACATATGGGAATCACCGGCAGTCGCGGAAGCAGCGTTCGGATATCCATTTAGTATGCACATAGCATTCACCGTCATTACGATATGATTTTGATTTATGGCGAAACAGGACAAAATAGTCTTGCGGCAGAAAATTTGTACGCGGAACGGTTTCCCAATCGGCGGCATCCATCATCCGAGACAATTGTGAGAACCGTGTATCGACTTCGAGAAACAGGATCAGTAATTCCACGTTTCGAAGGTCGTGGCCGTCATATATCACGTAGAGTTCAGCAAGTAGAAGAGCATATTTTAAACATCGTTGAGGCGGAACCAGGCATAAGTACTACAACTTTAGCCCAGCAAGTAAATGTGTCCCAAACGACGGTGCATCGAATTTTGAAAAATAATTTACTTCATCCGTATCACATCCAGCGCGTGCAAAGATTAACGGAATTAGATTAAATGATCTAAATCCATTAGACTTTTTCTGTAGGGATACATGAAAAGCTTGGTATATGATCGTCGCCCTGATATTGAAAATGTCGAAGATCTGCGAAATCGCATTTATGTTGCAGCTCAACGCATTCGCGAAGACATGGTAATTTTTACTCGTGTGCATAATAACTTTCGTCGCCGAATTGATGCCTGTATTAGAGCTCACGGTGGATATTTCGAACATTTTTTACATTAATAAATTATTTTGTCCTGTTTCGCCTAGATCGGTCCTTGTTAGGACCACCACAAATTTCATAAAAAGAAAAAGAATGTATAACTACAAATAACTCAAAACCCGACATTTCGGATGCATTAACTTTAAACATTAAGAACGCAAATCATATGGTTATCGGCATATTCAATGTAAACACATAAACACTTCGACATCAGCTGTACGACAGACTAATGCATTTCAATAGACTATTCACTATTCATAGCATCTACAATGCTTTATCGATGTTTATTTGCATCTGGGTTAACTTTGATTCATCAGCGGTATTTGTATAATATAGGAGAAACAAAGATATGGACCGGCTTTACCTGCATTTTGGGCCCTAAAATTTGAACAAAATGTATATGTTACAAATAAATTTCTTTTTAAATTTTCAGTAACACATTGATAGGTAGTCTTCAGATTTCGGTAGCTTACGTGCTATTTACAGGTAACCCTGTATAAAATAAAAGGAACAATGTTAGAAAATATTTATTAGCAATAATATTATAATAAAATATAAACTAAAACTAAAGGAATTCTAATACATGGCAAGCAGGAAAGTAAAAATACATTTTGTATAGGTACGCCGGGAAGTACCAAGCCTGCAAAGCTGGACATTGGTGTGTTTAGACAGCTTTTTCTTCCTTTTTGTGGGAGGTCTCATATGCAGACGACGAAGAACTATGATCGCTGCCTCTATAACTGTCTGATGAATATTGAAACGGTTCTTCATCACAGAGGACTTTGTTTAGTAAGTTTTGTAATCTACTTTGCTCTTTTTCATAATCGCCCATTTTGAAATAAGTATTTTACACTAATTGTACGAAATATTTATCACCCGAACACTTTTGGAATAGGACAAACGAAACCAGCACTGATCCTAAGTTGTATCCCAATACTTCCCAATACTAAACTAAATGCACAGTGCATGTTTGTAGTCGAAGATGTAATTTGCAACAAACAAGAACAAACCTGCAAACTGTAAATGACGTATTCACCATGCCCGCTAGACATGAAAAAATTAGTTTCCGAGCCGCATGAATCAGACGTGGTTCATATAAAATGTATATAAACGTCTTCATATATGTTTATTTTGTGCTCTCTAACGCTACATCAGACAAAAATATATATTCGTCTGGGAGACGCAAAAAAAATTAGTATTGCGTCAGTCAACGTGTTGAAAAAATGATCTTTTTTCGTGTATAACCAGATATATGTAATCGCCGCAACGGACCGATCTCAAAAACACAGCTGTAGAAGATACAGATGTTTTCATCGATAACTGATTGTATCTGTATTGATTTTTATTTATTTCCTTTCTCGGAGGAGACTGCCATGGACGGTTATATGGGGTGTAAACATATGCCATTAAATAATGTAAACATTATTAGAAAATTTTCATAATGTTTAAAATACAATTTAATTTGGTACATATTAGTAGAGCTCCCCAAAGTGCGTGGCAAGTCAGAAGGCGTACCGCCGGGCGTGGCCGGGGGATATGTAATGTAATATATAAGCAAATAACTCGCATCGCATTTCGGTAGTTTATTACCGTATGCGATCGGGTTGTGACGGTATGGCGGACGCGCGTAGTAAGAAACGCCCACAGGCCGACAAAGTGAAAAAGTTCTGTGGAGAATTTCCTGACTTAATATATAATGGAAGTAAGATTATATGTAAAATTTGTAATATACCTCTGATGTGCAATGATAAATATGGCTGTAGAAGACAGGTAAATAGTCAGCAACACAAAAATAAAAAACTGGGTGTATCACCGACTGAGGCAACTCAATTTATAATTGATTTATTTTATATGCTGACTGCGTGTAATTTACCGTTTTCCTTACTCAGGAAGAAACCATTCCGTGAATTTTGGAATAAATATAATCCAGACTTTGAGTTACCGTCGGAAACAAGCTTAAGGAGATGTGTGCCAAGTGTACGTACCGAAATTGAAAACAGGATCAGATCTGCAATAAAAAATAAACTACTGTGGTTATGTATTGACGAAACGACAGACCGTAAAAAACATTCTATTTTGAATGTGATTGTACGTATACTGGAACCTCGTCAACAAAGACTAAAATCGTGTACTGCCGACGCTATCGAGAGCGTAGTCGTTGATACTTTACAAACATTTGAAATTGCCACTACTCAAGTATTAATTTTCATGACCGATGGTGCCGCGACAATGCGTTGTGTAGGTCGTTCTCTTCAAGAACATTATGGGATGAGGTTACATATTACTTGTAAACTTCATGCTCTGCATATTGCGGCTGAAACTATTCGTGCAAATTTCTCTGATGTAAATGCATTAATAACAAATACGAAACGAGTGTTTCTCAAATCTCCCAAACGTACCAGTGAATTTCATAAACAGTGTCCCGGTATTCCCGAACCACCAGAGCCGATTCTTACGCGTTGGGGGACATGGCTGAACGCAGCGTTTTATTATTTTAAATACTTCCGACAAATAAAATCAGTCGTCTTACAATTCAATCCCAACGAATCTGCGGCTATTAAGGAAAGCCAGGATAAATTCCAAGATATTTCCGTTGAAGCAGATTTACAAACCGTTTACAACAATTATAGAGAAGTACTTGAGGCAATAAATAAATTACAAAATAGTGCACTGTCCCTGACGGAGTCAGTACAAATATTAGATGACGTTAATACACTCCTACACTGTATAAATAACAAAAAAAATGATATCGTTACAAGAAATTTTGAAAGTGTTATGAAGAAAGATACAAATTTTAGCAGGTTAAGACAAGTTTGGGAAGGTAACTCTACTGATCCGGTGACTAAATTCAAAGATTATTTTAATTACGCGTGTATTACATCATTAGACGTCGAGCGTTCATTTTCAAGATATAAAAACATTTTCAGAACGACGAACATCCTTGAAAGAAACGACTGTGGAAACATTCCTAATGCTTCAGATGTTTGAGAAATCGGATTGCGCTTACGGTAACAATTTTAATGTGCCTACCTCCTCGTGTGCTGACTAATACTATTTTCCTTGTGCATTAACACCCACTATATTGGATACGACTAATTACAAAAGTAAGCGTTTTAAAATTCTTTATTTCTTTTGTTTTTATGTACTTTACTTATGTTCCTTATCGACGCCTATGGTGCGCCACGCAGTTGGGGAGCTCTACATATTAGGTGTAAACTGGATATTTGCAGCTGCAGGGAATGAGTAATTCCCCTAAAATGAAACAAATTTTTCTAAATTTGTAGATCCGAGCAATCCTTGCACGGAATATAGTAAACACAGCAGCTCAAATGGTACGCATGCATCTCGCTTAGAAAAAAGTGCTTCTTTATATGTAAAAAAAATGTAAAATAGGTAATAATAAAAAAAAAACAATTTCCGAAGCTAGTATAATATAGCAATAATAATAATAAATTCCAGATTTTGTTTATTTCTGGAAAAAGAATCACAATGCGGAGGGCACACAAGAATGATCAAAGATTACAAAATTAATGTATTTAATGTATATTATTGTGTATACAAGGTGGAGCAAAAATAATGTCATAGTTTAAATTGGCTGCCATTTTGTTATAAATGAAAAAAAGAGCTTTGTTTTCATAAAAAGTTTATTTAAAAGTGTAAAATTGATTAATTGGAAAAATTATATCGCTTTTAGGCATTTTGAATTGTTGCTCGCAAAATATATGGCTCCAGATTAGCGATTTCTGCTTCAATGTTAACTTTCAAAGTTTGCAAGGTTCAAATCTCCAAAACGGGAGATCACTCGACCTGGAAATTGACGTCTCCAAATTTCCATAGTTGCAATTCGTGAAGAGTTTGCACTTTGTCGGGGAACAACACAACTAATGCCTAATTGTGCGTATCGTTTTCTCGTTGATGTTTGTGGATTCTCTCTGACATCGTCGGCAACAACAGCGATGTTCTCGTTCGAACTAGCACTACGAGGCCGGTCACTTCTTGCTACATCTCTAGTGGACGTTTAATTGTTCGAGCACATGGAACGGCGAACAGAACAACGGCGAAATTCACGCTGCGTTAAAACAACAGACTTAAAATTTGTCGAATAAGAAGTAACAATAATTGCACGTTCTTGAGTTGTATATCGCTCCTTGGCTTATTACAACTAATTCTCATTATGACATTTCTTTTGTGCCGCCTGTTATTAGTAAATAGACAAATTCTATCATGTGTTGAATATTTCTTGATTTTCTAAATTATACTGTTAAAGAATATATTTGTTTTGAGGTTAATGCGTAAGTTGTCTAACTTTCATCAACCGTGCCAAATGGTTGGTAAAAATGGTATCGGACAAAACAGTCTAGTCTACGAACAAGCGTCTACTACATCTAATGTTTCTAGCAGACAATAATTGATCACGTGGCGTTTGAAGTGCCCCCTTTTGAGATGGATGTTAACTAAAAGTTCAATTTTAAATACGTTCATAAGTAAATTGGTTGCTGCTCTCAATTTTAATTTTATCTGAATTTAAATTTAAAGAATAGTAATATAAGTTGCAGTAATGACTGCTGACACAGTCGCTGCTGTAAAAATAATTGCGCCAACGGTCGAACAATTAAATGCCGATCATATAACACAGGTAAACTCATTAACTAAATCAAATTAAATATTTATAACCTCAAACATCTAATTTAACCTTTTAGTTAGCCGATAAGTACTGGGCCCCACATACGGTAGAAAATCATTTATCATATAATCCAAATGTAATAGAAGATATTTACCAACAAGATATCCGAGGAAGCAAGTAAGTATATTTTATTTATGGCGGCATTGTGGATGTTCGATATTGATATTTATTTACAGCTTTTCCATTAGACGGATTATGGTCTTAGAATTCAGCCAATATTTAGAAAATTATTTGTGGCCAAATTATAAACCAGATGCTTCCCATGCACATGTTATGTCAATTGTAATAATGTTAAATGAAAAGTTTCGGGAGCGAGTACAAGTGTGGCAGGTAATAATATTGCTATTTCTCATAAATATAGTGCAAGTGTGGCTTTCTAGGCATTTAAAAAAAATAATGAAGATTTCGCAAGCTTTTTTCGGCAAGTTTTAAATTGTTGTTTGGAAGATGATGATCTCTTAATTACCATACGAGAACAAACAGCTTTATTAGTATTTTTAAACCATTGCTTCAATAGTATGGAAGAAGCAATTTGCAGAGATCAAGTTAAAAGGTTAGTTTCATTATCGATGTGGATATCTCTACAACCTGAAAGAAGAGAGCATGAATTTAAACTTTGCCCAAAATGGAAGAAATATTGGAAGGCAATACAACGTAAGGACAAACCTGAGCATTTAGAAAAGTTAACATGGGAACGAACATTTCTACATAAGCTAATGTTGAAATTTATGAAAATTCTTGATACAATACCTGAATCTGGTTATTTATCTAGTGACAAGGTATAAAAAATTTAATTGACGTAAGTTAATAAATATTATCAATATTTTCTTTGGTTTAGGTGCATTATTGCGAAAGATTTCTTGAACTGATTACTGATCTTGAAGCATTATTACCAACTCGGAGATTTTTCAATACAGTCCTAGATGATTGTCACCTCGTGGTTAGATGTCAGTTATCTAATTTGGTTAAACGACCCGAAGGCCGGCTTTTTTGTCAGGTAATATTTTTAGATTTCTTTGTCTGTTCTGTCTGTTTGCCGAGATTGTTGCCAAGTTTGATGGCTTTATTTAGTTTTATTTAATCGAACATTCATTGACGGCTTCTCACGAGATACCTGAGGACATGAACCTTTCGACCATCATCAATTGAAAAATAATAGTCATTAAATATCTCTGCAAATTCAGCGAACCTGAACAGAAAATGTCTTATTGATTATAATAATGTATATGTATCGTGCTATATCTTTTCCTATTCCTATATGTAATTGTGCATACTATAAATATATATTCGTAACTCCACTCCATTGGTCGGTGGGCTCTTCAAAAGTGGACTCTGGTGTGCAATAACGTATGACGAAAAACGTCATAAGAATAGTCGAAGAAGTCGTTCGTTACTTGAACGCAAACTTAATCATATTAAGTCTATAGTCAAATTTAGTCAATGTAGGTAATGCTAATATATTTTTACCGAATTCTACATTTACCTGCCGATTTGAATGCATACTTCATTGCCATGCTGTATACTTTATAATTTCATCTGGTACTACCATAAATGCTTCTCACAGCCTTTTCTTTTTGTCTATTGCAAATTTTTCATTCGTGCATAGGTGTAGTAAATATATTCAGTATGTTCCTATCAATCGATGTATTTTCCCTTACTAAACTCTTCTGTCGATACTCCCAGATATCCAAATTTTTATTTATTATCCTTTCTGTTGAATGTTATTACATCCACCGATATTTCGTTTGACAATTCTTTCTTTGATTTGGTCAGTGAGACCATGTCATCAGTTAATACTATAAATATCTTATTCAATAAGATCATTCTTACCACATTGTTTTAATTTTTGTCGATATAAGTAATTTCCCCAACGCCTTCTGAAATTTAACTCCATTTACTAACTTGTTTATAATTATTAAACATCTACTAAGCAAGATTTTATTTATTGCCGAAAGATGTTATTTTAGATGATATGATTTTATATACGACATTTGATTAAACTGTGCCCTGTTGGAAATATATTGTAAGGTTATTATTTTATCAAATGGCCCCGAAATACAAATTCTTTGGATCTTTTTGTATAATAATTTTCAAACCGAAAGTATAAAACGCTATAGGTGAAATAAAGGATAAACATTTGAAAAACACTATTTATTGTTATTTAAGTACAAAATTAAGATATTTTTAAAAACACATTTTATAGCTGCACTAATTAAAAGATACAAAAAGGGAATGTTTACAATTTAGTATAATTTCTTCAAATAATTTAAGGACATCGGTAATTTTATACATTTTTAAGATAACCAATTCTATCACAGATTATTATCATTATCTTTATTTCTTGATATCTCGTTGAGAATCTGTGACTCCGTTTTATTCTATTAACTTAAATATTTAGCACACCCAGTATAAACTTAGGTATAAATGTATTCTAATTAAATAAATTATGACTGAGAAAGTTCATAAGCAATTGACTTTAACAAATTACTTTATCGATAATATATATGGGTACTTTCTCAATATATAGACATCAAAGATAGTTGCATACGCATAAATATACTTAATAATACGAAATCTATGCAGTGCGTTACAAGTTCATACGATTTGTCAACTCTTACATTTTCACTATTTTATTTAATTGGTGTTTCTTTTTTTCCATTTACGTAAAATTTCTTAATTTGTCTAAGAATCAGTCGTTTTATTTCAAGGTTAAAGTATAAAAAGAAGTTTACTATACAGCACATGTTGAGTATTTTGGTGAATGCTACATTTAATGCTTTATATTTAATCACTAGCCTACCTTTATTTAGCGATACTTCATAAATAATTAAGGTGTTGGGTATTTTTCTTGAATTCTCTGAAGCAATTATTAAAGCGAGCGGAAACCTTAAGGGTGTACTGCTGTTAAGCCAAAATTATCTGCAAGTTCGAGACAAAAGGTCGAACAGTGACGGTAAACCCGGTTGTTCTAAGTGAACGTGTCGAACAAAGCGTGAAACATGATGGGAAATCTTGGAACTTTAGGGCGTAATTAGAAAAATTACAACCTTGAGTTTGCAAGTTTGCAATTTCCATTTTTTTTGCGTGGAGCATTTTGCAAATTTAACGAGGAAACACCTTTTGCACAAATATTTAAATGGTATAGTTAATAACCTTTACAAGATAACTATAAACTTTAAGGACATCAGATTTACATTTTATTATTGCGTAAAAGGCCAAATAGTAATTTATAATAATTATATTTTATTATAAATTACAAATGAGAATAATGACAAGATTGTTTTAGAATTTTAGGAGACGATGTTGTTATTATTGTGGACAGCGGTGGCCGGTGTTGACGTGAATGGGATTACAACGGTTCGATTTCTTCGTGTGTTTCCGTTGTAAGGTCTATTGTACTATTCGTTGCAAAATTAATGTCAGACCCCGATGAACGTGATATCAAACCTTTTTCCTTGTAGGGCGGGCCTATATAGCGAGCTGTCTCTGTTATCGCTGGTATTTGCATATTTTATGGCCGTATTTAAATGAATTTTTCAGTTCAGAAGTTTTCAAATCAAATATACATATATATCTATGTATCTTATTATCTGTTCATTGTATATGGAAATAAGCCAAATACGTTAGCAAAATACATGTTTTTAATGAATTAAGAAGCGTGTTTCAGACAATTTTAATATATTAGTAATTGTAATACATGTATAACTCAAATAAGGAATTATTTTACTATAGTTGCAAGACACATTCATCTTGTGTAGATATTGAGTTTTAAACGGTTTTATCTATCTTATAGGTAACGCGTTACACAGGTGCAAATTCGAATGATTTTACAGTTAATATTATTTGTGTTAGTTCTAAAGATTGTAAAATTGTTATATACGGCACATATTAATTTCCATAAAAAATTGATTATTTTCACGCAATTAATTAATGAAAATTGACATTGCAACTCTGGTAAAATTCAACCCCACAACTCTCGCTTGCTTCACTGTTTTTTTCAAAAATTACGTCAAATAAGGATTCAATAATTAAAATTCTGAAAAGTTTTCTTAAGCTTAGGCTGAAATAAACAAATTTTGATTCAAACAAGTACTACAGTTTATTAAAAATAAAATAATTTATATTATATTTTCTTACAAATTTTGAATTTTGATTTTAATTAAATAAATTCCCTATAATAATCTCTAAGTTCTGCCTAAGTATTTTAAATAAAGATAAAGATAGTATTTTGATCGTTTAGGTTGGGCAAATAATATTCAGTCCGAATACTACTCACACGAGCTTATTTCGCTTCTTCGCGTCATAGTATTCTTTCACCCCGGTTCGGCTTTGTTCTTAATATTTTTTTTTGTGTTATCTTTTCCCCATAAAATTCTTCCAAATTGATTACGTTTTTGAATCAAAAAGAACAAGTTAAGATGCTTGTTTATTCAACAGACATTCTTTTTTGTTCGAATAGCATTTTTAATAATGTTGAAAAAATGTCATTATTCCAAATAAAAGTCATAATAATTTTTATTTTGTTTTTTCCAATTCAATGTTTACTCAACATAAAGTCCAGATCAACTCATAAATCGTTATTCAAAATAGTCTTGCCCTCCCGGTGATGAAGTATTACACTTCGAATTGATATTAAATTGATACCGTAACCAAATTCTTCAATTTTGAATCCAATGGAATGTGTCTGACCAGTATAAGTGGTAATTTTAAAAGGAATATTAGTAATAAATATATAATTACAATTGCTTCGATGAAAACTTTTGTTTCCAACTTTCCTTGTTCTTTGCTGAGCTGTTTTCTTTTTTTTTACGATACAACGTATATATTAGAGAGAAACCAAAAATAATAATTATTATTTTTTATTATTAGAACAAAATTATTTTATTTTAGAAAATTATAAATTCCAAAATCCGTTTAGTACCCGTTCGAGATGAATGCTTCTTAAAACTGTAATAAAGTAATTTTTTGTGTAAAATATAGTAATTCTACCAATAACTAGTATATTAAAAATTTCTCTCTCTTCTTAGTTCATTAAAAACATCTTTTGCTTATTTCCAGGTGGACAATAACATTTAAACACATAGAAATACGCGTTACTTCATTTGAAGAAGAACTGATTTTAGTATATCCGTAAATACATAAATAAGAAATCGTTCGCCATGTAGGCCACTCCCGCAAAGAAAAAGGTTTAATATTACAACTACTATTAATTTTGAAACGAATTGTACGAGATATGCAACGGGAATACAACAGGGAATTGAAATGGCGTAATGCAGCTTTGCATTGACCGCCGTTGATCCTATACGTTAAATCTTAGTTTTTATATTTTCAGCGCAGTACTGACTATCCTTATAATATATAATTTTTCATAAATTAATTCTATAACATATAGTGTTCGATAAAAATGACTTGTAACAACCTGAATAGATTATAACTTTAACTTAAATACATTTTAAAACATTGATGGCTATGGGAGCCAATTGTGACTGGCAAACAAGACAAAAATGTCAAACAAAACATTTGTTATACTTTTTACATAAAATTCGTTAGCGATCAATGTCTTAAACAATGCAGTAAGCGACTAGTAACTACCTGATAGAGCAATTATTTTCTAGATTGATGAAATTGTTCTTACAATCACGTTGTGGATGAATTAACGAATTTAACAAAAGTTGTTGAAGTAGTTTCTATCTGGTTTTGTCGTATTCGTTGCACTAGTATGCTTAACGTTTTACGGAATATGTTCATTGTTCTTATGCATTTTAGAAGTTGGCGTGAAAAATTCAAAACATACTACTCTTACTTAATTGAAAATAGCCGAGAAAAGCCATACTTAACTAGTAAAACTTCATAGCTAAAAATTTAATTTTTTTTTGTTAAAACTTATTTAAAAAAAATCACACTTAATACACTTAATGTTAACTAATCCTACATCAATGTTAATAACATAATTATCATTTTTTCAAATGTTATACACGTATCAAAATAAAATATGTGTAAGAAGAACATAAATAAGTTCGAGTATCAAATTAATCTAAATATCGACTTCTTTATAGCCGTTTGTAAATATAATAACAATGAGCTCACTAACTGTTAGCTGCACTAAGTACAGTTCAGGCCATATGCAATATTTTACTGACAGTGTGAAGTTGGTTACTTTTTGGTAAATATCGCATTAGGAAACTAGAATTACAAAAATGTTTATGATTAAATAAAGGACACTATTGATTGAGACATATGCAGTGATCAATACACAGCTTACCTTTACATTGAGATTCAAAAGTACGATATGCAAAAATTGAGCATTCAAGTTCGGTACGATTCTCGGACAATCGTTATATAATACTTTTTGATAACCTGTGTTTCGTTAAAGAATTAATAATAAAGATGAAATAAATTACAATAGAACAGTATGATAGGTGCCGTAAGTAACAGTTTTTCTAGTATTTCATTAATTTCCTATTACTTAGATTTTTACTAATTGTAACGTATTCAACAGATGACATTATTTTAATCAGTTTTTCTCAGTACTTTTGCAGTACTTTCCATTACGCTAAAGGAGTACGCACATAATTTAAATGTAATTTCGTGAAATCAATGCAATACCGTTTCTTTTATAAATGTCGGAAATTAAGGTTTTATAGAATATGCATATATTGTAGGGTAATTAGAAAAGTTTTGAATTGATCTCTATAGTTTGTTTAATATAAGCGACTGTATATAATTAACTATAAGTGGTAATTAGTAGCAACTAGTAAGTTAAATTAAGACTAATTTTTAGCTCAGAATTCGGTAATTTCTTGAGATACATTGCATTAAAGAAATGAGATTCGCAGAAGAGGAAAGCATGTACATCTTTATACTTATGTATTTATATTTATGCATATCTATGCAAAAGGCTACTGGAAATGAGGGAGCCCTATCTTATATACGGGTTTTTCGTGCAGTGGACCACCTTTATTATTATTATCATGGACTACATACAAACAGCAGCTGTTAGTGTAGATGAAATTTCTCGAAGCACAACGATAAATTCTAATGCATTATCAACATCGAGAAAACTGATGTTGATATGTACTGATTAACTCTCCAGTGAAAACGAAATGCGGCATGCGTTAGCATTAGTATGACGTTAGTGCGGAAAAATGTATTCGTGTGTTTAATATTCCAGATGATTTCTAATCGTGTATATTGTTATGAAAACGTGCACATCGCCAGGTGATTACAATAATGAAAGTCCACTGTACTATGAAACACAACACACTCCGTCGTTTTGTTAATCGAGTTATTTTTCTCCAATCTGAACATCAAAAAAAGAAGCAAGATTTGCGTTTGTCTCTTTAACGGGAGCGATTAATGTGATAGAAATGATGCTGATGTATATGATGGGTGCATCAAAATGCAAAAATAACATTTAGGGTGCATAAGTGTTTCTACATTTTTTTTTAAAAGATTCCCAATCTGTTTGCAAATTAGCCGCGAATTTTACGATATTTTTACAAGGTTTTCTTGAGTATCTCTTGTTTGACTACGGATTATTGAATAATGCCAGGATAGAAATATGTAATAATCTACAATATATAGCGCATTTACATTAGTCAGAATTGGCCACAGATTCTTCCAAACACAGTACCGCGATTTGAAATATGTCCCACTTCTTCGACGTTTAGAATATATATTTTTTCCGTAAATTAATGATTAATGTATATGTGTATAAACTGAATTGTCATAAAAGGCCACACTTCGAGATAAATATTCTTCGACGAAAAATTGCCATTTAGTGCAAATTGTTGTATATTAAATTTGTCGTTTTGCTTGTAGTACGTTATTAATATCACAAATTTCATTACCGACTATTCATCGCTGTTAATTCGTCTCCCCAATCATATTCTGGCTCTGATTCATATTTAGAGCATAGGCAGGTCATGTAGCAACAATTTTTTTTTATTTGATATGCCACGTGCTTCTGATTAATTGTACAGATATACAGAATTATTGGGCCTTGGAAAGCATTAATAATTATGTGACAGTAAATTAAGCCGTCAAATCGGGAAAATGACATCAAGAAGAATATCCAACTGACTGTCATTACAAGAAATAACAATAAGAACATTCGGAAGCTAAAAAACAAAAATTATATCGCATACATGTAAATTTTAATACTAGTTGAACAGCATACCTATGTTTCAACTTGTGATGTATCCTTCCATAAGTATTCATTCTGTTGATAATTTTAAATGTGGTGGCAAAGAAAAGTATATTTATCAATATTGTAATAGCCACTGGCATAAAAAATATTATAATTCCAAGTGACCCTAAAAAATGAGAACATACTTTAGTGAAATCTTTGCCACATTAATATCAATTCTCACTGCAAGAAATCACATAGTAACAAACTATAGGACCCTACCTATAGATTCTTGTTCCAATTCTGGCGAACTATAATTCTTCAATGTTGGATAATCCATTGTATAATGTGCAAAAATTGCAATCAAACCCAAAACGATTGTGCAAGACCAGCAATACATTGAGTAATAGCAATATTTTTTACCATCGGTAATTCGTAAAAAAACATTTCTTGACCTAGTTACAATGTTTTCAACATAAATGCTAATTAAAATAAAAGCATTGTGCAGATACTCACCTAAATGTTTTCCAGATGTAATAGCTCAAACTATTTAGCCAAAAAAAGGCACCCAGTAGGCTAATATAGCAAAACGTTTCTGGAAAGTTTTAGAACATATCAATATATTTATTAGATTTTGCCGAGCAAAGTATTACCTGTTATTATTAAACTTATATGGCTAGTAAATATTGTTAGTAGTCTTACCATATCGGCAGTTTGACTTATTACAAGGCACATTGATATAGTCGTTACAATATTGCCCACAAGGTCTCTTAAAGTTGGCATGATAAAGTACACAATAGCGATAAATAACAAACATATTATTGTGATTCCGTGAGTTACCGGATTTACGATGTTTCGCATTATAAATTCTGGATTTGTCCAATTCGGCGTATGATCAACACATACCAAAGAATAATTGCTCACTATATCTCCATCAACCATCTGAAAAAATAAAGCAAATTTAGTGTCAAGTGCTATTTTAGCGCTTTTTCCAATATTAATACTTTTGTAGCCTATTGGTAGGTAATCCAATTCTCCATTAATGGATCTTTCTTGCTATCTTTGATTTATATCGAGCATTTATTTTCTTTATTACATTTAATTAGTTCGTTGCTCATTTTCAACTCCACAGGAAACTGTAACTATCAAGTGCGACGTCTAAATTGGAAAAATCTAAGACTTTAGTATATTGCTGGCGCAAGTAGCACACATTCGCAAAATTTTGAGGTATACGATGCATTCCGTTAATTTCCGTTAATTATTAGAAAAGATTTTAGAATTAAAGTTTCTGGGTACTTTTATTTAACTTAAAAAATAGAAAATAATAGTCTTTGTTTCCCATCCGCATTCATATTAATTTTGAAAAAAAAAAATAACATCGATTTTGTATAGATCTTAATAAGTACACTACAGGACATTACGATCTTGGTAATTTCTTCTATAACAGTTCAGAAATTAACACTTTAGCAGGTTTTCTTTGATTAAAAAGTTACAATTGTAGAAACATTTGTGTCAAATAAAAACAAGGCCCTCTCGATCACCTTCATGTATAATCAACTAATTGTATTTGTACTTTTTAACCAACTTCAAATGGTTTTAAATATCGCCTTGAAAATTGTTTTGAATATTGTAGTAATTCAATAAACATATTTATCCGGTCTCAAATAATAATGAAGTCTACAAATTTACCTTATCCATACAATATTTTCCTGGTTCGTAGTCATAATGCATAACACCATTTGTCAAATCGATAAAAGACAAGTCATCATAGTCTTCAGCAGGTTTTGAATGGTATAACGAATGTCTTAGCACTCCATTCGGTAATATTTGCAGAACATCGGTAGAATTATTTGAATATATTGACCATCTCTGATGAGATCCGCAGTTAGGGAAACCAGGAATAATGCTAAAACAATATTGTACTAATTATGAAAAAAAAAAAAAAACAGTAGTAACTACTTACATGTAAGGATCCCTTAAACCTGGTTGCCATGTTGAGCTGCTTGTATGATTTACATGTGTACAAAACATTCCTCTAGGAGCACTAACCAATAATTCATATATCTCACAGCATTTGTTTATTTTTATTTGACCCTCGTCGCTGTACCCATAGCAGATGTTCCCTCTTGTTAGAAGAAGGTAAATAGTTAAATATCTGAGTATTATTTCAGTCATTTTTAAACGGAAATATCGCCAGCATGATTTCAACCTTTATTTTAGGTTATGTTATGTTATGGTTGTATATAATATTGGTTTCGACTTATCAAATAGAGCTATTCCGGAACAGCCATGGAGCATGTTACATTGAACTACCGCAGCACTAATATCTGCAAATAAAAAAAGATGGGGGGTGATGGAAGATTTTTATTTCAAATTGTCAACACTGTTCTGCGCATGCGAGGTGATGCAATTCCAGTCGAACGGTTGCGGCACAAGGGTAAGGAAAAGCAAAAATTAGGACTGTATGTACGGCTAAACGGACAGTTCCGGAACAGCTCCAAAATAATAAAGAAATCCGCTAATAGAATGGTAAAAGCTACTGTAATTATGATTCATGATGTGACGTAATTTTAGATTTATTCACACTCGTCTATAAACATTAAATCATTACTATTCATAAATTTAGTTTGTAATACATGGAAAGTAAATATGTTCTGGAATATTCGGTAACTTACGTAATTT
Organism: Oryctes rhinoceros; assembly: GCA_020654165.1. Lineage (NCBI taxonomy): Eukaryota > Metazoa > Arthropoda > Insecta > Coleoptera > Scarabaeidae > Oryctes > Oryctes rhinoceros. The sequence goes on from JAIOKQ010000983.1 coordinate 29,806, forward strand.
AAAAATATTTAAAATGTCGTCAACGAAAACGATAGGAATATAACTGACGGAAAATCATTTATTTTCTGTAAATGATCTTTTTAACGTTATAATTCTAAATCATATATATTTCGGAAATATATGCACGTAAAATTTTGGTTTAAACCCGTTTGCAGGTCATCTGTAATCTGATATATAATTCTGTGAAGAATTTTATAAATTTTTCACGGGTCAATTTGCATGCCGAATTTGATACATAATTGAAAAAAATAGAACATGCTATAATTTTCTAGGAATTTGATATATAAAATGCGCAGAAAACTGTGCAGTTGTCTAACCTTGCTATTTAGATTGTTTCTGGTGGTAGGATGGGATTATAGATATGGACGTGACCGTAGCCAGTGATAGGGAAGATGGTATTTGTGTGTACGGTACGTCGTCATCAGTAATAATTAGAGAGGACAAAAGCGAATGAAATCATACCTTTTTTTTGCATCAAGTAGACAGACTCGTGTCTATTCGTCTCATCAGAAAGGATTTGTGTTTCCCCGAGAGTCTAGTCGCTGCTAAATGGGTATAGTTCTTTAGGTAAATAGGTATGGTTTTTTGGGAGTCGACAAACGCGAGTCTGTCTAGTCGCTGCAAAAAGTAATAATCTTAATTAACAAAAGTCATAACTAGAGAGGACAAAGGCGTATGAAATGATTATTTTTTTGCAGAAAGTCGACAGATTCGTGTTTATCGACTCTCGAGGATACCAGTAGGTAACACTAATCCATTCTCATGAGGCGAATAGACACGAGTCTATCTAGTCGCTACAGAAAAAGGAATAATTCCATCTGTCTTTGTCATCTTTAGTCATAAGTCATAATACATAATTGATACATCTTTACACGGTGCATTGCAATATCTCTATAAATAAATCAACTCGCTTTATTTAAAATATTAGCAACTATGAGCTACATACTTGTACAGTTAAAAGCATAAGTACTGCAAGTACTTGCGTGTAACAATAAAGTAAGTTAGCAGTAGGTTATCAGAAAAGAAACCGTAATTTCTCAAAATAGCAGTTTTTGTTTTGACGAATATTCGTCATTTTCTTGTGGTGTAAAATTTGTTACTACGAGATAATGCTTACTCTATAAGGATGTAATCGAATATGTGTAATGATCACTACAAATAGATATACAGGTTTAGTGACAAGAACTTGTATATCGCGCAAGCTCTGGAAGAAATAAAATGTAGTAATTCAGAACAACATGCTATAATACATCTAGACCGATTGCTTCAGCTGGACGAGTATGTAGTTTGTATTTTCGTCAATAAAAGAAAGATAACGCGGCACCAGTGGCGCACCATTTCCTTTTGTACTATATACATTATTCAAGGATAGTAATTTAATCAATATAACTATTAAGACGTTAATGAATTGGATACTCCGTTAATAGAACGTCACTATTTGTTGTTATTAAGTACTTTTTGTCACATGAATTTTCGGGTCCTCGATGTTCTCCTGTAAGTATTATCGTATCGCTTTTGAATTTGTTTTAAGATTTCTTCTGTACGGCAAGCCAGTGCAATGCTAATGTTCTTGATTTTGACAATTACATTTATTAAATTGTTTTCGATCCATTAATTAAATTTTTGTGATTATTTATTGTTATTTTTACCTCATTAATCTTTTTTCTCTGTTTTTTTTTGTTTCTTTGTTGTTACTTTAATTTAATGTCTTTTGCCCAATCGCCCAACAAGATCCTGGTCGCAATGTTCTGGGATGCATGCTGCGTAATCTAGGTTGATTACCTTTAAAAAGAAAAAACAACTAACGGCGAGTGCTATGTTAAAATTATTGGATTTCATTAGTTAGGATACGAATTGCTTCCGCCCGATCTCATCAGTCAGATTTAGTCTCCGGCAATTATTTTCTATTTCCTTTTATGGAAAAAAAATGGCTCGACGGAAAAGATTTAATCCCTATTGTGCACGGTTGGAGAAATCACATTTTTTAGAGGAGATACGAAAGATACAAATATGTGGAATTAAGTGTATTGACCTGAAAGTAGATTATGTTGAAAAACAAAAAAGGATGTTTCCATATAAAAATGTTTTTTCTTGCCAAGGTCAGGTATTAATCGGTCTCTCCTCGTAACAATTCCCGCAAAGGTTGGAACTACGAGTGCATTTCGATTCGAGCAACTAAGACTAAGAAAATGTTGCCAAACGTAGATCTCTTTCAAATGGTTTCTACAAAGAAGTAGTATATGGTACAATGTTATAGTATTAGTACTTGTTGAGTACAGTACAAAAAAAAAATCAGTATCCATAATTCTTCTTCCCCTTTTTACACATGGTATATATGCACTTCAAAAGGCAAATTTTTAATTATAAGTTGTATCCGTTTATGTACCTATGTACAAGGTGGCGCAAAAGTAATGTAATCATTTGAATTGGCTGCCATTTTGTTATAAATGAAAAAAAAAGTTTTTTACAAAATGGCGTGGTTAGTGTTTTTATAAAAAGTTTATTTGAAAGTATAAAATTGATGACATTAATTGGAAAAAATTCAACTCGCTCAAACGGCCACCTCCACGAGTTGATGCATCATTGCGCTCGTTTTACGGAATTTTCAATTGTTGTTCGCAAAACATCTGGCTCCAGATTAGCGATTTCTGCTTCAATGTTAGCTTTCAAGGTTCGTGATTTCTTGTGGTAACGCAAGATTTTAAAAAGCTCCAAAGGAAAAAGTCTGGAGCTGTTAGATCTGGTGATCTGAACGGCCAGTTCAAATCTCCAAAACAGGAGATCAATCGACCTGGATCGATCAATCGAATCACTCGACCTGGAAATTGGTACGTCAAAATCTCTGTAGTTGCCCGAGTTGAGTGAGCGGTTGCTCCGTCCTGTTGAAACCAACAATGATCGAGACGCAATGCAGCAATTTGCTGCAGAAAATATTTGTTTAGCATCTGTTTGTAACGCTCGCCAATTACGGTTACTGTAGTGCCATCGAACCAGCACTACGTGGCCGGCCTCTTCCTGCGACATCTCTACTGGACCCAGTTTGCACGAGGCGCTCGTACAAACGTTTAATTGTTCGAGCACATGGACCAGGAAATTGACGGCAATATTCATGCTGCGTTAAAACAATGGACTTAAAGTTTGTTAAACAAGAAGTAACAATAATTCGACGTTCTTGAGGTGTGTATCATAAATGTTAAAACACAGTGACATTTGGCGCCAACTGCAAAAATGGCAGCGAGTTCGAATTATGACATTACTTTTGTGCCACCTGCTATAAGCGAAATAATAATTGCCTTAAAATAAATTTATTTTAAAGCATAAAAAAATATATTTCAATCTGTTTATTTACAAACATATAAACATTGATCCTTATTAATAAGCGTACAGATTTACTTAAATTAATTGTCATTTTTTGTGTAAATTATTATTCATTAAAAGTATACAATCACAGACATGTATTAGTTTACTTATAAATTTACGGTTATTTACGTTATCTGCTGATGCTTCCCTAAAAATTAACAAATAATCATGTCCTGTGCAACAAAACATTTGAACAAGCATAACATGAAAAGTATCTTAATTAGTCTAAGAATTGTCTGACTATAAAAACTTATCCAATATTAATGCATGCATTAAGTATATCATAATTAAATTAACATTCGAAATCTTTGTACTTATAGAGAACTAACACAATTCTTTAATTCTAAGTAGGTACGCATTGAATTTCCTAAAATAATGTTACCAATACATTTTAATTAAAATGTGAATTAAAGCTTAGCGTACTACAAATAAAACTATTGAAGGTGGAGTATACTCATCCTTCGTTTCAGTCTTGTCAAATTAACATATAAGTATTTGAGATATAATAACTAAAAGGTGTCTATTAAATTAGCGCAATTTTCTCGTATAAATACCAAATGAATGGCTTTCTAATATTTCTTGGGAATATTTTTAATTTGTTGCTTAACGTATCACACTTTCGGGCTACTGTAATGGACTGCAGACCCTGAGTTAACCTCTTCTAATGCTTCCTCGTCCGAACACTCATCATCATCTAATCTTTGCCATGATTTTGGAAATTTCTTTCCTATTCTCGGATTACTAGCCAATCCTCGCAGGGCCTTCTTACGAAATAGTACCAGTACCATAAATATTAATACACCTTGTAGAGTATTTAAATAATCTGTGAGAGTCCTAAGAATAGAAGGAAAAAATTTCGTTAATACTAGTTTTGCACTACTAACATAAACAAAACAGCTTTATTTATTGCTTTGAATGTAATTATTAGTAAAGACGTAGTCATTAATTAAGTAATTAATTCTTTTGAAAACGGTAGTTCTTACAATATTATATTCACCCATATTTTGCATCGTATCATGATTATAACATTTTAAAGAATTAGTATTTTGGAATAAAACCAGAATATGAATTTTAGTAAATTTCGGTATCGATTTTAATGGATGTTATTTCATAATTAAAGAGGACAAAAGCGACGGAAATCATACCTATTTTGCAGCGACTAGACAGACTCGTGTTTTGTCGTCTGTGTTTTGTGTGACGAAATCAGTAGGCAACACGAACCCTTTTTCATGAGGCGAATAGGCACGAGTCTGTCTAGTCGCTGCAAAAAAGGTGTGATTTCACTCGCTTTTGCCCTCTATATTCATAACAATAGAACTAGGTACTAGAGAGAGAAAACAATTAAGTTTGTAACCGTTACAGTATATATCTGTCCCTTAATTTAGGAGGTACTTTTTTCGCGAATCTTTATTTCGCGTGGTATTTCCTAGAAGTTTAAATAAGTTTAGAAGAAACCTAATCATCGATGTATCAATGGCCACGAAGAAACAGATTCATTACCCCAAAAACTGGGAAGTGTCATTATAGACATTGTTTTGAATATTTATCAAAGTCAAACCAGTTAGTTCGATGTAATGAAGATGACTTGCTTTTCGAAACGATATAATTATCTTTTTTTGATCTATACGAACTAAATATGTACATTTCTATTTCTAATTTCTTCTAGGTTTTATTTACAATACTTTTTCTTTTGTACTTGCAGTCTCTATTTACACGATTTGCGTTCGTGTAAATCAAATTCATATGAAAATTGAGGGACGGGTATATATGCAATGTTTATTTCAAACTGCGAAATTTGAAAAAAAATTGCGTATTTCAAAATGCGAATAAAAACGAAATTGCAGTCTATCTCTTCTCCGTATTATCTGCTAGGCGTATTAATATTCATTTATTTTTTTCCCAAGAGTATTTTTAAACTTTATATTAATTTTTTATGCATTCTAACAGCACAATCTCTGTTAGTGTTATAAATAGTAAATAATCTATTGCCTTGAACATTGAAAATCGTATTTTACATACCACAAATAATCCAAATAACGATGTACATTCTCCAACGTGAATGAGATGACTTCGAATAGCCAAGGTACTCCCATGATCAAACATAGCTTTAGAGTTAGTAAGCACCTGTAATAGACATAATATGTAAATTGTCTTACTTAATTTGCTTGCTTGCCCTCGAAACTATTAATTTATGTATACGTGTATATATATGTATATACACGTAGAAGTGAGTGTAACTTACTTGTATTTTAAATTCTTTATTCTTGGTGATTGCTCTGACAAATCCCTCCACAATGCAATAGTTGACCATATAAATAAAATTAAATTCACAACCAGCAGTACGGCAATAGGTCCATAAAAATAGCTCCATAACGGTAAGGGTGCTATAAAAATCCAATTATCATTTTCGTGTAGTTTAGATATTTTTTTACATTTATTGCCGCAATTATTAAATGTACTTAATGCAGTATGTATAAACTCGAAAAGAAACTGATTTGTGTAATTATATAAATAAACATTAGCGAGGATCTCCATAAGTTAATAAAAAAAATACATTCGTAGAAATATCGTCATTAATTAGGTAATTTTGAAAAATATGTGGACCTACTAACTTAGAAATATTTACATTACAACAGCGTAAGTTGAATGTTATTTTTTATTTATTCCTACAACTTCATACTAAATTTCATAAATGTTTATTAGTTAAAAATTGAAATTAATTAAATATGAAAAGCTGTAGTTTTCTTTAAATTAAGTTTGTATATGTATTCGCGTCATTACACATTTAGCTTCATATAAATATAAATAAAGCCATCTTAATATCTCCTGTGCGATCTGAATCGTGCACCATTCATATTATATCAATGATAGCGTTCCCATATTTTATAAATGGCATTTGGAAAACCATTTGAAGTAAACATGATGCTTTTGACGGCTCAACAACGAACAGTTCGGTTACAAATATTTTATGAAATTGGTGAGTCACTTGCAGTTTCTTTCAGGAAAATTTGTTAAAATATTAAAGAGACTGGTTTGATTTGTGATAACAGTAACGTCAACGCGCCGTCGAAATGATCGATTAAATGTAAATATTTCTAGAATGAACAAACGAATACACGACATTAATTCCCAATTCCAAAGAAAGATCTGGGCTTGTCAGCAACTAACATTGAAAAAAAACACAATTGAAAGTTATAGATCATTTGCAATATGCAACCAAACAAGTCGGTGTTCTTCAGGACCACTGAAGATGCACCTCTAAATCATTGTGTGGTGCGCATTTTGGTATGGTACAAGTGATTGGACCTACTTTTTTGAAAAAGAAGTTGGTGATGCGGTAACAGTAAAGCGAACGCTATCGTGATATGCTAAATCCATATAAAATTTCTAGACCGGACTGTCTCGTGAAATGCTGATATTAATTGACCTGCAAAGCCGGTGATTAATGATCGGCCACATTTAATAACTCCAAGACCTACATTCAACGTGTTATTCAGAAAATAGAGGCACATTTGTGTGCCAATGAAAGGAGTAATTTCGCATGACATCGTGTCAGGTGAGTCGAGATAGTCATATGTCTGATATCCTTTTCCGTTTGTAATTGTTTGTATTGAAAAATTTTTTTAGGTACGTAATGGCACAACGTGTTAATTTATTATATTATATTTAATAAGCCGGAAACATACATTTAAAACATTCAAAAAGTATATCCTTGATAAAATAATGGAAAAAAAACCAACATAAAAAAAACATTTATATAATTACCATTTAAGAAGCATACTCCATCACCAAATCCTGGTTTTATATGATTTCCTTCCACATTGTGAGATATAATGGATGAAGTAAGAAAGATAAGAGGTCCACCATACCCGTAGATAAAGTATACTGCGTACCAGAAATCATCGCTCTTGTGAAATAACGTTGGCATACTAAAAATAAAATAAATAATGTAATTATTTTACACGTTATCCATCTCTTCGGCAACTTACACAGTCTTCTTCCACATATTTATTGCGACGACGTTCAGCCAGAAAAATGCTACTAGGAACGTAAAATAAACGGTGAAAGCCCAAAATAGACAGGCTGGTCTTTCAAAAGTGCCGTGTAGTTGGATCACGGATAGAGACATAAATGCAGTAATTAAACCAATCATGGAGTTGAGAATACATTTGCCCTAAAACAGTGAAAATATGCGAAGGTCTAGAGATTACTGACTTCGTTGATAAATCAAGTTGATAAATCAATAAATTATCAGTTTTCAAATCTTATCCATCATCATGGTAAGTTAATTTGCAAGACATATGAAAGTTTTTTCTTTCGTATATTTTTAATGTTGAATTGCCCTCCCTGTCTATAAAAAAAAGTAACAGATGTAATTTACCTGTAAGCCTCTTAATTTTGGAACCAGTAGAAATACAAGTATCGTGATTAGAAGGAAGAATACCGAAATAAGAGAACAAATTACTTTCGCAAAGTGAATTCCTGCGTCACCATCAGATATATCCGCAAGACATACAAAGCTGACGTTTTCACCCGTAGGTTCAAACATTGCTAAGCAAAACCTACAATATTATTATTATTATTACTATTGGAAAATTATAAATATGTACAATTAATATTTGTACCTATCTGGCGGTATGAATTCATTGAAGCCAATGAGTTCTACCAAAGAACCATTTTTGACTAGTGCAAATTGACCTTTCTCCAGTATAATTCTGTATTCACAAGTGGCGCTGACAATCTTAATTTTAGAACCATCGTAACACGTTCCATTCTCGTTTATAATATTAGTTCCTGAGCAACACGTACTTTCTTCCGCATTGATCGAAACGCTCGAAAATACTAGTAACGCAATAATTATCATCATGTTTGGTGAATCTGAAATCAATAAAATAGGCAAATGAAAAAAAAATAATGATAACAGCCAATTAAATTTTATAAAACAGTGAGCCTGAGCAAGTTACAAAGAGTTAATGCCAGAGAGTTATGTGATCGCGGTCACATAATAGCATTGCGAGAATGAGTTTAATTAGCATGAAATTAATTGTAATTATATACTCAGGCAAATTAGGAAAAATGGGGAAATAGTTTATGATGTTTTTAAATTTTGGGAAAATTGTTATAGGGAGTGTACAATTGACTTTGAGTAAACCATATTAATTACCCAAAGCAAAGTTTACCCAATAAACGTGGTGTTCCGTCAACTCAGATTAACTACACGATTTGTACTTTGGATACTTATACTGCTAACTGGGGAGTTATTTATCAAATTCTAGTGTAATTGAATAAGACTAAAAGTGGAAAACTTTTACAACAACAAACAAGATTATCCGTATGCAGCAACAATAGTCCCCATTTCTAATGTTGTTTAAAAAAACATCGATCTGAATGAATGAAACAAATAACAGTACGTGCGATAAAACCGATCTTAGAATTTTCATCCATGTCGAAAATTCAATTATTGATTAACTTTGAAGTATCACATTTATTTTGAGCAATCTGTTTGTGTGTTTGAATCAATCAATTTTGTTGCACATCACTATGAATGAAACTCCATTTTAGCAAGCAAATTTTAGTAACGACCAAGATCCAAATGCCATATTGTAGCTTCGATATTGGTTATAGTAGCCATGATTTCATACACCTCCTGTGATTTTTTTCATAGACGTTTAAAACCAACTCGACGAATCAAGTTTGATATTTTTGAGTAGTTTTGTGGGGAAATCTGTAGGGAAGTGTCCTTCAATTAAACACGACGGAGATTAGCGGCTGTTTATGCGACACATTATTATGAGCAAAAGCATCTTTAAAGGTTATGGGAATTTAATTGAGAAACAACATCGGAAACTTCATCAAAGCTGACTGGAATGATGCGCAGCTTCTATAAAAAAAATAGAGATAGCATAGATGATACAAAAATGTAAATATAGTGGTATTTTTATTGATAAAATATGTTATTATATATGAATATGTAAATAAGAAGTAGATATTAACTTTTGCCTTACTGCTTTTAATAATTTTTGCAATAATTGAGGGTGACCAAATACTTATGAACGGTAGTGTACCTAACGTGACATTTTTGCATAGTACAATTACATCAGAATTAATTAAATACCAAGTCATTACCATTATAATAGTACCACAAAATCGTTACATGTTATCTTACCTAAAATAACCAAAATAATTCAACCATTGTGTCACTGCCAGAAATACGCGTACGTATATTTAAACCTTTATGTTCGTATTGAGCGTTTCTTCTGGATCTTACGACCATAAAATACTAAAAATATTTTTCTAACGTCTAACAAATGTTTGCATATTGGAGTACGGAAAGAATAATTTATATACATACATTTGCGTAAGGGATTTTAGTTATGTGTCGGAAATATATTGCAAAAACCGTTTTTAAAGAATACAAGGAGGTTTGAAAAATACTAGCAAATGTAAATGCAAGTGCATTTATGTCGCTCATCAGAATACTATAAAAATTATAATCAATAGTTATTCAATATAAAACGTACAGTGTGTGCGCAAAAGACTGCACCGTATGGGTACTTTATTTCTTTTGTCTGTGCATCATCAGAAACCAAAAATTATTCCTAAATATGTACTCTCATCAACAAGTAAATGCCATTTAAAAATATCGAATGTCCAAAAATTTATTATTCGACCAAATATGAATAAATGTCATAAGAAAAAGTGTTCACATCTACCCAGAGAATACGAATGTAATTCATAAATGTAATTTTGTTTTTAGTAAGGGTTGTTTTTCTAAAATTAAATCATTTTGCCTATAAAACTTACAGACGCGCTTCGACCATTTTCATAATTAAATATATTAATAGTGGAGCCATAGCGGAGTCGAAAAGAAAAAAAAAACAAAACAAAACAATTTCTTTTATTCAATTGTAACAATAGACAATAAGATTATAAACAACACATAGTACTGGTAATCTACGCACCTTCAAGTATAATTAATTAATCCGGGACGGCCGTTTCGAGAATATGAATGATCCACATTCTCGATCGATGACCGAACGTTACCGATACTTTTGCGTTGCTTACCATACTGCGCCACAGTCCTGGCTATCATTATTGACAATAATATTTATTATTCTTTGAGATTTTCAGGAAAGTTTTATCGGAAACTCTCTTAAGTCTGCTATTAACATTTTCACTTAAGAAAATATGAAAAGGTCGGAGAGTGTCCTTAACCTTTTTACGTAAATGACAATTTGGCGATATGATTAAAAACAAAATGCAATTCAGATTTAACTGAAATGATTAATGGAATGTCAATGTTTAAATAATGATGCCTCTGAATTTATAATGAAATGTTAGGACATATGTAGCGAACGTACATTCAGTTAGTGTTCAAAAAATTTAGAGCAGTCGTTGAAATATGTGCGGGAGGACAAACTGTACAATAAGTTATTTTTTGTTTTTGTGGAATAAATTATAACCAGCCTGTATGTTATTTCGAAATTTTGATAGCGGGTAAGATCTTGTTAGATGAAGCAGCACTTTTTAAATAGAATAACTGTTTTTCCTAAAATGCGAAATAGCGAAGTTAGTATAATTAGAGATAACTACATCAGAAACTGATGTTAGAGAATAACATCGTGCACTGTCTTACAGCTCTATTACAATAACATAATTTTAAAAATGTTTTTGAAAGGAAGTGCTTTCGATTGTAGCTTGGAAAGTAACAGGGAATTGAAAACGATAGTAAGTTACGAAAAAGGAGAGTCCTGCATTCATTTTCAAATATTTTTTTAGACTTTATGGATTGACACATGTTACAGAAATTAAAAAGGAAAGCAGCAAAATTATGAAATATGAGAATATTACATTATAAAAAATTTTAAGTTGCAATAGAATTTGTAAGTTTTAGCCATTTTATCATAACCATTTTACTGTCTTCTCTCCCGATTTATTCGTTTTAATGAAATTAAAAATAAATAACATATTAAGAAGCTAAATAAAAAAACCGTTTTTAAATTTATTTTCTCTTTCCTAACTTCGTTAATTAAGAAGAAAAATGTAGCAAACCTTAAAATTATTTTACTCGTTTTCTTAAATTCTTGTTTCTCGAAGTGTGAAGCAGCCCATCAAACGGAAGGCCTATTCTGTTCTATTATATTTTTTAACAGTTAGAAGTTTTTTAATGGGAAATTCTTAAAAATCTGGGAAACACCCGATACTGTAAAGAAACAGTAACGTTTATCAAAATGTAAGTACTCCAAGAATTTTTTGTATATGTGGGGATGGGTCCAACGGGATATACACATAAGTTCATGTCATCAACGACAACGATCTTGTCTTGTGTCAGTGGCGTGTTTAAAGTGTTACATAGCTTTATTATTATTATCTCCTCGCCGTAAATGTGAATAGTGACTGTAGATTCAAACCCATACCACCGATACCTGTACGACTCGAATACCCGTACTCGAATAACCTGTGGCATGAATATGTGATTCCTCCCCACGGTCAGTCAAATAATGCAATGTCAGAGTATAAAGAGTTGAAATAATTTAATAATTCATGACTCAGCTCCTCAGCTTGAAGCAGAATGTAGTTTGTTTGTGAAAATAATCAATATAAATTTAATATTTTTGGCATTGTTTGGCATAGTACATTCGTGTTCTTTAAAAGGATGGGAAGCCTATAATGGAGTTAAATCGCCGTAAGTATCAAATTAAACTATTTTAGTTGACGCGACCATGAAAAATTGATCCTGCGATGATTATTAATGCCTGAGAAATATTTCTTCTTTTTGCAAAAATTAGTAAATATTCCTATTTACTCATTTTTTCAAATTAGTACGCAGAAATGTAAATGTATCTTTTATGCCTCATGTGTCTCTTATCGCTCTGGTTACTTCGAAAGCTAACTGGTAATTGCTGATTACAATTTCTTGGAAAACACACTTCTAATAGTTCGATAGTTGTTGCTGGCTCCAGGTTACACTTGTTACTTTATCTAGATTTATTTTTCTTTCTTCAGTGGTAAGGTTTCACTTATTGCATATGCATATTTTTCACTCTACATTATTAAACTCTGATATCGTTTTAAAAATTAAACCTTATCATCATCTGTTTAACCTTGAATATGTATTTCGGAAATGCAATTTCCTTCGTGGAAATTTTCCGTTACACCTATACAAGTCGTTGGCCTCTATTCCTTTAATAGTAGCTTTTTAAGAGCGTGCAAACAGCTGTAACATTTCATTTGCAGATGTTTGCTTACTAGCAATTATTGAGAGCAACTACATATAAGAGATTTATTCTTGGCATTCTGCGTTCGCAATTATGAATCTAAATTAGTCGTCACTCTTAATGACTGACATTTATAATTGCAAATCTTTTTGATGACGCAATCATCTTAAGAAAAACATCTGTTAGAACTTTTAACTTTTATACTGTTTGTTTTTATTGACGAAAATACGTCCAGCGGGAAAGTATGCCGTTATAGAAGGGATACGTGATGGATATGGAAGCAACTTCATCCCATTAAGTTCAATTTTCGGAGAATATACGGCCTAGCATTATAATACGCTATTTCGAATGACTAATGCAAGGTAGTTCGGAGTTTAGCGTCCTACCTTTTGGTATTAATTCAAAATGGATAATATTTTCCTAATTTCACCAAACACATAGCATTAGCTTCGCTCCAATGCTTTTGCGCTTGCTACAGGTTTTGTAAACTCGTTACGAATTAACCACTGATTTGATTTGTTTGAATTATTCACCGATAGAAATGGAGATACTGCGGGTTAGCAAGAAGTTCGCGCTTGTCCTAGGCACTTGAAGTTAATTCATGAGGCACTGCATCGTCTATTTACCTTTCCTATTTGTAAAGAAGCGACTTGCACAGTAAAGAGGTAAGCTCTTGTGACAATTGACGCGTATGAAAGCCGGAGTGGCCTCAATTCTTTGACGAACCAAAAGATTGCCAAAATCTCTGTATTTATTTATTTATTTATATTGTGTTGGGCATTTTGGACACCGCAAGAAGGGACAATGTATCGTTAAAATCTTAAGATAACTTAGTTACACACACTTATAACAATGATGTTTATTTAGTGTAGCATTAACAGTGACATCTGTTCTACTAATTCGAAAAACGAAAAAACTTTTGATTAAAAATTCCAATATACTGTGTTAAAACCTGTACTACAAGCAATGAATTTCCTAAAATAGTATTGCCGCAAATATTTGAATATCAATATCAATACGAGAATTGGCTAAGACAGTGAGGGGGACCATAATTTAATTGTATCTCTTCGCAGACTAGAAATTTTCTTCTTAGACAATATTTTCAATGAATTCTACTTGTCTATTACAATTCATAAATTTCGCCACTCTTACAATAATCCACTTTCCTTTGGTTACACACACTTTCTTATTTCACAAGTTAATGTTAATCATTCTTCCACGAAAGCATATAAAAATAAAAATAGATTAATGTAATGTAATGTATGTACGTATATTTTTCATAAAAAATTCTTCAACTTAAATAAATTTAGTAAGATTACAATTCCGGTAGAAATGTAAATAAGTGTGTCAGAAAAAAAAAACGAGCCCTTATATCTTGAATCACCATAAATTTTGGTTTATACAGTCAAAGGTAAATTAAGGAAAAAAAAAAAACAGAATACATGTTGCTTTATCGAGTTCAGAAAAGTCTTCGATGAAGTTCGTTGTCAATAAATATGTACGAGCAACTTTAGAAAAGCATAAATTAGAGAATCAAATTTATAGAAGCAATAAAATCTACTTACAAAGATTAATTATGATATGAGATTAAGATACGTAAACGAAGAAGTTCGTAAAAGTCGGAGGGAATAAGATAGGGGAGACTACTTAACCCATGTACAAGAGAGACCAAGGTACTAATCATATCTAATACAGACAACAAACCAAACAAAAACAAAATTTAAATAAATAAAAGTTGTTTATTTCTTTAAAAATAAATAAACAACTAGAAGTAGAGTGTGTAAAATATTTATATTTTACAAATACGAATACTAGGTTACTACTAGGGTTGTTGCTTGAAACCAAGTACCTGGTTACACGAAAACAATTCCTGAATCGAATAGTTGAATACCCGGCTTAGGGTATCCGGTTTCCAACATCCTTAATTACCAGAAAGATACAACGATAAAAAATTACAAAGGACAAAAGTTAAATATTTACGAACAGTAAACCTTAGACTGATTGCTAAAATAGGAAAAGAAAGAATTAGAAATGAACAGAGGTAACAAGTATCCAGTAACATTTAGTAAATCAATATCTTAGGTAATTTTTAGAAGTACGGGGGCACGAAACATAGAGGAAATAAGGTAAATAAAACCTTCAAGAAAAGAAAGTTAACATGGAAGGAAACTAAAGTATTGTCATAAGTCATAAGACAGAAAAAACTATAAATTGATAATAACGAAAACAAGAAGTTACGCTCAACTTTACACCTATCGCTAAGAGTTTGAGTACATGCATTGTTTTTAAGACGTATCAATAACAACCAATGTATTCATTTATTATTGGAGAATTTGAGAAAAAAAAAACATTTCATTTCTTGACCGAAAACAATAATTTATTTAAATTTTCGTATTTAAGGTGACTACACCAAATAAACAATGCACCTAATTCAATAAAATATACATATAGATATATGTAGTAAATGTAACGAGAAATTAAAACCGGATGAGCGCTATAGACTTCTTAGAAAGTGAAAACTGAATCATTAAGGTTATCTTAATTAAATATTTTTGTTTTAACGTTAAATAAGGATAAATGATGGTTTTCTTATGTTGTTTAAATTAATAACAAGGCAAATCTTAGACAAGGGGGACTGTCAGATTATGTTTCAATCTAATTTAGTTGTAATTTTCAATAACATCGTCTGTTTAAAGAAAATTGCTCGTCAATATTATGTTAGTGGTATTCTGAGTAAAAAAATTGTTTTTACTTATAAAACGATATCAAATGAATCATTACAAAAAAAACAAAAAATTAAAGTTGTACTCGTTGAAAATCTTCGACATTTCTTGAAAGCCTTCGGTTACGGAATGTAGGTACGCCCCGCATTTCCAGGCATCGAATGTTATGGTCATTAGCCGGCCCTAAAAGAAATTTTGCCGAATCCAAAAGTATTTCAACCTGTGGTACAGATTTTCAGAAGACGTTCTCTGACTTTTATCTGTAATTAAAAACCAACCGTCCCCGCTCGGTATATTTTATAATTTTTCTGAAAAAAGTGTCAAAGTCGACGGTTAGAAAGATAACGTGAAGATTTTTTGCAGTGACTAAAGTGTAATATTTGCACATTTGCCTGGCTATCTCTCAGTTTATTAGTTTCATGAAATAAGTATTTGGTATTTCGCATTATTCTTGAATAATCCTTTAATAAAATGTATGCTGAACGTTATTAGATTACTTTAAAATAACATATGAGTTTAAATTGCTCTTGCGCTAAGAGAACATTGAGTTACTATTTAAATATAGGCAAAGGCGATCTTATTTGTTCAATACAAAACTTACCACGATAATAAATCACAAAGCAACTATTTTCCTTGTGTATTTAATATTTAAACGCGAATACACTACACTTAACAACACTGTCGTACTTCCCGAATAAATACAGTTTTTACAGCGAATGGAAGTAATATACCCACAAGCTACGCTTTTATGCATACATAATGTACGTAAAGAAGGCAGCGTTTCTGCGTCTGATTGGTGGAGTTTGGAGAAAATCTGACGTAATTTTTGGAGGCAATTTCGTTGACGTCTTATATTTGTCTCAACGGAGTAAGGAACTACTGTGATTCAATTATTGTTATGCAAAACATTTCCTGTCCTTAATTTACTATATTGCTTGTTCATTTGTTTCATATTCTTATTAAAGGTGCGTCTACAACTAAACGATATTTGACTAATAGCGATAAGCAGAGCTAGCTCTATCAAAATAATAATTATTTATTATTGTTTATTACAATGGAGTACTTAAACGGATGTCACAGCTAAAACAAATACTTCAAGTAAGAACCTTGTTATTTTTCATTGCTACACTGAAAAAATTAATTCAATAAATTGTGTTCGTTGTTTTCGTTTCATTAAAGCAATAAAAATTTTTTATAATAATAATTTATTATTATTGTAAATAATTTATTATTATTATAAATAATTTATTAATTAATAATTTAATTAAATTTATAATAATGTATAATAATTATTTGTTACTAATAGTAAATCACTTAGTCGATAATATTACCAAAATTTAGCCGAGAAGAATGTAATATGCTAAACCTGTCTGCCAATGGAAGAACTAGTATTTTTAAGTAGTATTAAAGCAGTCAAAAAGTAAATAACATGTCTAACAGTTAAAGTTAAAGTCTTTTAATTCTCCAATTATTAAAAGTAACTGTTATGGAAACTTAAAAGATTATAATAGTTATTGAGGAAAACAATATTGGTCAAGACTATAGTAAATTTTCGATGTACATGTCTTTCTTTTTAACTATAATAATATTCTTATAGTAGTGTGTAAAACAAAATACAAAAATAAATGATGGCCGTTTCGGAGGAGATGCCGCCAACATTGTTTTGTTGCGCCAGCTTGGCAAAAATGCAAAGAAAAATCCTGAAAATTTAACACATTCTTATAAAGTTTTTGGGCGAATTAAAACCATAACAGTGTATTAATTTTTAATTGGGAGCCCAAAGTTAGATATATGAAAAGAGGGTCAAAGCCAATTAACAATATTTCCAATTCCTCCTCTGCACCAAACAACCTTTATTCCGCACACAAATGTATTTTTAGAGGCATTATAGTTTATCCAATCCGTTTTTTTTTATCATTATGCAAAGGTTTGTTATAACAATATGAACTTGTCGATTCGATTTAAATGTGTTCTTAAGTAAGGAATTCTTTCAAAATCAATTTAATTCATTATTTTCTTTCTGAGATATATTTATTCACAGTAATGCTGTGGGCTCGTTTCTTCTTATTCCGACCTTTTTCCCCGTTTGTCTTCCTCTAAAAAAAACCCTACAAGTTTGAAATTTTCTTGCTTTGCTTCTTGAATAGAATGCAATGTTCTATTCTCCATTCTATATTGGACACTTGGTGTTCCGCATGAACAAGCCTTTAATATTACTGTAATCTGTAGCGTTAACTTGTTTAGTGATCTTGGTGTACTGTTCGACCCCAAACTGACGTTTTCGCTGCATATACATACTATATGTTTTTCAGCATTTAAATCGCTCGGCTTCTTATTTAGAACATGTAAACATTTTTCCAATGGTAATGCGTTGAAGGCTGTGTACTTTTCCGTTGTCCGCTCAAAATTGGAATATGCATCGTTGGTTTGGTGCCCTCATTAGCATTATCTTCAGCTAGAAATTGAACGTGTTCAGAAAAGATTTCTGAAATACTTTTCATTCAAATCCGATGGTACGTACTCTCGTCGCAGCACTTATTATGACAGCTTACTCTGTAGACACAGTATTGACTCGTTATCTCATCGGAGAGAGGCATCTAGTGCCATGTTCTTGTTGAAGCTGATGAACAATGCTGTCGATTCCCCGGCTTTACTTTCCAAAACTTGTTTTGTAATTCTACGATACAACCATAAATCTACTAACACTATTGAAAGCCCTATGGCACATTCTAATCTATTATATAAAGCACCGTTATCGCACATGTGCAGAAATGTCAACTTCCTGTTTAATGATCCATTCTTTTATCATTAGTCGCTTTCCTTTCTTCCTATTATGTTTATTGTTCTCTGATTATTTTATAATTTAAGGAATACAATATATATTTTAATTTCCTTTTTTAGTTTTATATTGTTATTTTTTATATATCTCTGCATGTATTCCATTCATATTTGTTTTTAGCCGTGTTACTGGAGTTGTATTCTCTTGGGCAATAAAAATTTATTATTTTTATTATTATTTAATTATTCACACGAGCAGATTTAAATTTGCACCGCGAATATTTTGGCCGACCTTCAAAATACAATGCACAGCACGAATTTTTATTGATGATGATCTCCATCTTGAGACACTCCTACAGTACACCGCACCGCACTGACTATGCAATTGTAATAGGTTGTACACATACGTAAGTAATCTTCGGATAGCAATTTAAAAGGTGTGATGAATCATCAGAGTTCTTATTTTACGTACAATCACGGAAGTAGGATGTAGGTAGTTGCAATTACTAACTAAACTACATATCAGCACTATATATAATACAATAATGTAATTTCTATAATGTGCTTCAAGGAAATACAACAACAAATAAAATAATCATTACATATCTATGTATGTTGATTATGTAAAATGTAACACAACTATTTCAAGAAACAAAAGTGAATCACTGTATCGGCATTCATTGATAGAATACCCAGACAATTGTTAAAACTACTAGGAATAAAGTAATATTCTTTGTAATTAATCCGGACATACGTACATACGTATATTTATATTTATATATATACGCATTCCTTGTGTTATTGTTCTAGAAGTGACTCAGAACCCCTACAGACATTGAACTTTACCATGATACCGTAAACGTTAAAAAGTTGACTTTTGGAACCCCTGAGGTTTATCTTAATAAACCGATCAAATCATTTATGGATGTCTCAAATGATAATAGTTACGAAATTAAATTGTTTAAAAGCGTTACGCCCCAATCTACAGAGACCTGTTAGTAAGAGTGAAACCGATCGTAACTAGGATCACGGAAGGTTTATCATGAATTTTTTATGATCGAACTTAGGTTCACCCCGTACGGATTATTAGTACTTGGTTTGAAGGGAGTTCTAGAATGGCCTAGTGTATTAGTCGATTTAAATATTATTAAAAACATCTGGGAATGGCTTGCGAGACGATTATATGGTGATGGGTAACAGTGTACTACAAATTAACACAATAGAAGGTCATCCCCCAAGAAGATTTAAACACTTTTTTCAATTCGTTACCAAATTGAATATGTGAGGTTATTCGCATGGGTGCAAGTCATATTCATTGTTAATGTTGTTAAGTTAAATCGTTGGTTCCTCAGTTTTCAATGTTGGAATAGTTCCATACACAGAACCTTGCCTTTTTTGTGAGGTTGTTCAGATAGCTAGCGGTTTAACTAAAACTAGCCTGGCGGTCGCTATGCTAGTTCTTTAAATAGAAGTGCAATTAATGTAAAAAATTGTTTTCAGTACCTTGATTTAGTGATAGTTTCAAGCAATACAATGAAAATTCGGTACTTGTCTTTGTATTCGAAATAAATATGTAAACATTGTATAAATTGTATCCAATATTGCTAATCGGTTGACGTGGAATGTTTGTAGAAGATATTTCACTTTGCACGTTCACAATAATAAACCGTTTCACTGCTTGAAATTACATTGACATTTACCTAAAAGTTTTACTTGGAATTTTTATATTATCAAACAATATATGGATTAATTAAATAACCTAACTTTAAACACGTAATTTGTAGACATGTTTTCCGCGAAAGATGATTATTTTGTGTCCGTTCTAAGTAAAAAAATGTGTTTTTGCTTATAAATTGGATTTACGTTACAGAAATTATGACGCATGCTTTTTTTATCAATCGGAAACAATGTTCTCACTTTTACGTCTCAACCTTCAACCGATGCCAATCTGAGCTATTAGATAATTGATGGTCTCTTGGAAGAATAGAAACATGCCGAGTTAATTTCACTTCTAAAGCTATTTTTGTTGCGAGGAATGTTTATTAATTAATTTTAAAACAAAAATATGCAAAACATTTTATCATATACTGAACGAAAAAGGTACATAAAGACAATAAAGAGGTGTTAACGGAACAACTTTATAATCAAAATTGGATCAATGAACGAGTTTTTATATGTAGATTATATATAATAAGCAGATATAAATTAACTTTATTCTCACATTGGCTGAAGGTATTGAAAACAAAAAAGGTACGTGTTTTTTGATTATAATAAAGAAAATAACATTTAGGCCTTTACATCTTTTTACCTTTTCTAATTTGCACGGTTAGTTGACAGTAGTAGAGCATACAGGGTGAGTCGTGAGGAATGGACTAAACTGTAGGAGTGGATTCTACAGGCGAAAGTAATGTAAAAAAACTCAAATGTTGTTATCTGATCTTTATTTGTTTTCGAGTTATAGCGTAATTAAAAATAAACAGAATTTCATACATTAAAGTTTCGGTATTCTATTGGTATTATCGTTCTTTACAATATATTTTCAAAAATACCGCCATTCATTTCTAAACATTTTCTACCTTATCTACCAAGGGCGCTGCTTGCGTTCCTGATTGCGTCAAGTTGATATTTGATATTGTCAGCAGCATTCCTAATCCCTTGAATTAGTACATCGGGAGTATCCACTTTTACTTGATGCACTTCATTTTCTTAACCAGCCCTCTAAGCAATAATCGAGTGGCGTGAGGTCTGGAGGCCAACCAATTTGACTACCTCCACCAATCCAATTCCCTGGAAACCTTTCATCCAAATGTTGCCTGACCGCACGATCGTAATGTGCAGGCACTCGATCCATCACAAAATCCATAAACAAACACCATATTGGCATATTCTAAATTAGAATAAGTGTGTGGCATTTTAATTTGTTACACTTTATACATACATGATATACTAAATACACCCCTAGACCATTCCTCACGACTCACCCTGTATTTTTTAATAGTTAAAAATTAAATACTTGCCAGCACGTTTCACTAAATAACTTATTTCCTAATATCTTTGTAACATACCGCATTAATCCATTGCATCCGAAAAAAACAAAGAAACAACGTTACTATCAATACTGTTATTTCAATATTCAATAAAATAGTGAAATTACAGTTCTAAATGTAGGAATTAATAAAAATTACACTTACTTCAATAATTTGTCCAAATAATGCTTCTTTCTATGACTATCGAATGTTTAAAGAAAAGCAATTGTGCCAGCTACAGTCTTACAGTACAGCATTAAACTTCAAGCACTCGAGCCTTTTGCAAGCAGCCTATACAATAAACTGGATTTCATTAATAAATCAATCTCGAACAATGAGCTCATGTTGCGTATCACTGCTGTCAAGTACCTGCTGTTTATGTAGAATTGAAATCGAGCCGTTCCAGTTATAGAAAGTATATAAAAAATTCTCATTTTTAACGCTGATCTTCTCGTATTAATTTTCTTACAGAATAGTGCCCGACCTACCTCTTACACTATTGTAAATGAAAGTCGTTCTACATACATGTACAACGTTGTGCTGTTTGACCAATGAAATTAACGAAAAACTATAGCATATAGTGATTTTTAAGATAATGTAGATCTGTTTACGTTTTGTTCTACTCATACCGCACTCAGATTCGTTTCTTGTTTTTTTTTTTGGGAACAGGTTCAACTATAGTGACGCATCTCTATAAAACATTGCGCCTGATTAATTAAATTATCAAGCTAAATGACACTTTTACGGTGCCAGACTTTACTTTCTCTACGTAGGTTTCGACTACAGAGTATTCCAAGCCCATTTCTGAGATCCATACTCTTACCAGATCTGTGCTGTCGTTGCTGCGGACAGCAATTTTTTCTTTCGCCTAGTAGAATTAGCTGCTTCCTCTGTCCAGTCCAGGTTGCTCATGTGCCTCTTGAGCATACAATATCCTAATAGCAGGCCCACTATTGTCTGACAGATATCCTGCCTTTGCTTAGTAGGTCCGTTCCGAATATAAATCTGCGTCTCTTGGAACACTCATCTACCAGTTTCGAGATTTCTTGTCCATTCTTTAGTGGTTGCTTTAACTACCGTGTATTCCATTCCCATAGTACCTTGGGCAATTTTCAGCAGTTGACAAGTCCAGTCGGGCTAATTCGTCTGTCCTTACATTCGCTCGATGGTCTTCATGTTCACCTTAGTTCAGCTTTCCAGATTATCGAGCGTATTCATGCAGTCTCACACCAGTGTCGATTTGGTCTATCTGAGGTCTTTTATTGCTGCTTGACCGTTTGAATAGTTAACCATAGATTGACAGTTATCTACTTTCCGGCCTAATTCTGGGTTGCTACTATTTCGGGTTGAAATACTGTGGCGTTTTGAATAACGCTCATATATTCTTGGTCTAATCCCACAAATCCCGACTCCGCCTCTATTATCTGTTTTTGAGCCGTATGTGTATCAAATGGATTGGGCCTTTATAGACAGGCCTTTCTTCTATTCTTCTCTATACCGTATTACCAGATGGATTCGACCTTGGTAAGCGGGCTTTTCTTGCATTCTTCCCTATCTGGTGTTACTGTTTCATAATACTTGTCGAAGCAGTATTTGGTAATAATAGCGTCACTGGTCCTGCTAGTTATCGTCCCCGCCCCAAGTTTCTTTAACTGTTTGTGATAATCGCACCATGCAATCTTATACTTATAGGAGGTTGGTCATTCATTAGCCTGGCCTCTCCCTGAATATATATATGTAGCGGTTTCAGGTTTAAGACGACTTCTAGAACAGCTGCGGCTCTTAATCTCTACGCTTTTCCACACAACCTTTCAAACGGAATTTTCACTCCTTTTAGCACGATTGACTTTAGGTCTTGAATTATGCGTTTCTTTGCAAATACTATGATTTGCCATTGCATTAAGGCATTTTGTATTCTTTCTGATATTACCCCAGCAAATTTGCCTCATACTTTTATGGCTAGATTTTTAGCCAGTGCCAGGGCCCTCATCTGGATACTAGCCTCCTCCAGAGATGCTACTATTCTGATTTCCTTCAGGGCGGCTCTTATTCAACAAAAGAGCGGTGAAGGAACTTCCTTTTTCTTGACTGCCTCTATCAGAGGGCTTGTTGTGGTATTAAATGCACTCTGAGTGTCTAAGAAGGCAATCATCGTCGCCTCTTTGTCTACATAGAGATTAGTCGATTTAAGTCATCTAGCGTCTGTTTACCTTCCTGGTTGGTATGCGTATTAACAATTGCTGAGTGGCTGTGTTGTCGGCACTTCATCTCCAATACACTTACTTATTAGCCGCTCCAATGTCCTCGGTAGAAAGGAGAACGACCTGATTGGTCTATAGGATTTCGGTATTAGATCAGAAACTCTTTATACCTTTGCTCAGCCGAGGTAATAACATCTCGATTCCCATTTACACTGGATAAATTCCATCCACCTCGGGAGATTTGAATGGTTGGCACTTCCTTATTGCCCACATAATTCTATTTTACATTTTCTTTTACGATATCCTCTTAGCTTTTCTGTTATTTTTGTTGTACTGTGTAAGTTTCAACCTGTAGGTGTCCCAGATGCAATCGCCCTTTGCCTTGTTGGACAGCCTTCTTGCTTCGGCCTTTAGTTTGACAAAGCCGTCGTTATTTTATAGCTCTCTCACCCGCGTTGTTTTCTCTGGTCAGTTTCCAAGGTAGGCTGTCTTTATAGCTTCACTCCTCAAGTTCTACTCCCAGGTTTAATCCTTCTGGATTTCTCACCAAAGCCGTACCTCACGTAACAGATGTTCTGTGGAAATCTTTGCATCCTATCCAGTTTGTCTCTCTGGAATTTTTGTACGCGGTTTCCGGGAAGGACGCTGTCCGTGCAAAATGAGATGCCCGATTTCTTTTCGCATTTTAGCAGCAAAGGAAGGTTTATTGCCAATGTTAGCTATAATTAACCCTTCCACCGACATAACTTCAAGTAAAGATTCACCTCTCTTGTTGATGTCTGTGCTATCCCACGCAATGTGGTGAGCGTTGAAGTTACGGCCTGTGGCGAGTTAAAGGCCTTTTTCCACATAGTATGCGAGTTCGCTTATTATTCATGAAGGGCACGTCGTATCTTCCGGTATGTGGGCACAACACATGATGCAGAATATCCCATAAAATATATATTTTTATTTTTTTTATAGAAAGAATTATTCACTCACTTTTCTATTAACTGCATATTAACCAGCAGTAAAAACACTTATAGTTCACCAGTTTAACGATTTTGTGATGACATTAACAACAATAATGACCCAGTAAAAAATGTTTTCAAAGAATGTATCGTTACTGAAAAAATCTATAGATTTCAACTGAATCATAACATTGCTGTTGCTAAATCACTACTAATTTTTGTATTTGTCAGTTGCCATTCTCATAACCATTAAAGATGTTAGATTTACTATTTCCTTAATGGCCGTTTTGCGTAATACGCAATTTACAATGTACTATAAAAGAAATGCATTGCCTTAAAATCATAGCAAACGTTCCATATTTTGTAGTTCACATTTACGTGGACTGTAAAATGGTTTACGTAAGTTAGGAATAGCAAATTTGTTGCTTTATTCATTGTATTACATTATGTGCGTATGCCTACAATTACACACATGGAAATTATACTGCGCTTAAGAATTTAAGAAAATTTGATGAATCACAATGGTCCTCTCTGAATATTTACGCTAATATTTACATATTAGCTGACGAAACACTTCAGTATATCTTTTAGTGATTTAAATGGTTTCTGTATAATATAATTAACATTTCCAGTTGCTTATTTTCATATATATGACGTGTCTTACAGCAACCTTCCTTTACAAGAGATTTTTGGAAATGAGAGCTTCTAATTAATGCCATGATCTTACAAAACTGAGATATAATCCTAAAACATGCATAGTGCGCTTGGGTATTTATTCAAGGACGAATTGAAAAATTATTTAATAATTTATTTTTTTATTTATTTTAATGCATCTTACGACAAAATGTACGTCAATATTTTGTTATAGTTTCCCGCAACTTCTTCTGTTAGTGCAGACGTAGTCCCTAAGAGTCTATATAGCGCAACTGGTACATAGACGTTTGTTAGTAGAACCGAATTTCCTAAATTTCTAAATTTCAAAATGCCTAGAAGGTGGACAACAAGGAACATGTTTGCCATTTTTTTTCTGATTTACCATTTTTTCTTTTAGAATTCGGAATTTTGCTATGCATTTGGGGAAGTTCTTCAAAAGTTTCACAGTGAAGTTCTTCAAAAGTTTGACAGTGGTTTGATAGCATAATCTACTACACACTAGTATTAAACAAGTTCAGGCTTTATTTCAAAAAAATCCTCGCTACTTGATCTAATACCTTCATTATAGCAATTATTAAAATTTATTTTATTTTTGTTCTAGTTGCTGGATATGTTAAAATTCTATTCGCGTTTTGAAATTAGCGACGAAACAGGAGATCCACTGACAGATCACGATATGACTCAGCTTCATTACTCTAAAATCACTTCGTTACAGGTAAGTAAAATCCTGTCTTAAATTATGTACTGTATCGATACGTATGGGATCAAGCCAGAACGTTTATAGACGTACGTAAATAAGTCAAAGTCATGACGTTAAATAAGTAATTTTTATAATTTTATATAATTTCTATGATTTGCAATCGCGTCTGGTTAAGCTCACACTTATATTCTTATAAGTAGAGAGGACAAAGATGGACGAAATTACACTGGCCAACAAATTTCAACTTTTGATTTTGCCATAAAATAATTTATACCGATTTCAATAGAAAACATATAAACATTTATTTTAATAAAAGGTAGAAGGTCAAGTTAGCTCGATTTTTTTTTATATTTCAATGAAAAGGTTTTTTAGATTAGATCATAATTTAATGTATATTTCAAATTATTATAATTAGAAATGTGAAGTAATACTGCTCCGTCTCTTATAAACAATATCCACAGCATCTCTTCTTAACCTCCAACAGTAATCCGCTAACATAACAGGATTCCATTTTCCTTGATACCGTTTTTCCATTCCCATGATGTCTTGGTGGAAGCACTCACCGTGTTCATCGCTGAAGGATAATGGTTTCCATTATGCAACAAAACTGCTTTTAGGCTGGTCTTTGATGAGTTTAGGAACAATCTCCAAGAACTGGCTACACGATATATTCCAAAAGCTGCAGAAAGTTTATAAACATTATTGCAGTAGACCAGATTACCGGCCATACTATAAAGGCATTTTCTCTGTAACCAGAGCTAAGCCAACGTTGCCACTTTTCGAATCATTTTTACTTTATATATGCTGTTCAATTTCATCAGTTACTAACTTAGGATAAAAACCTTGTTGGTCAGTGTTATTACTTTTTTGCAGAGACTAGACAGATTCGTGTTTCGTCGACTCTCGGGGATACCGGTAGGCAACACAAAACCATTCTCATGATGCGAATAGACACGAGTCTATAAGAAATAATTCAACCCGCCTTTGTCATCTCTACTTATAACATAAACACTATTGATCTTTACAAAATGCTTGCCTATGTTGAACAATTCATTCTCATTTTACAAGATTTTTTCACATTTTATTTGGTGAATGGGATTGTTTGGTGCATAACAGCATTTTTATAGACACGGTAGACAGAAGTTACGGTTAGATGAACATCAGAATAGCGTTGGTAATGGGAATCTTATTAAAAAAAAAATGGTGGGAGTGTTACTATATTTACAAAGTAGAGGAAAATAATTCTGTTAGTTTGAAATTACATCTGAATTTATCCTGCTAACTTCATCAATGGAACCCAAATTTTGAAATGTTAATAACCATAATTTAAATCTTTACATCCCCCAACAGCTTTCGTAAATTACAGGGGTTATTGGTCGGAAATGACTAATTTTGACGCTAATTTTACAGCAAGGAAAACTACGGAAAACTTATGTAACTCGGCGTTCGAACTCGGTATCGTGAGACTAACAGCCCAGATTTTGATGAAGCTGTAGAGACTGAAAGAATACCTAGACATAAGAACAATTTTATTAGCGATCACTTTTGAGGGATCTTCAGAAAATTTGCACGATTTTCAAATTTTTACAAATATACAACTATCTCAAAACTCTGTCAGAACGTTGATTTCAGCATCTCGAATCACGTGAGAGATTGGAGCAAAATGTTTGGGTTCTTAAACAAAACGCCACAAAACTAGTACAAAAAATTAACATAAAAGAAATTGATAATTTTGGTACGCAAGAGCTAACATATCTCTGGAAGTGGTTTAAATCCCCAAACGGAAATTTTACAAAATTTTCTCTTATAAAAATTCATTAATGTGAAGGCCAGCGACATGAGAGCAGAGTTCGTTATATTCCACTTTGATGATGATAATTTTTGCCAGAATCACGGAGTATTAGAATTATTTGAAGTTAACATAGTGGTAATGTATAGCTATGTGAATACCCCCAATTTTTCTTCGAATGTATAAAAATAAATTATATATCAATAAAATGCCAAAGTAAATGTACCATACAGGATATTTTATTGTTTCCAATATTTTATTGGTCCACCAACTGCTTTTATTAGAGATCTTACACGTTTTGGCATACTACTAATTAATTTGCGGTATACATCGGTGGAAATTGAGATCCATTCGTTGAGGATTTGTTCGCGAAGCTACTCTTTTGATCAACATGTTGTGTTGTTGTTTTGTGATGTTTTTCTTCAGAATATCCCATACATTTTCTATTTATGTTATAAGTCCGAGGACTGTGTCTGCCAGTCCGACAGTCGCACCCTGTTTTCCGTGAACAACTGCATTGTTGTCCTTGCACGGTGACAAGGAGCGTTATTTTGTTAATAAACATATTCAACATTATCATCTTCAAACAATCTTGGTACGAATGGCTCTAGCAAAGAAAGATTTCTCCAACGTTTGATCCCGACATGAATCTCCATACCATGATGTACGATGCATTGCACGAGATATTCTTCTTCGGTTCTTCACCATACAAATTGGGTCTCCGAAAAGAAGAAAATACAGCGGACATGATTAAATAACACATTTATAAAATTACGTTTGATGTAATAAACAACTTAAAATAAGATAAAAGAAGCATACCTCGATGTTAAATTAGTTAAAAAATATTATACGCGACCATTCTTCCTCTGCCCAATGTGCGTACTTCTTCCAAACGCTCCAAACGTTTTTTTTTTTTTTCGATGCGTTGGAGTTAAGTCCACCTCCTTCGTGCTGTACGCCCATGTAAATTAGCTGCTCTCAGTCGCCTTCTTACCGCACTTGGAGTCAGAAAAACCCCATAGCTCACTACGACGATTTTGGTCGGTCCCGTAAAGCCATTCGTTCTAAAAGACGCTCTGTTGTAGTTCTGTCGTAGTTCGCCGTTTTCTTCCCGATTTAGGTCTACGTTTTTGGCACCGGTTTTTTTATAATGTTTAAGAGTGGTCTGAACCGCGCACAACGAACACTCCATTTCTTTTTGAAATTGCACTTTGCGTTAAGCCTTGCGTACTAACTAATACAATTTAGCCATATTCTGTCATAATTGCAAACGTTATCGAATACTGATGACTTATATGCGTTTTACTTGAATACGTTTTAAAAAACTAATAATAAAAATACAATATTTGCTCTACAATGAGTAACTGTTTTGTTGGTGTCATAAGTCTTCGTTTATCCACATTATTGTAATCCCTTGTGTACACATCTGTTTATGGAATTACCCCGAACAAACAAGGATTTTATAATACTGGGTTTTCTTTGAAGTGCCTAGTACATATTCACGTAGCTGTAAGTTATATCTGCTGATAAGTAGGAACGTCTTGCAAAAGATAATAAAATTACAGTAAGCATTCTTTATACGTATAAAAAGGGAACAGAAATAATGTTAGATTCAGTATCAACTTAACATTATTAGAGTCAATATTAATTCAACATCGAAGGTGTCAGTATATAACTTAGTGTGGTTAGTATTGAATCAATCTAATCTTTGTTAGTTATACTCAGTATATTTCATAATAAACTGTGTCTATCGAACTTCAAATAAATTTTTTAACGGCTGAAAAAATTTCGTTCGTTAACTTGTATATCTTACTTAAGCCTTTGTAGATTCAACTGTATAAAATACTGATAAATTTAAACAAACCTACCACGCTAATAGGGTTCGAAAAAGCAAAGAAATAATAATTAATAAAATAAGTAAAATGATAATATATAAAAATAATATATAAAATATAAACATGAAGAATAAAGTACAAGAAGTAGTAAAGTAAGTAAGAATAAAGTTTTAGAATTGAAATTTGACAGTTCACGTTAACTACCAACGAACTTTTCGGATTAACCTGGCGTCGCAGGAGATAATTTGGCGCCCTTTCCTAACCAATTTTTCGTAACAACAAAAACAGATTACCAAAACATTTATCTTTGCCTACTTTTGTATTTCTTAAATAAAAATAGTAGTATCGTTGAACGTATGAATATACAGGACATTCTATTTAAAATAAGATAGTTAATGGTACTCTTGGTGACACCGGAAATGTGATTAAGCTGCCGATAACGCCAATGGATGATCCATACAAAATAAAAATTAACGTTGCCTTGTATCGTTCAAAAGAGAGCAATGGAAGACAAAATACTTTTGCGCCCTACTCTATTATAATTATTCGACAATATTAGCGACAGATTTTCTTCTTTCAAGCTTAAAATTGAAAAACATTTCTTAGGTACAATAGAGTAGGTTGGATACCTTAATTCTCCATCGCTATTACTTCTCTTCGCCTGATATTATCTTTTAATTTGCTGTAATTATTTATAAAGTCAAAATATCTTTCAGTGTAATATTATGGTTACATACATTTTCTGTAAAAATCAATATACAGCGTGTTGCCGAATAGGTTTCACAAGAGGAAATGTTTTTGAAAAATATTGTTCTTCGTGAAAGTTTTTGTTTGTTCTAAAACCCACAAGTAATATCAAAATAAATGATTAAAAAATGCGATGACTTTTGTATATTTTATACGAAAATCCCCGTTTTCTACTAATATCAATTTGCATTGATTGTAATATTTATATATCGCGTTCTGTGATGAACAGTTTCTTTTACAAAAATCAATAAAAAGGCTTTTCCGTTTGTAACACCTATTCGGCAATAGTATAAGTAAAAATTGCTTCTCTCAGATTAATGGTTGTAATTTCTAAATTTTCTGATAAAACAATTTAATGAATTACACTTACAACTTATGATGCAACAGTATTCTGGATATTTTACGTTTAGTTGTATTATTGTAAACTAAACTAATTAGATGAATCTCTCGTGTTCGAACTATTTAATTTATCGTGCATTTCACATTGTTTAAATAATTAGACAGTAATAGATGGATCTGTGAATGTTCCAGATTATCGCAAATCTAATCGTCCAATTTATTAATGATTTGCAATTAGTATTTGTGGCATTGTTGATGCAATACTTTGTATTAATTAAATTTGATTATTTATCCTCATATGGTAAACCACAATAAAAGATACAAAGTAAATTATGGAATCAATATGGATTTAAATAAATGTATTATTGTAAAATATTCCGTAGATATTGTATTTCTATGTAAAATCGTACACCAACGATTATTGATTACTTTTAATACACATACATGCGTTACGTCTAATGCACATAAATACGTGGATAAACAGAAACAGTATCGTAAATATTTGTCTTTGATGATTCTAAGAAATACCAACTTGAGTTGAGGCACGTTTTATATTGTATCAACAATGTGTAAATAATTAATACAAATTGTAAATAATCAATAATGTTTTATGTAATCTTAGTAATTGTTTTCACGTCCGTGTAATTTTTCAAATAACTCGGGTATTATTTGTAAAAGCTATTATAGTATTTTCTATGAAAATGTTAATGAAATCGTTGGCCAAAATTCCTAATATAAGCCCTATGTTAAAAAAGTAAAGGCCTGACCTAACAGCAATCCACAAATTGCTTCATTCAACATTTGGTAATGAAGCATCACCAGAAAAAACTGTTTACAACAAGCAGTGTAGAATTTCATTGTGATCGCGCTTTCATTAGTGACGAATTTTGTGAAGGTCGACCAAAGTCGGTTGTTCCAATGAACATCGATGTACCTCATCGATTCCATCATGATTTTGTACACCTTTGATTTTGCTATACTGAATAATAACAATACCTACAGACATGCGAATAATTAAAAATACTTACGTGTAACCTGCGCAAAGTATTGGGAACATTAGATACAATGAAACTATCTTGCCATCATTATTATTCATCTTGAATACAATAGAAGCACCGGTTAATGAAAATTTGAAAAGGAATAACCATTTTCATAACATTCGTGTAACGTGAACATGTTCTTATAAGTGTTAATAAACATCGGGTGGATACGCACCACCTGTTTTAATGCTGCTGTACTTCCCTGGGTTTTACATCATTTGCGTTGTTCACGCAATACACTTTGTCTTCACATTTCTTGCAGTATCTATTTGACTGGAGATTCGATCGCCACTTATCACGTCATATCGTCGCAAAGAAAATCGAAGTGCTCAACTAAGTAAAACAACGGGTATAATTTAGCAGTTAAAAACAGATGTAAGTGTAACAAATTTATCAAAAATATACGATATTGTCAAATCAACGATTTGTAAGATAAAAACTAAAACATCTAATATTACGTGCAGTAACTTGTACTTATACGCGGCCGGAACAAAAAATTTCCAAGCGTTCTTGAATTAAAGAAATAAATACGTTCTGATTAGCGGTGATACGTTCAAAGGAAAGGCAAAAGCATTCAACTTTGCTTTGGAGATGGAAGAAAATTCTGTTAAAGAATTCGATATTTAAAAATTGCTGGAGAAAAATGATCTCAGCCAGAAGTAGTTGATCCATTTAAAATCCAGTTAAAAAATAAGATAAAGCAACCGAGAACTACACCTGCTTAGTGATATAACGATGATGAATCAGCCCTTTATTGGAAACTTCTACCAGAAAAAAACCTTTGTTCATCTCAAGAGAAGACTGCTCCAGACAGAATATCTTAATCCCCAAGCGTAACCGTCTCTGCATGTTTTCTATTTTTACACTTAGTCCAGATTCTCGGATTCTATTAGACATGGCGTACCACTTACATGTCGAACCCCATCTCGGTTTTACTTATACATGCATGCGCCTTTTTACAATTCCTTCACTCAACCCTGTCATGATGTATTTTTCTTCTTCAATTGTAATTATAATAACTGGAATATTGAATACGTCTCCAAAGCGATTAAATAAAATATGCAATATTTCCTACAAAGGAATGTTTTTAATTAGGAATTTATGTGCTTGCATAGATACGAATAATTATTGTATTGTACCCCGCCAGACAATCTAGGTTTTTTGTCGGTCTTTTTAATTTTCTAGGGGTATTTTAATACTCAGGGAGCAGGATTAAAAGTACTAGTTTTAATTTTCATTAAATTAAGACAATTGTAAGAAAATGTATTACTTTTTATTTTTCAAAAGCACAGGTTTCTTATCTTAACAGATCTTTAAGATCTTAACAGAGACACAGACACCCTTTCAGCAAATGAGAAATTGTTAGACGAAAGTTTTATGACATAGACATGAAAATAACTACTAACCACTACATAAACACAAGGTTTATGTTCTTCTTCAAACGCAACTTCTTCAATATTATACAATTGAACATGCCTTGATTTTCTTTTGAATTGAAATATTTAAACAACACTATAAAACTTGAGGAGGAATGCTAAATGCAATATGCCTGGATGATAGTTAGGCATAAAGTCATATATAAAATTGGCATTGTTTTTTTTTTTATTCTTAGATTACGTTGGCAATTGTTTTATTCCATTGTCACCTACCATAGTGTTTGTCCATTTAAAATATATTGTTATTGAAATGGGTGCCGAAACGAACGATTTTTGGCGTGGCATGATGCAGGGACGCAAGTGATGATGAGATTTTGTGTACTTTGATGATACTCTTGCCCAAATGCAACACTGCCGAATAGTATACCGATAAGGACCGAAAGACTTTAATTGACAAAGATAACTTCTATACGATTAACGTATACACTGGAACTTGCTGTAGAAATTTCCGACATTGATTTGATGAATGGAGAATGTAAATTGTAAATGTAAATAAAAGT
The DNA here is from genome assembly GCA_020654165.1 of Oryctes rhinoceros. Taxonomy (NCBI): domain Eukaryota; kingdom Metazoa; phylum Arthropoda; class Insecta; order Coleoptera; family Scarabaeidae; genus Oryctes; species Oryctes rhinoceros. Next base: position 63,102 of record JAIOKQ010000983.1, read on the forward strand.
AGTTAATATAAGTCCTCCCCACGATTGTCATTAGCTGAAGTTATATTAATTTTATTATTTTTATGTCCTTTAGATATTCGGCTAAAAACAGGAATTTTCTTATAGGGATTGGGCTTTTTACCATATTCATCTATTGATGAACCCTTATACACGGACAATGTGAAATGTCAAAGAGAGATGTGAATATAGTTACAAAATAAAAACGTAGGCTTCCACGGCCTGAGTCTGTTGAAACTAAACGTTTTTCGGGTTCGAACCGTGTCCTGTCGTTAAAAATAAAAATAAAAATAAACTCGACGTTTCGCCCACAATTGTATGGGGCTTCTTCAGGAGAAAGTCCAGTTAGCACGGTAACTCAACGTGTACGAAACTAACTGGGCGGGAAGCAGTTGATCATGGTAACTCAGCATGTGAACCATGCCAGAGGCGAAAACCAACTTCTGAATATAGTTACAGTTAGGACTATAATGGTGAAAAATCTGTATTCGTTACTATAGCTGTAGAATACGAATGTAATAAAAATGCCGTTATGTTTTTGACGTCATTGAATATTTGCAAATTTAATTTCAATTCATTACAATTTTAACAATAAATACTGCAATTTTTATGCTTGGATGTAATTCGGATCATAGTATTTGGTCTAATAACATTTATTGCTAGTACTACAATGACTGCTCGATTATAAAACAAGAATTCTATATATAACACTTCCATATAATAATGTCAAGTAGTACCATTTCATAGCACTTCGGTTTCATACGAAAAAGGCGTCCCCTATATTCAGACGCACTTGTGCGGGGCACAATATGCCTAATATCATGACGCGGCTCTGTCTATAATTAACTTTGTAATTAATTAACTACTATGTACTATTTGTTGCAAAATTAATGTCGAACCTTTTTCCTTGTCGGAGGGACCTATACAGAGAACTGTCTCAATTATGGCTGATATTTGCATATTTTATGGCCGTATTTAAATGAATTCCTTTCCAAATCAAATGTGCGTATATTTTTATATTAAACGTCCATTGTATATGTGGAAATTAGCCAAATACATTACCAAAGTATGTTTTTGATGAATTAAGAAGTGTCTTTCAGACAATTTTAATATTCTAGTAATTGAAATATATGTATGTATGATAATGAATTATTTTACTATAGTTGCAAAACACATTCGCTTTGGGCAGGTCTTGAATTTTAATAGGTAGCGCGTTGCACATGTCCAAATTCGAATAATTTTACAATGAATATTACCTAGTTTAAATATTGTAAAAGTATGATATACAGCATATAATATTATACATTAAAATATATTATTCTGACGTAATTAATTAATGAAGATTGACATTGCAACTTTGGTAAAATTGGACCCCACGACTCCCACTTGCCTCACATTTTTTCTGAAAAGTTTTCTTAAACTTAGACTTAAATAAATTTTGATGCAAACAAGTGTTAGAGTTTATTAAAAATAAAATAATTAAATTATGTTTTCTTACAAATCTTGAATTTTGATTTTAGTTAATCAAATTCCTTGTATTTAATAATCTTTACGTTCTGGCTAAGTATTTTAAATAAAGATAAAGATATGATTTTGATCGTTTATGTTGGCCAAATAATATTCAGTCTTGATACTACTCACACGAGCTTATTTCACTTGTTCGCGTCATAATATTCTTTCTCCCGATTCGGCTTTTTTCTTAATATTTCTTTAACGTCATCTTTTCCCCATAAAATTTTTCCAAATGTTTTATTGATTGAGCTTTTGAATCAAAAAGAACAAGTTAAAACGCTTGTTTATTCAACAGAAATTCTTTTATTCATCGAATAGAATTTTTTATAATGTTAAAAAAATGTTATTCCAAATAAAAGTCATAGTTCAGATCAACTCATAAATCGTAATCCAAAATAGCCTTACCCTCCCGGTGATGAAGTATTACACTTGGAGTTGATATTGAATTGATACCGTAACCAAAATTTTCAATTTTGAATCCAATGTAATGTCTGACCAGTACTTCTGTCCACAATTTACAGTATAAGTGATAATTTTAAAAGAAATAACAATTGTCTCGATGGAAACCTTTGCATATCTTTACCTCATATGTGAGAGGGAAACCAAAAATAATTATACGAAAACTCGAGAGAAGAATTCTCCAACATTGCTTCCTTTCGTAATTTTTTATAAATACACATGGCTGATTGTCACTGTTCTATTTCAATGTATAAATGATATCACAAATATCCACAACAATATTTCTACCTGAAAATAGGATAATGTAATTTGTAACAGAAGATTTATGCAGTTTATAGGTTATTTCATTTTACAATCTTTGGTATTAACTAAAGGAATAAACTTCAATTGATCACAAAATAAAAATCTTCACAGAATGCATTATAATAGATTGCATTCCAAATTTAACGAAGGACTATCATATATGTTTGGCCGATCCGATGTCAAACTTAATAAAGCATTACAACAGAACAAAATTATTTTATAAATTCCAAAATCCATTTTAGTACCCGTTCGAGATGAACGTTTCTTACAACTGTAATGAAATAATTGTTTGTGTTAAATATACATTATTACTTACTAGTTTTTTTTTAGTTTTTGAAAATTGCTAGAAATTATTGTTAGTTAGTGCTAATAACTAATATGTTAAAATTTTCTCAGATACACCCCTTAATTAATTAAAAACACATCTTTTACTAATGACTTGCTTATTTCTAGATATACAACAACACTTAAAATACATAGGAAATACTCGTTATCTCATCTGAAAGGAAACTGATTTAAGTATATTCATAAATCCATAAATAAGACACGGTTCGTCATATGGGTCACTCCCGCAAAGAAATAGGTTTGATATCACGTCTATGGGGATTTCATTATTTTTGAAAAAATTTTACGTATAAAATAGAATACAATTAATGGGAGTGCTCTTCTTAATCCATATGGAAAAGGGGAAGTTATTTATTTTATTCCGGAAAATAAAGGTTATTCGTAATAGTGGTTATTTATTTTTTTTAGCATTAGAAGCATTAGAAGTTTACAAGTATCTAGATGTTACTGTAGTCATAAGTTGGAATAAGACGATGAAGTTTTACCAGGTTACGATAATATGATACGATAATAACGACGAATATATACGACTGTTTGTATATATTATATTTCAAATAATTTTTTAAGGAATACGATGGTAGGTTGATTCACTCTGCTTAATAGCAAATTTTTCAATCTATCAATAGGACGTTGACCTGTCAAATGGAGTCAAAAAGTAACGTTTTCGACTGAGCATTGCGGTGGTTTATTACATTTAAAATTGTTATCTTACTTAAACCCATTAATACGATTGGCGTAACAGCTGTTTTAACATCTGGTTGGATTTTATTATATGTATTACAAAGCGAAATTTTTCTGCCGTTCTTATTGTCTGTCTTCCGAGTTGCGAAAAGGTATAGAGCGATTTTATCGATTTTTAGCGAAAAGTATCTGCAAGTTTCTCATACATAAATTGTAGTGTTGCCTTAATAATAACATAATACTCGCCAGTAATTAGAGAACATTCAGTTTAGAATTAAATAAATAATAAAAAGATCCCGCATTTGTCTTGTTAATCCAATATCACAATTAATTTTTGGAGATTTCAGTCATTTCTTGTATAGAAAAAGAAGTATTGTAACAGCTGCATCCACACCGAAGATATTGACATAAACATCCTTTAGTAATATAATATTTGTTTAAGTAATAATTGCAGCCTATTATATTTCAAAGAATATTCTTGTTGAATTACTGATGTTTTAAGTACATCTTCGCAGAATCAACACTGCGAAGCTTTTGGGATGTTGCTTATAAAACAAGTATTCTTATTTTCAAAAGTTATACAATCAATGACGCAAACAACTACTTAATTGTGTAATTAAGTCTATGATACAAAGGTTTACGTACTGAAAACTAACAAATTTTATATATTAAAATTCTCGTTAATTTGTTTGGATTCCTATATTTTAGGATGAAAGTTGTGGCAATTCCAGGATAATACATAATCTTCTTCAATATATCTGTCCGTCAAGTTATATAATACAAACATAGACATTATTTCTTTCCAAAAAATGAAATTATCCCTTTTTGTTTGGCTTTCCCTTGAAAACTTCGGACGCCCCGGTGTATTTGTCCATTTCTTGCAGTTGACGCATTGAATCCAAACTGAGCTCGAAAGGATTTCACACAATATTAAAGTTTAACTTGGTTGTTATTCTGTCTGTACTTATTAGCTAGAGATTTCAACTTAATCAATATACGATTGATGGAAGGATTGATTATAAAAATAAAAGAATTTGTAAATCAAATAAAAGATGGCCCCAACAACATGCTCAATATTGCTTGCACTACATACGAAACTAGAAAGCTCATTAATAGAAAGCCTAAGCTCTCTAAAACTGATAAAGCTCATATCGTTGAAAATTACTTAATGCACAATGGTATAGCCATTTAATCTCTATCGATCTGATTATATGAAAGCATTTGTATACTATCGGGAAGTGGTGTCAGACATGCACATTTTTTATTAATTTAATTAGCATTTAATTTATTAGTATTCTCATTTTCCGCAAGATTTTTTATTTCCGTGTTAATAAAATATTTGAAGCATAGAACCAAATAATATTTATTTTATGTTTACTTAAAAATATCATGACACATATCCGCAGTAAGGCTGATTAGATCTTTCCTGTTTTTTGTTATTTATATTATGTCATTAATGTCATTATGGATGAGAATCACATCTGGAATAAAGTCGTTAAAGTTAATTTTTTTTAATAGTAACCATCTAATAAAGCGATTTTTGAAAATCTTTTTTGTTCGGAAATTACTTCAGCTTTAAGTAATTCATTAATGATTGTTGTGTTTCACTACGCAAGCTATTTTTCTATTTACTTGTACAGCGTGTCCACCTAGTGCGTGGAAGCATGAAATTTTCAATTAAATATATTGGAAGACAAGTGCAATACAGCATTATTATAAATTATATTCAGCAAAATTGTATTCAACTATACAGCACTTCAGATCCCTCTCTTCCAATCCATGTCAACTTATATCAATAATTCCTATACCTATCCTTCTTAGTTTTTGAGATAATGGATATATTTTCAGATTTTTGCGAAATGCCGTTGTTTCTTGAACGGTTGAGTTTACACGCTAGCGTGGTGATTCAGTATTTCGTGGAATTTCATTCTGTATATCGGTGAAGTCTTCTATCTCTGCTAAAGTCTATTAGATGGAATTGAAACACCCTATATGTTCTTTCATAATCTAAGTGAAAAACTGTTATAGATTTTTTATAAATGTTTGCATATATCTAAATCGTGCCAGTCTTTATTAAAATAATTGAAAATAAATAATATTTAATTTCTGTTAAATTCCATGTAAATACAATTTTCTACCTCATTACTAACATCTTGAAATTATTTTATGTAAGGTTTACGTTATGTATTGCTTTAAAAAATTCATCGAGAGAGTTTTTTAAAGCAATACATAACGTAATAAATATAATACAAATACACAAGGTGTTACATCTAAAGAATATGAATCAAACATGACAACGATATCGACGACTTTCTATACAGTTTGGTATACAGTCTTATTCGGATATAGTACGAAAAAAAAAGTAGGTAAAAGAAACGCATGAGTAATGCCTAAATACAAAATATTATGGTTCTATGTGCACGGAGTAACGAGAAAATGATTTTTCTTTATTCGAGTCCGACTCTGTCTTAGTTAACATATGGGAATCACCGGCAGTCGCTGAAGCAGCGTTCGGATATCCATTTAGTATGCACATAGCATTCACCGTCATTACACGCAATTGCAATGGCATCCTATACGAATATCGAATACACCGATATGATTTTGATTTATGGCGAAACAGGACAAAATAGTCTTGCGGCAGAAAATTTGTACGCGGAACGGTTTCCCAATCGGCGGCATCCATCATCCGAGACAATTGTGAGAACCGTGTATCGACTTCGAGAAACAGGATCAGTAATTCCACGTTTCGAAGGTCGTGGCCGTCATATATCACGTAGAGTTCAGCAAGCAGAAGAGCATATTTTAAACATCGTTGAGGCGGAACCAGGCATAAGTACTACAACTTTAGCCCAGCAAGTAAATGTGTCCCAAACGACGGTGCATCGAATTTTGAAAAATAATTTACTTCATCCGTATCACATCCAGCGCGTGCAAAGATTAACGGAATTAGATTATCCTCGCCGTCTTGCCTTCTGTGAATGCAGCTCAACGCATTCGCGAAGACATGGTAAATTTTACTCGTGTGCATAATAACTTTCGTCGCCGAATTGATGCCTGTATTAGAGCTCACGGTGGACATTTCGAATATTTTTTACATTAATAAATTATTTTGTCCTGTTTCGCCTAGATCGGTCCTTGTTAGGACCACCACAAATTTCATAAAAAGAAAAAGAATGTATAACTACAAATAACTCAAAACCCGACATTTCGGATGCATTAACTTTAAACATTAAGAACGCAAATCATATGGTTATCGGCATATTCAATGTAAACACATAAACACTTCGACATCAGCTGTACGACAGACTAATGCATTTCAATAGACTATTCACTATTCATAGCATCTACAATGCTTTATCGATTTTTATTTGCATCTGGGTTAACTTTGATTCATCAGCGGTATTTGTATAATATAGGAGAAACAAAGATATGGACCGGCTTTACCTGCATTTTGGGCCATAAAATTTGAACAAAATGTATATGTTACAAATAAATTTCTTTTTAAATTTTCAGTAACACATTGATAGGTAGTCTTCAGATTTCGGTAGCTTACGTGCTATTTACAGGTAATCCTGTATAAAAAAAGGTCTTCCATGTATTGCCGAATACTCCAAAAATACTCAATCGAATAAAATAAAATCACCGTTCATTCATAATATCGGTCCTTAAAGAAACAATGGTATTTTACAAAATTCTTAAATTATGTCAATTATCTCAAAAGCTAAGATAGATGTGTGTAGGGAGTATTGAAGATAGTAAGAAAGAAATGCGCAAATTGAAGAAATGCATCCAATAAACCACTAACTTAGTATCGCGTGCTGTGAAAAACTGACCATCCCGAATATTTTTTATTTGAAAACTACTTTGCTCTAAATTATTCAGGAAATAAATTTTCTCAATAATTAAAATCCTTAAATTTCGGCCACATACTAACCGGACTAGCTCTATAGAATATAGCGTAAATTATTTTCAAAATATATTCAACAGTCCAAAATATTAAAACTTACAAATTATTTATTGTTAATTTTGCATATGTAATAGATTTTTCGTAAGTGCAACATAAAACTTAATTATTTAGTAAGACTGTTGTATGGATTTTGAAAATATTGGAAATTTACGCATTCAAAATGGTTTTATATTTTGATAAAGTACAAAGTATTTCAAAACCGTTAGGTTTAAGTGAGGTAAACTTTAACGAAACACGCTTTCTTACGATCCTAGAACTCGAAAATGAAATAATAAGATGGGCGTTCCATTTTAAAAGTGCAACTTTGATACATCTTTTATTTTTAATCATCTACTCTATGAAAATAATTTCAAAGTATACCCTTTAACAGGTTCCTCTTTACTCAAAAAAAAATTAAAACTTTATCAAAATCAGATAATTCAGTCACAACACTTGGCGTGGAACAACGTGAATAATAAGTTAGGAATTTTGAAAAAGCACTCAATGACTATCCAAGATAATGGAGGAAATAATTATTAGATTCATCTTAGCAATGTTGAATCAGAAACTCATTTCTTGAAATAATTTGAAAGATTATAATTAAAAAAAATTACTTGAATTTAAAATTGCTGACTTTGACACATGTTCTGAGTTTTTGTTGTCCATATCCTACGGGCGCAGCCTGTACAGCAAAAAACGCATATAATTTGACTAGTTCGTTAGTCATGTGGGTGTGTCCGTGCACGTTAATATTTATTCCATACTTATCACAAAATTCCGGTTGGCATAGTGACATATCTTAAACAGCATTAAAATACTGTGACGGTGTTTGCTACAAAATGACGCCTTTTATCTGAGTCGTACACGTCAATTCGTCTTCTAAATTTTGTATAAACCGCTTAAAATTTTATGTATGATTCAAAAACGTGGCAATAACAAATTGTGAAAAGTAGGCGCTAAATGCAGTTACATAATATAACTTTTATCAACAATTTATGAAGGAAAATAGGCAAACTAACCATCGAACAGTTGCACGGTGCGTAATTATTAATCACCACAAACAAGCGCGATAATTATTGTTTATTTACGCAAATGTGGTATATTCATTTTTCCTTTCTAGATAATTTTACTAATTAACCATGGGCCAAACAATTTTCCATATGCGTAAAATAAACGTACTTCCTCTGACGATAAGTCGCAGAAATTCACATTTTGCGTTGATATTGTAATCTCTGATTGCCCTGCAAAAATAAATGATATATGGCATGACTGGCAATTATCTAAAATTTTGATTGTGCTAGTTTCAGCTAAGTTTTTCCTTGACTTAATTTTTTGTTTAATTTTAAAGATAATGCATTCAGATTTGTCGAAAATAAACAGAAAATGAATTTCATGGGTGATATATATTGAGATGTTCCAAATTGCAAGAAAAGTTTCAATTATGAAGAAATATATGCTCGTTTTCTATAAATTTTCTAGTCTCTCCCTTTGCAATATATTTCTCTTTATTTTTGTTTTTCTTGATTTTCAGACGTTTTCAAATTGCTTTAATATTCAAATTTCTTTTAATAATTGACCACTGATTGGTGTAAAAGTAATAAACACAGTTTGTGCTTGTTTGATAGTTTGCCTAATACTTGTTACAAGACTTATTCGATATTTTCGTTACTTTACTTCTCTTTTAGGAATGAAAGAAAAGTTCTTGAGAATTATCGCATTGCACATTTATTCCTTTCACGAAAGCTATAGATTCACTCAAATGTAAGCCTTATGAGATCACCGTTTAGATTATCTTCAAGAAAGTCTTACCTTCAAGAAAATCAAAATGTCAACACCGTCAATATTTTCACGTTTATTTATCGTTTCGTTCCTCCTTATTCGTTCTCATTGAAGATCGCATTGAAGCAAAATCCATCAAATTAATAATGAATAATTTTTTTCTTTGAAACCTTAAAAATAAAAGTAGATTTGTGAATGGAGGTTCTCCATACGTTCACATATTTGGAAAGAAAATTTAACTTTGGATGGAACCTTCCAATATACACAAAACAATTATTATGAAATTTTACATATACATATCTATCTCAAAGTGTAAGAGATTTTTGCAATTTTATTTTAAGTACTAGTAGTACGCTGTATTTCATTTTTTGCTTGTATTTTTATAATTTAAACTCACAACAAAAACAATGAAATAACTTTGAATACTTTAAAACTTTAAATAAGTTGAAACACTCCATGTTTCAACTTATTTATAGATTTAATGGAAAATGTTTCCAATGAAAGTCCAACTGATTTATGATTGATAGTTACTTTGAAGTACACAGGGTACTCTCTGGTACGGTGTTTAGGTTTATTTGAAATGGAATATCCTATATATTACTAAAAATAATATTTTTTGAGATATCCATTTTTCATGGAAAAAATTGCATTTGCAGTATTTGTCCATTGTCTTACAAGATTTTTTTAATTATTTTTGTGACAGTAACTCAAATTAATTAATTAAATTAATTAATTCGGAAAGGTAAACTTGCTTTTTTAAAGTCTCTTTGATTCATACAGCATATTTCCTGTATACTTAAACTTAAGGTTAACATTTATTGAATTATACTGTGTTTACTATGGAGCATTGGTAATTTTCAGGTAAATTTAGTACGCTATAACGATTAATAAAAATGCGAAAATCTAATTTAACTTTAAACTCTTACACATTCTCATTGTTAAACTTGGTACAGATAATTATTTTTCTGTGTAGACTAGCGCAAGGTTGATTTATTTTATTCATAATTTTGTTATTACTATTTGTTTTGTTATTTAACTGGTGTTTATTATTATTTTTCCAAGTCAAACGGTTTTTAATGACCATTAAGGTTGGAGAAACTTAGAGAAATTGTTTAGTGATAAGTCGCTTGCATAAGGCAAATTGCTCTAATTGAAAAAGCATGGTTTGCTGTTGATGGAAATACAAAGTATGAATTCCATTTGCTTCCAAAAACAATTACCAAAGAAAATAAATCAACCAATTTTAAAAGATCCGCATACTAGTTTATGAGTTATACGTAAACATCTCCATTCAATACTTTATTTTATTTTCTAGAACAGATTTTTTCTGCGTGTAAAATAACGTTCTCCGACTCGGCCTCCTACATTTATTTGCAAATGAACTAAGAAACGCATGAATAATAACGGATATTACACTATACAATATAATATATTCTGTTGGTAGCTCAATAAGTCCAATGTAATTGTTAGTTGCAGTTTATGTTGAAAATTATATATGGTCTACACTAAACAACTATAGAAGGAGAGCTGTAGTAAACAAAGAAACAACAATAGAAAGAAGAACAAATATCGAATGAAGGAAAAATATACAAGATATTCCGTTTGAAAAAAAATGCCCCAGTTAATGTTACGTTACTGAACGCCCTGTATAATAAAGTAAAGGTATTTGAGAAATTCCTGTAAAACAGACAAATAAATGAGATATCGAATTTTTGAAAAAAATATTACAAATGCAATTTTTGCAAAAATGAATACTTCCAAAATTGGTCATTTCAAGTGTAAAGTGGTGTATCTTACAAACTTGTGTTAGTTTTAGTTAAGGAGTTTAAAAATGTAGTAAATTATTACATTTTGAACAACCTATATATTATTACTAATTATATGTAGGCTATTCTATTTAAGTGAACAAACTTACACAACCGATAGATTACAGAACCAATAGAAATACCGAGATTTCTTAGTTTAAATATTTCTGATATTGCCCCTTCCTTTCCGGTACACCTCGTGTAGTTTAGCAAATTTAGTCTGTGAATAATGTCGTAAAGCAGCGTGCCTGTCAAACTTTCGAAAAGATAATAATAATTATGGGGAGAATTTTAGCGACAGGGTACATTACATAAACTGATTTTAAAATTTAACACAATTCAAAAGTTACATAAAGATGGTACTGTTCTATTTAAAATTGACAAAATAACAGTTACTCCCTGTGTAAGGAAGAGATATTGGAAGCTAAAAATATATTGATTGAGCTAGCTTTAGACGATAGCTGTTTTACTACTTTTATCCAAGGTTGATCTTCACATATCTACATATATATTTAGCAAAATGATGATTGTTTCAGGCACCAAAAAGGGATAATGAAGTTTGGATAAAGTGAAATCTTTTTATAGAAAATTATTTAGAAAACTTTCTGTATCGGATTCTTGAAAAGTGAAAAGAAAAATCAATACAGAAAACATAAATCAAACTTGAAACGATTTCGATAGAACAACGCAGAAGAAAGTGATGTATGGAAAAGATACTGTGAAAATATTTCCTATAAAGATGTGTTTAAAAATGCTTTCTTAAAAAGTTACACACGAATTTTTAAATTGAGAATAGTCAGTAACAATTGCTATATCGTATGCTACTGTTATTTACATAATTTAAAAAATAACTTTGTTTGTATGTCACTTAATTGAGAATGTGAAACTTTTGTGCATGTCTGCCACTTAACTGCTAAGAAACAAGAAGGTACTATCTAATTGAAATTGCGACTTTGAATTAATTTTGTTTGCCAAACTTCCGTGTATAGCTCAGTTCAGTATGGGACTGAATAGATTGTATACTTAAGCATAGTTTCATGAATATGTGATAACTTGTCTAGGAATATTTCTTGTTTGAAAACTGCCAAATTGGGCAGACATAAAAATGAAAATGAAAAAGTGAAAAGGAATTTGTTGAAAAAATGATTGTGGATAAAATAACCTATATGGTTAAAACATATTCTTCGTTTAATATAATATGTGCTTATTTTACATCTTACTTCTTTTGCAGAAAGCCGTTTTCGCAAAATTCCCAGAGCTAAGAAACTTCGCTTTAGCAAATGTTGCAAGTGTCCATAGTAAAGAACAACTGTTGAAACATTTTTCTCCTCTAAGGTATTTTGAGAATATATTCAAAATATAAACATCAAAATTATAACATTCTACTTTCAGTCAAGAAAATTTAAGAGCTATAACTACATATCTCCACCTTGTTCCTTCAACTGAAATTGAAAAAGATTACCAGTGGTGCAGATATGATACAGAATTTCTTCGTGAATTATTGGTAAGTATGCGTATTTTATAAGGATTTTAGGGTTACTACTATAAGTGAAGGTAAAGTAGTAACCCTTAGTAAGTAGTGACCTTCACTAAAGTCACTAAATTTGCTTGTTGCAGAAAAGTGCATTTGATATAGGTTATTGTTTTGATTTTGTTGTTATTCTATAATATAACCAGTCTTACTTAAGGTTCTGTCAAAACGTATGGGACCATTAGAACAGTAGATCGAATGGTTAACTTAAGAAACGCTCAATTTTTGACTTCCTCACATCATGATCAGAAAATTGCGTTATCCGTCCATAAGCCTCCCGACTAAAATTATGGTTCGGCGGTTAATTCCATCAGTGGTCAACATGGTTTATTATACATATGAAGGAAGAAATATCCAACTGGTACCTATGTTCTTCTTTCATTCTAATACGACTCCTTAAGAAAACTTTGAGCTTGAAGTTGTAGATTTCTTTCAGTTCATAGACTTTTAAAATCTTTATTCTAAATTCTTCATTAAATTTCCACAGATATTTTCCTGCTGCGGTAGGAATAGTTACAACATTTCCTTGAAAATCTAAATCAACTAATGCATAATCTTCATCGGTAATCCACTACAATTTTAAGCTGTTCTATGGAAAAGATGTTACAAAGTCAATTAGGAACAGATACGGTTTTACGGTTATGTAAAGAATTGTATAGCAAATCGGTAAATTTATTTTTATAGCAACATTATACGTTCAGCTTTTGAATAACCTCCAAAATTTAATATAGCAGTAAATGCACTGCTATATGCTGTACGATCATAAAATGACCAGTAAAAAGATTTTTTTCTCCAAACGAAGGTTTTTTTCCGTAATGCTGTTTAAATATGTTATTTTCGCAATTTTAGACTGTTTGCTTTTTTTACTTTTCGTGATATTGAGAGTAGTTTCTTGGGCATTTTTTAACCGCAATTACGGAAAAGTGTCTATTTACAACCCTACCAGGATGTGGTTGTAAAACTACATATGTACATAAAAGCGTAATTGCAAACAAACTATATCTATGTACACCGACCGATAGGTAACTATGAGATTACATTTTGGAGAGATTACTCGTCAGACTTGCTGCATTGTCTAGTACATTTACTGATGGTTACCAATTGAGAAAAACAGTATTTGTGCGTGGACTTGACGTAATGCTTCACTTTTGAATTTTAACAAACGGCGTTATATTGCTTTGATATAAGTATATTTGCATATTATTATCTAAGCTCATCTAACACCTGCACAACTTATAATATTAAGTATTAAAGGATCATACTACATGTTTTTACCCACATCCATATTGTTTTTTGTTACTGCTACATTTTTTTTTAATGGCGTGAAATTCAAATATTATTACATCAAACGAACAGTATCTGTACAATTTTCATATATGAATTAAGGACTTGTTAGTTTATAACATGCTGTATACTTGATGCCTTTTAAATAAGCTGATAATCTTGTTTTTTGGGAAAGTATCAATTTTAAAGGTAAAGATTAATTAATGTAATGATGTACAGACTTATGTTGCATTGTGTTTCCTAACATTACATAAGTTAGTATTTCTTTTAGAGTCAACTACAATAGGTGTCAACAGTAGATGGCATACAAAACTTTAGGTAATGGATCTCATCAGGTACATCGGGTTTAAGAATTGGTAACGGTAAAATGTATCAGTTACATTGTTTATTAAAAAAGAGTAAAAGAGTATCCTCCCAATTTATTGCTTTTTATTCAAATAAAAATACGTCTATTCTAACAGGTGCCGTATCGCCCTTGAAGATAACCATAAGTTAACTACTCGATGAAACTAAAAGATCACAAAAAGATATCTAAGCTATGTATCTTATTTAAGTTTATTGTCCGAACACAATTCAAAAAATATTTAAATATTGTTGCATAGCCACGTCACTAGGTTGAAACTGCTTTGCTGCAAGTTGGATAATCGGTTTTATATTGTTGAACAACCTAAAAAAAGTATATGTACACGTTTTCAACTAGAACAAGTGATTATCATATCAAAACTTCAAGCTAATATTGTTTCTGATCCTCTTGCCTCCGATTCGTCTCGTAATGTTATTGTTAATTCTTCCATAACCTTTACACTTTTTTCAGGCACATCGAGAAAGCAAAAAGCAGACAAAGCAAGAAAACCATGTTTCTATTTAGCATTTTTCAATTATAAACTTTTATTTCTTTTAGTTTTTTCTTTCTATTTACACTGATCTGCTCTTTAACCAAAAATGTCTGTGAACAGTATGGAGGTAGCATCTACGTACTCTAGATATTTAGGAAATACATACAAAAGTATAAGATATCCATTTTGAAAATGAAATATATATATACAATATACAAAAAATATAAAAAACACAAAAAATACAAAAAAATTCACCTATAAATAAGATCAACTTCCTAATACACTTTACCTAAAATAAGGTGTGCTCATCATAATATATTTAACAAATTCGGAACTATGTTCCGGAGATTTGTGGATTTTCATTGTCAACCTACTTGGTTCTATCCTAAACTAAAACGTGCAAAATAATGAAGTAAGCGTAAAGGAAAAGTGCTGGCCTGTATCACAAAAAAAAATAGCCAATTGGACACATTGAAAATAATTTAAATCATAGAAACGAAAATTAGTTGTTTGTTGGTACCTTCCATGCTTGCTTCCTAATTTAAGTTACAGATATTTTTCAAAAAGCCGCAGATCGGCATCGTCATAAATAATCTATTTCTACAAATATTCCGTTCACGTGTTTCTATCTTGTAGAAGATAGAAATAATTGTTATAAATAAATGTTAACATCACTATCACTAATAATTAAATATCTTTGGCCAAAGGTTTCACGTCATGAAAAACGATCGTCACAGCTTGAAGCTTTAAACGAAATGCCGCTGTATCCAACTGAAGATATAATATGGAACGAGAATGTAGTTCCTACCGCCTATTTTTCCGGAGAAGGATGTTTAGCACTTCCGAAATTAAACTTACAATTTTTGACACTACATGATTATTTACTAAGAAATTTTAACTTATTTAGACTGGAGTCAACATGTACGTAATTATGCATCTAATTATAATGACTTATTTCATTCTCTATCGATTAAAATTGCAGATGAAATCAGACAAGATATAGAAGATGCTGTCAGCAGGTTGTGTCCATGGTAAGTATTTATGATTTCTCATATATTTACGTTTATGACATCATTGTCGGTAACTTTATAGAGGATTGGATATAATTCGAATACATTAAGAATATTAATATAGCGTAGATACGTTTTACAACGCGCATTTTAGCAACAGTGAATAATTTGAAAAGGCGCTAATAAAATTCTTGACAAATCTCCAACTGTAATTGAAATTCTATGTTTTGATGTAGTACCATATTCGCATGTTAACTACTTCGGCAAAAGATATCTGTGAATTGCTAAATTACTTACCTTGATTTAAGCTTTAACGGTGCGTTTTTAAATTCTACGAAAAATTATTCGCGTACTTATCTAGGGAAAAGCGAGTTCTTGTGTATTTTAAAGTTGTTATAGATTAAGTTACAATTTTCTACGCCTACTCAAGGCGTAGTAGTAAACAGCTCAATGCGACCTATGCTTGTCTATTCAAGCTCATTACGTCTCCTGCGTTCATCTAGTTTTTTTCTACCATTCGTTTTATAAATGTGAAATGCATTTTTTCAGAACCTTGAAATGAAATTGAAAAAAGCCTAGGTAATAAAAACAGGAACAATTTTCAGTAATCAACATTGCTAAAAACTACGATTTTAATTCGCAAGATAAGAAATCTTAAGCTTTTTATTAACTTTTTACGTAGACTTGGCTAGGCCGCTTAAGTAGGGTTCACATAGAATAGTTTAAAATTAATAGAAGAAATAAGGGAAAATTTCGCGCAGGATTAATTAATACGACCGTTCACAATGGGAAGTAGTGTAGTGCGAAATATTGCAGTAATTCTTACGTTAATTTCGCACTATCCCACATGAATGCAGACTTACTGCGAAAAACAGTTTATAATGTGTCATTCCGTTTTTGGGCATATTTTGTGTTACAGTTGCTACCCGATAGATAACATACAATTCGTTCAATACCTTAGGTCCCGTGTTATTCTTGCCCTCACCCTGCCATAACTTGTTGAACACAACTCATTATACCAGAATTGTGCTTGTCTGGAATTTGTTTGTGTATTATGTGTATACAATGTTTCCTTGATAGTTTTTTCATTGTGATTCATTTAGGCTGACTTATAGTAAGCATAAAAAGCTTGTGCTTGCTATAAGTTGAAAAGTTTATGGTATTGGTTTTGTTTTTAATCCCGCATAATTACAACTACAGGGGTAGGATAAGTATACAACATCTAATTAAAATCAAAAAATCAATTCACTACCAGAAAGTAATAACAAAGATGCTGAAAAGGTGCTTTTAACGATTGTGAACACTGTCAACATTTGCTAATCGGTAATTAGTATACACGAATTATTAAATTTTTACAATTCTTATTCTTCGTCTTCGCAGGGTAGTATTGTGCCTCTCAGCATGAAGAGATTTCTATTGTTACATTTTTTTTCCGAATGTCTTTATATCGGCTAAGGATAGATAGGTAAACATATGTAGTTTGTAACGTTTTCATAACTATATCTCTTGGAAAATGATTGGAAATCATAGCAATGCATAAATAATTGCGTAGTACATATAATTGGTAAAATTTATGAATCACTACAATTTTGTCATTACTGAAATCGGCATTTGAATAAAGTAACTCGAGTAAAAATATATTAAAACCTATCGAATTGATTTTTTTAGGTACATAATCGATCTCGAATTATAGTTCGTGTAGAAAGTAAACAACCGGAAAGTAAAAAATCGGAAAACAAAAAGCATAGCTATAATTTTACGGTAAATATTTTCATTACTTAAATAATAAAATCACAACAAATAATTCATCTCATTTGAATCTCATCTCATCATCACTAATACAATTTCAATTTAACTGTGGAACACTTAACTAAACGTTTAGGTAGTTCCGAAACAAGGTCGACTTTATACTTTTCGACGATAGTGGTCCAGGCTTGTAAAACTGACCGAATCAGATCTTTATTTCGTGGTGCTGCTCGTTCTGCTTCAATTTTCATTAGTCCCCATGTTTTCGATGGGGCTAAGATCTGGGAAAGCTGCTGGTCATGGAATTGTTACCAAGTTTTGCTTGGTAACAATTCCAATTTATATCCTTCGGGATATAAAGCACTTTTTATTGTCTCATATACTGCATTTGCAAAAAAGCAAAAAATTAATGCAATTGCATTAATTTTTTTAATGTTCGAACACCTTTTCTATACAAATATTCCACAAAGTGGCATTATTTCACAAATATTAAGCCTGTTGATAATCAACAATATTTGACAGCTGGTGTTGTTATATCATTTTTGTCATGGCCTACAGTCGGCGCAATCTACTTGATGCATTACTTTTGTCTTAGGATGTAACAAAAAAAAAACATGAAAATTAAGAAAACTAAAATCCGGATTCTTTCTAGACGGACAATATTTTTATCACCGAGAATAAAATCGCGACATGCAGTACCTCATTTTTAAATGTGAAAACAGCTTCATGTAGAATTTGATTAAAAATTATAATATTTCTGTTGTGTTATCACCGTGAACCAGTCTAATCTAATTCATTGCTAATTATTCGTCCTTGTGGAATTGACAAATAATCCGTCGCTGCAGCCAGTATAAACATATTTCGAATTATAGAGAATGATCTCATATTGTTTTAGATGTTTATAAAGAACATCCTCGAACAAAAATTTCAAGGCATTTCTAGAGTATTTGCATATTGTGCCTTTGCTATATATTTAGAATATTAATGCCGTATTTTTGCGGCACTATGTACGATAATACGTTTTTACACATAAATAACCGAAGTTATTAGAATAGCCACTAAAATATATTGTTAGAGTTTGTCAGTAAACGATGAATACCACATTCAATGTTTTCCTTAGCATTTTTAAATATAACTTACGGCCGGTTCCATAATAAATTTTAAGTGTACTTTAGATCTAAAATACACTTTAACCTTCGTTAATTAGATGGTTAAAGTTGATTTTAAAATTTAAATTTATAACGAAACTGGGCGTTAGATATTTGTTTCTCCGTAACAGAACAGTTTGTAAATACTTATAATACCAGCACTTGAATGATTCCGGAAGTAATACAAATGAAAAAGAATTTCCAACTTTTTTAGTCGCATTAGAGATGCTTGACTGGAATTTTAAGAAATTTGTTCAAAAGCCTTAGCTGAAGCTCAATATAATTTCAACGTTTTAATACTGCTTTCAACAACTGCTTAAAAGCTTCTTGGACAAATATTCATGGTAAATGCGTCTATGTATTACAAAGGTAAACTACCACATATCTTTACGAACGCGTGCTCGTTGTTTAACAAATCTTGCGGAAAATTTTGCTAAACATACTTTCTCAGGTTTTTCAATTGAATAAGACATCCAAGGAGCCATTGATAGGTTACAGGCATCCAACGTCTTTGCGATGATTCCAGTAATTCTTCTGTTGACAAATAGTGTACAGAACATATATTATCTTCTACATCCTTTTAGTCCGTTTCTCGTTTCAGCATTAAAAGCAGGCTGCATAAAACGGATGTTTAAAAAGGACGATAGCAGTAACCTAGAAAGTTACTGTTAGATACATATCTAAATGAATTATATGAATCACTTACGAATAAAAACGTATTACCTTAATAAATCAATCATTTTTTTATTATATCAGCATGGCTTTATCTCTCGTAATACCAACACAGCCCTGTTGAATCTGGTATGTGTCATTGGCGCCGTGGTTCAAAAGTTTTTAATATTATGAACCATGATTAATTTTTATGCATATAGAATTAGGAGAATAGCTTTGTAATGCTTAAAATCGCATTTGATTAAATATATCCACAAGGTTCTGTGCTTAGATCTACCTTCTTCCTACTTCTTATTAATGACCTATCTACGTACTGTAAAGATTTTAATGCTCTGTCATTTTATGCAGACGATATAAATATTATTATTAACGTAAACTGCCCACATAATTTATGTCTTAAAGTCAATACTATCTACAGCGAAATCAATACATGGTATTCTTGCAATTTAAATAAAATTAATTTTGTTGAATCATACATCAAATTACATCTTCAAATGTTTATCACTGCACAGTGTTTATAACTTATGCTCGTTCAGCAAAAATTCTTGGATATTTTTATGTATATGATGAATTAAAATAGATTTATGACGTTAGACTAGTTAGAAGTTAACGTAAAGTCATGCAATGTATAATTTAAAAAATCTTGTAATTATTAGATTTTAAGGAAATTTTGTTACCTGATCTTCTCCTCCAGAATGAGTATCGACCTAACCTTCCAAAAAAGAATAATAATGTGCAACTCGAATTATCATAAATCCCAGAAATTCTCAATATTTTGTATAACCTATTTTCAAAAACAATTGTTGTTTGTGGGTTGCAAGCTCTTTAACAAATTTCATATAATAATTAAGAGTTTTAGTAACTATTTATATATTTGTTAGGTGTTAACTACTATTAAATGTATCAACATTTTGTATATCCACGTACAAATAAATAAATATTGATATTAGTGAAAATAAAGAACTTAATATGATCATTAAAGCTCGCCATTTCCGTGCGTTTCACAGGCGGGCGTCGGTATTTGAGTGGTCGTTCGGGCGTGTAATTGGTAATATATGCGCAAATTTATGCTTGGCATGTTAAACTATGCGATGGAGTGGGAGCGCGAGACGACCTTGTTACCGATGTAAGTATAGAAGCAGCGAGATTTATTGTATCTGGAAGATTAAAATGTGCATTTGCTTTTACGCTATTAAAGCAATACCTATCGATTTTATTTATACATGCAAGGCTGCTATAATATATACTATTGTAATATGTTTATGCATATTGTTTTAATAGCAGAAAACCAAATGCACATTCCATCCTTCCAGATAGAATAAATCTCTCTGCTTACATCCTTAAAAACCTTGTCGTTCCGTATCTCCACACCATCTCATAGTCTTAATATGCGAAGCATATATAACGAATCACGTATCCGAACGACTACTCCGACATCGACGCCTGAGAAGCGCACGGAAAGTGACGTACTTTAATCATCATATATGGACTACAATGTAGGTAGCAACCTATAATAAATTCCTAGTAGGTAGTGCATTTTATTAAAAATTGAATGGAATTAAATTAATAGTTAATAAACTTATTTATTTAATTTAAGTGTTTCAGATGTTAAAGGCAACTATTCTGTACAGTTATACGGGCTGCCCAATTTAAATTAGTAAGCCATCCAATGGAATTTGTTTACTTTGGCAGAATATTCCGCTATGATTTCGTTAAGTATCGCGTGCTACATAATAGCTATCTACCACAACATTCTTTGATTTTACAAAGGAACGCTGATAATTGATACTTATCGATATAAACGAAACTTTGTGGGTTTTATAGACCAACTTATTGTACAAACAGTAGTAATGTTTTTAGTCCCAGTATAGGACATTCCAATCGCTCGCTATTTGCGTTAATATCTTCGACGAAACTATGGAAAGTACGATTACCCGGCGTAGTTCCGGAAAATTGAAAACCAGGGAAATCGAATAAATGCAGCTTCTGTATTTTTACATATGTACGTATACAAATGAATATACAAAGTGTGAAATCATTATCTCAGTCACTAAGAATAAGCTTGATTGTCGATAGTGTTCGAGAATCAATTAAAGTGTGTGATTGTAAAGTGTGGGATGAGCAAGTGCAATGTACATGTATTCATTGTTGATAATAGTGGAAGCTACATGTTTTACTGATTTTGAACTCTTGTAAACAGATATGAGGATATTTGTTTCAAAACATAGTTTCTTTTATTATTATATTAAAATAAAACTTCAAAGTTTATTGGAGCCTTTGTATTGATAGTAGAATAGACATACCACCCTAACTCACAACAATTATTTTTTGTAGGCATAAATTCACACCTACATCGAAACTGTATTTTAAAATGCACTAGCTGCAATTAAAAATGCGCTACACCTAAATTTTATAACTTATTTCTGAAGGCCAACTTAAACGATCGTTTATCATATTGTATTCATGCGAAGTGCAATGCAGGATCCAGTAGAACCAACGCGTGCTGTTGCTACGAGCAATTGGTCGTAGAGTGTCTATGAGTACGATTTATTGTCGAATACGCACATTTGGGTTACGTTCATATCGTCCTTATTTTCGTCTTCCTTTGACTCGACAACATAAAGATGCTAGACTGCAGGCAAGCCAAAACCGACAACATTGGGAACATGAATGGGGAACTATCGTTTTCAGCGACGGATCCCGATTTTGCTTATGGAATTCTGACGGACGTTTACGGATCAGACGCCCTAGAAATCAGAGCCAAAATTTACAGTTTATTCAGCGTCTCTACACGGCTTAAACTTCTGGTGTAATGGTGTGGGGAGCAATACGCTATGTTGGCAGATCTCCTTGACATACATTCAGGGCACACTAAAAGCGCCCCGTTACATTGACACCATTCTGGAGCCCGTGTTAGTGCCACTCTTACGAGATCTTCTAGAGCCCGTCCTCCAACACGATAATACGCGGGCTCATATTGCTCACGTAACATTAGAGTTCCTAGCAGAAAACCATGTTCTGCAATTGCCTTGGCCGGCAACATCCGCAGACTTAAACCCTATTTAACATGTCTGGGATATGATGTAGAGAAAATTACGTCGATTACTCCATCCTCCCAGCACTTTAGAGGACTTACGTCAACAGCTACAGGTATCCTGGAATGAGCTGCCCCAAGAGGCAATCGATCATCTGATTTCCAGCATGCCACGAAAGGTTACTGAATGCATAAGAGTAGCGGAGATGCAACACACTATTAACGATATTGTCATTTGTCTTTGAAAATTTAATTATATGTTCGCTTCTATGCACTAACTATTTCTACGTAATTTCGAAGTTCTGCGTCTCTTCCTTCGGGGTGGTTCACTTCTTTTGAAACGCAGTGTATGTAAAAAGTATAAAAAATATTTTTATTTGTAAATTGCTTTCGACATCTCATGAATATAAATGTATCATGAATATTTGACAAATTAATGCCAACAATTTTAATTGATGCGACTTACAAAACGAAGGGGTCCGATGATGTGCGTTTACATTTTTTAAATTTTGATATATGAAGAATAAATGGAGTTTGCCAAACCGTCGACTCATTCTGCATGAACCTAATGCATTAGATCTTTACTAATACGTCACAGATCGATGCGATCTCATATACCAAATGTAATTTCTAGTAAGAAATGGAATTGAGAAAACGCGCAAAGCTATGTATTAAATTTTGTGTTCGTTAAAAATATCTCGTTGAATTCCTATCACGTTATTGCATAATTATCTTAGTAGTCTATAACGCATGATGTATATAAAAATTAAATACATAAGGCAGGGTCACGAGCGTTTGTCAATGACGCAATTTAAAGAATCACTGTAGGTATTGAGATATTTCTATAAGGTAGTGCAGCAATAAATGTAACTTTAATTTACTACTAATGAAAACACATATATTATATGCATAGCATTAATAATGCATTGGAATCTCTCATAAACTTGGGGATTTATAACAAAAATCAAGATAAACAAGCAAAGTAGATATTCTATCCATAATTACATGTTTAATACTATTACTTTACTAACTAAGGAATATTCTGCCTTTTAATATTGCAGGCATAGCTGTAGATGTTGAAGAAAAATTTTATTTTATGTTTTTTGACGTTTCGTGAAACTTTGTTATAAGATTATAGTTATAGGGGCCCAATATTTGCAATATTAACATATTTCGTTTACTTTTGTGAAATTAATTAAACATGCAATCGTTCAATTTAAACAAGTTACAACAACAAGATTCAATTTGAATAAGTTACAGAAACTTTAAGGTTTTTAATACATCTACAAGGTAAACGATTTGGAAAACTTTTTATTCTTCAAAAAAAAAACATTTCAAAAAAACAAAATTTCAAAAAAACATTTATTCTTCAAACCAAAATTCAAACGCACGTAGTAAGTAATTATTCGTGTAGTATCTAAGTCTCATGATTTAATAGGATTTATCTATTCGGGAGGGAGGGGCTATTATTCTTTAATCTAGTTGGTTTAGAGATGTTTGTAATTCTTTTAAGAAATTCTGTTTTATACCAGTTTATAATGTTCCTGATAGGTCAGAGTCAGTATCTGACGTTTTGACACGGAGAGGCTTTGTTTAAGATTGATTTAATATTTGGCATAAATTCTGGGTACCAATTTGGTAACATTCTTGTAGCGCAAATGCCTGCAATTATTCATGATTTGTATAGATTTTACATTAATTGCCTAAAATTTTTATTAAACAAATGCTACAACTGTAACAATTTAACAAATGCAAATAAAAATTAACTAGGTTGAATAAATCCAACTACACCGAGAAAAATAGATAGTAAATACTTGTATTATTAAGAAAATCTAGTAAAAAATGAACAACTATACTGCGGATTAACAACCCCTCCATCGCCGACGCTCGAGACAATGGGGTATTCAACTGCGGCCTGCATATGCGTTAGGAGAAGCGGTACATAGTTAGACGATGCTATTTCTGTCTGTTTGTCTGACTACAGACGCTCAATTTAAATGTAAAAATTAGAGGCGTAAATGCATCGCACGGAACGCTTTGTTTAATTCCCAACATTGTAAAAACATTGAACCAAGATAAATAATGTCCAAGGCTATATTTTATGTACTCTGAATTTTCTGCTGTAACATGTGTTCGCTTACTTGTTGCGACGTCTTTAAATTTAGAAAAGCTTCTTTCCACATCATTACTTGTGAAAAGAGCGTAGTAAAAATGGAACATGTAAGCGTTGTGTTTACTAATGATTTCGTTACTTTCGTTGCACAACAGTTTTAATATTGACAAGTCAAGGTTGCAGGTAAAAATTACACCGATTTTTTTTACATCTAGAAGCACCAAAATCACCAGAAATATTCTTTAATTTGTTTATTATAGCGTATAACATTTAAATTTTATCTTTTATTTGTATTGCTTGTGAAAAAAAAGAAATTTATTTTTTGAGGTGTATACACCAAAGTGTTACTCTGTTGGACGATCTGTATACAAGATACCAAGAATCGTCTGCGCTCAACCAGTAGCTGCTGTCGCCTCCATCAGTTTTAATTTTGTGTGTAATTTTGGAAGTTTCTTCGTAACGTTGACTCGTCGAAATTATTTCTATCCGTATATTTTGTTAGAAAATTTCGAAAGACTGCATTATTTAGTTTTTGGAAGGGTACATTTGCATCCACAAGCGCTAGATTGCCATAAAAACTCTCATTTCAGACACTAGGGTTGCGATGAACATCGGTTCTTAAATGATCCGCAAATTGAGATTTTTTTTGTACATTTTACTATTAGTGAACAAATTATGCAATAAATCTCTCTGTCGTTAACAACTTCGAAACAATTAGGATCCAGATAATCACGAGCTCTTAACGAAGACGTTTTTTAAGCGACGTAGTAGATATAAAAGAAAACAACGAAAACTAAATTAATATATATATGTATATGCATAGATTAAAAAAATAATTTCAATAATCCACGATATAGGAAATCATATTTATTAAAAGTATAAACGAAAGCTAATGTAAGAATACTGATGAATAGAGCTCCCCAAAGTGCGTGGCAAGTCAGAAGGCGTACCGCCGGGCGTGGCCGGGGGATATGTAATGTAATATATAAGCAAATAACTCGCAACGCATTTCGGTAGTTTATTACCGTATGCGATCGGGTTGTGACGGTATGGCGGACGCGCGTAGTAAGAAACGCCCACAGGCCGACAAAGTGAAAAAATGGAGAATTTCCTGACTTAATATATAATGGAAGTAAGATTATATGTAAAATTTGTAATATACCTCTGATGTGCAATGATAAATATGGCTGTAGAAGACATGTAAATAGTCAGCAACACAAAAATAAAAAACTGGGTGTATCACCGACTGAGGCAACTCAATTTATAATTGATTTATTTTACATGCTGACTGCGTGTAATTTACCGTTTTCCTTACTCAGGAAGAAACCATTCCGTGAATTTTGGAATAAATATAATCCAGACTTTGAGTTACCGTCGGAAACAAGCTTAAGGAGATGTGTGCCAAGTGTACGTACCGAAATTGAAAACAGGATCAGATCTGCAATAAAAAATAAACTACTGTGGTTATGTATTGACGAAACGACAGACCGTAAAAAACATTCTATTTTGAATGTGATTGTACGTATACTGGAACCTCGTCAACCTACAAAGGGAATTTTATTAGCTAGTAAAAGACTAAAATCGTGTACTGCCGACGCTATCGAGAGCGTAGTCGTTGATACTTTACAAACATTTGAAATTGCCACTACTCAAGTATTAATTTTCATGACCGATGGTGCCGCGACAATGCGTTGTGTAGGTCGTTCTCTTCAAGAACATTATGGGATGATGTTACATATTTCTTGTAAACTTCATGCTCTGCATATTGCGGCTGAAACTATTCGTGCAAATTTCCCTGAGGTAAATGCATTAATAACAAATACGAAACGAGTGTTTCTCAAATCTCCCAAACGTACCAGTGAATTTTATAAACAGTGTCCCGGTATTCCCGAACCACCAGAGCCGATTCTTACGCGTTGGGGGACATGGCTGAAGGCAGCGTTTTATTATTTTAAATACTTCCGGCAAATAAAATCAGTCGTCTTACAATTCAATCCCAACGAATCTGCGGCTATTAAGGAAAGCCAGGAAAAATTCCAAGATATTTCCGTTGAAGCAGATTTACAAACCGTTTACAACAATTATAGAGAAGTACTTGAGGCAATAAATAAATTACAAAATAGTGCACTGTCCCTGGCGGAGTCAGTACAAATATTAGATGACGTTAATACACTCCTACACTGTATAAATAACAAAAAAATGATATCGTTACAAGAAATTTTGAAAGTGTTATGAAGAAAGATACAAATTTTAGCAGGTTAAGACAAGTTTGGGAAGGTAACTCTACTGATCCGGTGACTAAATTCAAAGATTATTTTAATTACGCGTGTATTACATCATTAGACGTCGAGCGTTCATTTTCAAGATATAAAAACATTTTTTCAGAACGACGAACATCCTTGAAAGAAACGACTGTGGAAACATTCCTAACGCTTCAGATGTTTGAGAAATCGAATTGCGCTTACGGTAACAGTTTTAATGTGCCTACCTCCTCGTGTGCTGACTAATACTATTTTCCTTGTGCATTAACACCCACTATATTGGATACGGCTAATTACAAAAGTAAGCGTTTTAAAATTCTTTATTTCTTTTGTTTTTATGTACTTTACTTATGTTCCTTATCGACGCCTATGGTGCGCCACGCAGTTGGGGAGCTCTACTGATGAAACAAGAGAAAATAGCTGTGGAAGAAACTAAACAACAAACACTATATACAACAAGTGTTAAATTACCATAATAAAAATATTTTGATATCATATTTTGTTAAATTATATACCTCAATAACTTTTCATTTTGTTTATTATCATCTGTAGCTACCTGCTAGCTCTTTGATTTACTCTGTACTCCTTATATCTGTTAGGAAATAAGGATTATTATTATTATTATTCTTGTATTAAATATACCCTACAATTTGGTAAGTTGTATAATGTTTCTAGTTGTGATGACTAAAGAGGACAAATTTGGAATGAAACCGCAGGCGTGACTATCGAATGGGCTCCCGCATGCGAAATATCATTAATATCTAGAGATATACTATCGAAAACGGCACTGTTATTATGGTAGATACAAAAAAAAATGAAACGATTTTTGTATATTACAAAACGTTCGCTAGAGTGTATGTAATTAGATGATAAAAAAAACTTAACCATCTTAAGCGTTTTCCGTGACTTAAAAATCAGGAGAAGCGCGATGCGAAGCTTTTTTTGTCGCAAACGCATCCGTCGTAATGAAAATATGTACTTGTATAAAGAAGACGATCGCATACTTAAAATAATGTTTGAAACAATTTAACGCATCTGTAGATGTACCCATAAATTTGTCCCAGTGTAGCAAAATCTAAATCTTTATCTAAAACATTTTCGAATTCAATTGAAACGCATTCATTTCTTGCGTCTTCTTGCTGTAATTTTACATTGACGTATCTTTTTGAAAAATAAAATAAACGAATCGTTGCGCAAGAAAGTAAACGGCAAATTATACACGACCATTATTGTACACAAATGAAATAAGAAATTTTCGTATTTTGTATCGACACCGGTTTCTCTATCTTTTTATGTCTTGCGCTATGCACGTGGCGTCGCAAATTTGATTGTGTTGAATGGTCTGTAAATATATTGCACGCTAAACATTTTACATTTTCCCCGTTGTAAGATAAACTAGAATAATTCTTACCAAACGTATTCACTAATTTTGATGATAGCGATTTTTTTACTGTACGCCCCTTCAACATTATTAAATACATAGAATACACTTTCCTGTTGCTATTATGCGTGCACATACAGTGACCGTGAGCAATATACTGAATAACCTTTCGTATGCAGGATGCGAGGTGCGGGAGTCCAATTATTAGTCACGCCTGTGGTTTCATTCCGAGTTTGTCCTCTTTAGTAATGACTAGAAAAGACAAAGGCGGATGAAATTATTACTGTTTTGCAGAGTCTAGTCAGCCTCGTGTTTTGTCGACTCTCTGGAACTGAGGCGAATAGTCGCGAGTCAGTCTAATCGCTGCAAAAAAGGAATAATTCCACCTGCCTTTGTCATCTCTAGTAATGAGAATCTATTGTTCTCTGTGAACTTATTTTAGAAAACAGGATTTCTTCTACTTCATCTCTATATAAATATCTCCAAAAATAAAGATGCTAATTACATGCCAATGACAATCTTTCCAGCATTATATAAAATATTTGAGACAGTTTTATGAGATTATTTGTTACCGCACAAAAATTCCTTGGAAAAATCGACATGGTTTTCTACTGCATAAATCAACGATTACTGACCCGACATCTATAGACTGTATCTTAAAAAACCTGATAGATATATGGAAGTATGTGATATATCGAAAGCTTTTAATCTTGTTGGTCATAATTCATTATTAATGAATTATTTCTATTATGGAGTTCGTGGTAAAGCTTTAGATATATTTAAATCATACTTGAATGATTATAAACTGACTTGGAATGTTTACATCGAATCAATTATGCCTAACAATAAGTTAAACTTACGCGGTATTTACTGTATAAGGAATAAAATCATTGAGTAATGTTGGAAGTTTAAAGATAACAATATATTCTGCACACTTCCATTCAATATCTGTTTCGACGCGTTTCGAGAGTGAAGCGTGCGATTTGTGTCAATAACCTTGCATTCCGTGACCCTTGCAAGGAATCATTCAGTGCGGTTACATATACATAACCATTTTCAATTTATTTGTGGATTATTTGCAACTTGTTACAAACATGAGAATAACGAGAAGTACACTGTCAACGCTGATATTCATCATTATGAAACGCGTAATCCTCGTTCTAGACAAGCGAAGCAAAAAAATATCGAATTCATACGTATGTACGTATAGATGTTACCATTTATAATCCAAGTAATAATAAAACTTATAATATCCTGAAATATAAATCTTGGAAAAATATTTGCGTAATTCATTGCCTGTGAAAAAATGATGGACATATATTTGCAAATACTGTAATTTGGTCCCACATTTTGCATGGAACTCAACATTGGCAATTAGCCGGTAGATAAGTTTAGATTATAGTGATGGCTTTTTTAGAAAAGTATAGCTATTCAATTGTCAATTGACATTCAAGCTAGCCTAACGTCCTTATTGTTTAGCTCAAGCTGAGACGACTTTTGCTAAACGGCTCGGGGGCTCCGTGGTAAGAGGGCCAGCGCTTGAGTGGGCATAGTTAAGCGCAGTGCGTTCGAGTCCTGCTAGAATCTTTTCTTAGTAGGTCCGATACACTGCGCTTCACCCTTTATGGCGAGGTGGTGACAGTAACAAGGCCATGGAACACTTTACACAAACAACTTACACATTAAAGGGTTCCTGAGGTTATCACAAGCTTGAAAAAAAACTTACTACTAGCCTTGTTTTCGTTCATCCGTCCTGATTCGACCGAGTGAAAATCGTGCTCGCTATTTTTGGTATTCTACTAGGTACGCTTGGTTTCAAAATTTCGTCAAAGTTCATATTTTACATTCGCGTTCACATTTGTATCTTGAAAATGCGGGAGATTTATGTTAGAATATACACAATAAACGCTTCCACCAAGACTTATTGAACCAATATAACCAATCAAGGCGAAGTGCCGCTCATGAAGCTGAAGATATTCATTACAGGCAAAATGAAGGAATTCATCCAATAATTTTTAATGTTATTCGTTTTATAAAGCGGTTAAATACTTCTACAGAAATCTCAGGTTAATCAAAGGATGTGACTACTCACAAAATAAATTTTTATAAACTCGTTGAAAGTAGTGTAGTTAATTTTATGGGTTTACAAAAGTTGATTGATAATCTGTATTGTATATTAACGTAAATTTTTAAAACTAGGAAATCTGAAGATGGCACTGTCTATTGGGGTGGATGGGCGAGAATGGCTCAACCGATACTCAATTTTGCAGTGGTTGAAGTAGCTAAGCCAAACATTGGTAAGTGTTTCTAAATATACTGATGTATATGCGCATGTGATGTTGCACATTTGGGAATGTTTTCTAGGTGAGAAGCGACCTTCCAGAGTGCGTGCTGATGTTTCTGTTAATTTAGCAGTTCGACCAGAAATTAAAGGAGAATGGGAAAATCTCAGGAAGCATGATGTCTGCTTTTTAATAACAGTTGTACCGCCAAATCCTATAGGTAAGTTATTCTATAGTCCAGGGGCAAATTTCTATATGCATAATATAATAATAATTACAACATATAAATTTTATAAAATTTGTCGAAGGTTACTGTTGCTAATTTACGCTGCTTATTATTGTAGCTGCGATGTTGGTTAAATTACCAAAGATGTAATGTCTCTCCTGCAGATCAGAATGCAATAGCATATCACATTTCAGCGCTAACATATTCAAGTTAGCGCATGTTTATCTGTTTCGAAATGTACAGCCTCTATATTTTTAAATTATTCGATAGGCTGTAAAAAACAAAAGATGCAAAATATGCCTGAAGTATGTCATGCTTCGCTGTATGAAGTAAAAGACATTAGTAAAAATAAAATAAGCGGAAACATAACAATAACAATAAAACGAATAATTAACATAAAAGTTTTAAAAAAGTGTAAAAACTGAAGGCAAAACGCGAATTGTCGCTAATAAATTCTTTAATTGGTCGTAGTGCCCCACAAAATTTGGTCTTAGTGTCTTCAAAAAACAATCACTAGGTTAATTTAATTGTAGATCTCTCATCTTGCGATCCCTCCTTTTCATTTTTTGGACCTTAGCGTTAGAAGAGTAATTTATTTGAAATGTCACTCTAGCGATTTATGAAAAAACATACTAGGCGTTTCATTAAAAAAATGTGAGGCTTTTCTTATATTGGTGGAATAAATGTTCCTCGTTTCGACTATTGACCAAATTAAATGTTTTGTTTTTCATTTTGAGATTGTAATTCCTGAAAAATATTTTTCGTTGTTTCACTTTCTGTCGAATAATTGAAAAATATACAGAGTGGTTGATTTAAAAAAGTAAACAATGTAAGTACGAAATCACAAAAATGCAACGTGCTTTTTCGCGTCACCGCTACGATTCACTGAAAAATCTTTGATAATTTAACCAAGATCGCAGCGCTACAATAGTAACAAAGTTAACAATAGTGGCCCAATAACTTTGGAGAACCCCTGTATATAGTACATTTTTACAATTATCTCTTTATATCTGTTTGTTAGGGACTAAATACAATTACAAAGAAGCGTTCATACCGCAAGTAGGTTTGAAATGCGTCAGAGGATGTGAAGTTGAAGGCATGTTAGATAGTAACGGAAGGGTAATAGAAGATGGGCCCGAACCAAGACCCTCATTACCGGGAGATCAAAGAACTTACCGTGTCTGGCTTGACTCCAACCAATATTTCATTGACATGAACAATACAGATGATGGAAAAGATGACGTGTATGGGGGTACGTGCGATTTAATAAGTAGCAATTAATGCTCTAATTTGATTTCTCAAGAACTCTACCGCAGATAAAGACATTACAAGCGCAATCTGTTTATTCTTAAGTCTTCTTGCTTAGAAGAGAATCTATTCATACATGTTTATTAAGAAATTCTTACGAGCAAGGACTCAAAAAGACGTTTAACAGATATTTCTTTCGATTTGATAACCAAATATTTTGCAATGACTTAAAAATGTGGTGAATAAAAAAAAATATTAACTATTCATAGTTGTTTAGTCTCGTATATAATATACAAAATTTATCCATTTCCCTTGAATTTTTCGCAGGTTTCAATATTTTACTGCGTCGCAAACCAAAAGAAAACAATTTCAAAGCTGTACTAGAAACCATCAGAGAATTAATGAACACGGAATGTGTTGTACCTGAGTGGCTTCACGATATAATATTAGGATATGGAGATCCAAGTGCCGCGAATTATACAAAAATGCAAAATCAAATATGTGTTATGGACTTTAATGATACTTTCATCGATATGGATCACTTAAGGTCATGTTTCCCGAAGTACGAAGTAAAAGTAAAGACAGACAATCCTACCAAGTTGGTGCGACCGTTTGAGTATAACATTTCGATAGTAAACAACAAATTTGTTGCTGATTTTTGGTATTTTTAAGGTTAACATTTGAAGATTTGGGGAAGAAAGAAGAGGAGGAGAAACATAACGTGATTATTGTTGAACCGCATATAACTCCAAAGCGTGGACCTTACCTATTCAACGAACCAAAAAAGTAAGCAAATCAGCGATTATTTAAAGACAATTATTTTAAATTAATATATTCGGACCTATTTAAATTTTATAACGCTCAGTATACTCTATAATAGTTAGCCACTATGTTTTTAAAATAAACTTCATAAAACAATTGAGTTCTAACTTTAGAGCGTATTAAAACACTATTTTGATACTTCTTCATCATAGGAATACTATTCCTTTCACTCCAACCCAAGTGGAAGCGATAAAGTCTGGTATGCAACCCGGTTTAACGCTCGTTGTTGGTCCACCTGGTACAGGCAAAACGGATGTAGCTGTTCAGATAATTTCAAATCTGTACCATAATTTTCCTAATCAAAGAACGTTAATAGTAACACATTCGAACCAAGCGCTAAATCAATTGTTCGAAAAAATCGTAGAATTGGATATAGACGAAAGACATCTGTTACGTTTGGGACACGGTGAAGAAGCTCTCGAAACTGAAAAGGATTTCAGCAGGTATATATGTACTTTTCATTTTTATTACAATAATGCAACACTTTGAATATTAGATATGGTCGCGTAAACTATGTACTCGCGAAGAGGTTAGATCTATTAATGGAGGTACAAAGATTGCAAGAATCTTTAGAAGTAAACGGTGACGTAGCTTACACGTGTGAAACGGCAGGTCATTTTTACCTTTACCAAATATTATCAAGATGGGAACAATTCGAGAGTATTGTTAGACCAAAAAGCGGGAAGGTAATATTTACCATTATATACTAGTTTTGTAACGAGTCGATAATTTTTACACGTTAATTCCAATCGAACATGTAAGTCGAAAACTCGAATAGTTTCTAATATCGATCTTATGTTAAACTCATTTTAATATATACCGCACTAGTCGGATTGAGTCTCCTATTGGACTAATTGGAGACTAGTCGGATTGAGTCTCCTATTGGACTAATTGGACTTACAATTCTTTTCAGATTATACCAGATTAATTGAATCGAGTTGTGATGAGTGAAAACTATTCGTCAGACAGAACGGACCAATTCACAGATTTTGACAATCATCAGACTCATCATAACTAAATAATATCAAGGAATTACCCAATATACAAAATCTATCTAAAATAATTAATAATTTTATATTATACAAGAACAGCGCAAGAAAAATACATCCTGTTATCCGCGTACTTTTTGAAAATTCGAATTTAACCCCAATTTGCTTCGTTTTATTCAATTAAATGTACGTAATTAATTAAAAATGTCTTACTTTCTATTTAATTTGGGTTTAAGGAGAAACGTAATAACAATATACTTTGCGCAGTATAATGGATCACCTACATATCCATTTTATTATTCGTATGTATAATCCATTTTATTATTCGTATTTATAAATAGACGAACGTATAATAGGCGTTTTTTTTTTACTTTCTACTGAAAGGGGGTGGAGAAGGCATAGGATATTGACGAATGTAGTTTTCAATTTCAATAAGGTTAAAAAACCTATTCAAAATATTGATGAAATATTACTACTTAATAATAATGTTATTTCGTTTAATAGGGTAATATATTTTTTTCAATATTCACCCTATATATAGCAAATTTATCTTTGTATAATGATGCGTATGTTTAACATAAAAGAAAAAAATAGATGTTTGCATTTAAACACGAATCCTGCATTTGGGTATTATATCCAAGTGATTTCTGGTGTTAGTGCTGTTTGGTTACAATGGCTGTAGAACAAAAGATAGTAACATAAACATCGACGTTTTAAACTATTGCTTCAAAACCTCAGGTAGGAAAGGCGAGTTATCCACTTGAAAATTGCATCTAAACGGTTTCTGGTATTAATTTAGTTTGGTTACGATGGCAACAATCTCAGATCTGAGATTGATTCAAAATTTTGAGTCTAAGTAAAGTTGCAATAAGTATGATTTATGCATTGGCGAAAGTGAAAGAAACGGTGTGTATTTTAGCTGGAAGGATGTATAAGCTACGTTATTTTGATTGATCATGTTCACGAAAATATTTGTCAAATTAATCTGTTGCTGGAGACATTTATTTTATTGACTTATAAAAAAAAAAAAAACTTAATATTGATGCATTCTTATCGAAACAGAGCAAGAGAAACATTATTTTAATGAAAGCTCACGCAGACCAACAATAAATGACGTGGACACAGGTTACCATCAATTTAAAATGAAAACGATAGATCTAAAAACGAAAGGATATAAAACAATAGTTTTGACAGGATAGATATTCGCATGATGCGACTAAGGTCCTCTTTTTTAGTGCCTTACGTGGCACACATCATCGGCACATAGATATCGCAAAATATTTTTCCTACTTGTTGGAAGCAGGCAGTGGCATTTCTACTATCAAAATAAACTTTATTCAGGGATTTAGGGTCTGAATGATCTCAGGCCGATAAGCATTTTGCATGGTCTCTTGAAGATCATGCAGACACTAATTGAATGTCAAATAAAAAAGATGATAAAAACGTAGGCTTCCACGGCCCGAATCTGTTGAAACTAAACGTGTTCCGGGTTTGAACCGTGGTCTGTCATTGTTAAAATAAAAATAAAAACTCGACGTGTCGCCCACAATCGCATGGTACTTATCCAAGAGAGTGATAGGCAACAGTTAGCACGGTAACTCAACGTGTAAACCACGCCAGAGGCGAAATTAACTGAGTGGAAGCAGTTGATTATGGTAACTCAGTATGTGAACCATATCACAGGCGAAAACCAACTGCGAGTTGGTTTTCGTCTCTGGCATGGTTCATACAATGTATGCTATCATCAGAAAATGCTAGCTTCCTACTGTCTACACAGTAAGCGGAATTTTACAACTCCAGAAGGTTGGGATACATACTTCTACACTCGAAGATAGGGTTGTGTTATGCGAAATGAAACGAATCGGGTTGGATTCAAGTTACAACTGCAGTTGATGCTAGAGATTATTCGAGTTGTTCGGATCAATGCAATATTCAACTCGTAACATTACTATTATAAAAGACGTGAAGTGTCAACCTTTTTTTTTTCAGTCCGTTCCAGTTGAAACAATAGCGAAAGAGTTCCCATTTGCTAACTTCTTCGTTAACGCCCCTCAACCATTATTTAAACAAAAGACGTTCGAGGAAGATATAGACATAGCCGACAGTTGCTTCCGTTATATAAAACATATATTTGACGAACTTGAAGAGTTTCGTGCGTTTGAACTTCTACGATCAGGTTTAGATCGTTCGAAATATCTACTTGTAAAAGAGGCCAAAATAATTGCAATGACGTGTACTCATGCGGCGTTGAAAAGAAAAGAATTAGTCGACATGGGTATGCATTCACGTAAGTAACATTTCGTGATAATGTAAGTTTAATTGGTTGTAGGCTTTAAATATGATAATATCTTGATGGAAGAAGCCGCCCAAATATTAGAAATTGAAACATTTATACCTCTACTTTTACAAAATCCTCAAGACGGTTACAACAGACTTAAACGCTGGATAATGATTGGAGATCATCACCAGCTACCTCCTGTAATAAAAAATATGGCATTCCAAAAGTATTCCAATATGGAGCAAAGTTTGTTTACGCGATTGGTTAGGCTTGGTGTACCAACTGTTGATTTAGATGGTCAAGGACGTTCACGCCCCAGGTATCTGTACAGATTGTTACTATTTTATATATATATATATATATATTGCATAGCTTCATTATTTCTGTGCGTAACATTCAAGTAATATATGTATTTATAAATATTTTCTTTGGTTGTGGCACATAACTTGCATTTACGTTCGCAGATATGTGACTATTTGGTTTAAGAATATTTTCGTATGAAATACGAAATATACTAACTCTATGAAAACCTTCAACGCAGAGTAGTTTTTATCTAAACGAAGAAAGAAGAAGCTAATGTGGACGAATAAAAATTTGAAATGCATTCAATACAATGTTGTCTCTACCTTTCTTATTTCTTCAAATGCATATAGATAGTGAACTTATATACCCAGAGAAATTTTTATAGTTCCACATGAATCGTTGAGCAGAATACGTGGTTTTCTTTAAATCTTCTAAAGTTAACGTTTAATCGCAAAGAAAGGCAACCGCAAGAGAAGATATTAATGAATATATTACAGAAAATACTTATAATAATGGTAACTTAGAACCTCCAAAAACTTGTTCTTCGTACTGTCTATCAACTTCGTCAGTGTTGAGGCAGAAATCTCATTCCAATATCTCGTTATCGCAGATTTGTTCTGTGAGGCTACCGTGTGTCTTATTATTGGCAAATACCTGTCTAGATTCTCGGTGGGGCTCAAGTCGGGTGGGCGAATAGGCTATTGCATTAAGCTGATTTTCTTTTAGTGAAACCACTCCTTTATTCCTCTGGAAGAATGGATCTTGCCGAAATATCCAGTTTTGCAACGGCATTTCTTCAGCAACGTCTATTGGAACCATAGAAGTTCTATAAAGGAATCAGAATTCATTCGTGTTGAAGTAAAACATATAGAGCTTTTATTGTTATCGGTAAAGGCCACCCAAACCATCTACTCATCACAAATTGTGTTCTTATGCAAATCATGCCAATAGTATTTGAAACTGCCAGGCTTATCCAAATTAAATTTCTTCTCGCCAAAAATATGATCTTGTACGATTTTTAGTTCTGCTTGTTTGCGTGTATCCTTTAAGGGTGGTTTTGAAACCTTTTTTAGCTATCGAGAAC
Source organism: Oryctes rhinoceros (assembly GCA_020654165.1). NCBI lineage: Eukaryota > Metazoa > Arthropoda > Insecta > Coleoptera > Scarabaeidae > Oryctes > Oryctes rhinoceros. Next base: position 100,180 of record JAIOKQ010000983.1, read on the forward strand.
GTTTACTGCCGGATAAAATTTGTTGTACCCGTCTTTTGGTTACAGGTAAATTTAAATCATGTTTTATTTGTTGTGTGGTTACATTATCAGAAGAGGCAACCTGAAATATTAATGAGTGCGGTCTTCGCGTTAATTTTTGATGTTCTCCTTTAATGCGATCTTTTCCGTAGAAATTACCCAACTTTTTGATTAAAATTATTGATGAGGTGATGGGACCGCATTTTCTTACTTATTACTCGGTTTGACAACACCATCTCTTTATAGCAATTTATATTTGTTTTTTCGTCCTGGATTAGCAATTTACCTCTTAGCATTGTTATTAATTGATGCATTATAAAGTTATATGTATATATTTGGCACTAAATAAAATTTTAAAATGTTTAGAAGCGTTTTTGCACTGGTAGATAATGCCTAACTCATTCGACGTATGCCTAACTCTACGGAACTATAGAGATGTCGCTTGCATTTATACGTTCGGTATCACGGTATTTCCCCTATTTATCTAACAACTGTGATAATATCTCTGTCGTTTCATTATGTTGCATAATGAAATTCTAGATACTTCCCAACTATTACCGTTGCTATTATATATTACTTATGTTATGTTTAAATTTGCGCTTCATTGTAATTCACAACTAAATTTTCTTCTTCAGCATATGCAATCTATATAGATGGCGATATAAAGAGTTGGGTAACTTAACTCATGTTTTAAATTGGTCCGAATACCAGCTGGCTAATGCTGGATTTGCATATGACTTCCAGCTCGTAGATGTACAGGACTTTAATTCTGTTGGAGAATCTGAACCTTCCCCTTACTTTTATCAAGTAAGTACGTTTAGGAACACTCGGTAGTTTGTCATGTTAAATATCATTCGTAACAGCACTGTTATTATATGTTCATTTTTCTTGCTTACGTTTGTAGAACTTAGCGGAGGCCGAATATTGTGTAGCTGTATTTATGTTTATGAGGCTAATTGGTTACCCAGCGAATAAAATATCTATACTTACTACATATAATGGTCAAAAACATCTTATTAGAGACGTTGTTAACACAAGATGTGCCGACAATCCTCTTATTGGTAGGCCGCACAAGGTATGTTACATTACAGAATCAAATAGTACATTTTCTTTATTTTTGTAAAACTTCTTTTAAGTGAAATATTATGTAATGCGTAATTATTTGCATGTTTTCGTTTGTAGGTGACAACGGTGGACAAATACCAAGGTCAACAGAATGATTACATACTCTTATCGTTAGTTCGTACCAAAGCTGTGGGGCATTTGAGAGATGTTCGTCGATTAGTCGTAGCCATGTCCCGTGCCAGACTCGGTTTATATGTATTTGCCAGAGTTTCCCTTTTCCAGAATTGTTTCGAATTAACACCAACATTTCAGCAAGTGTGTATCATGTGAAGGGCAGTCTAATTTTAACATTCATATCAATATTAAAAAAAGAAACGATAACATGGAGTAGTTACTAACACAGACTACTACAACTGACCGACTCATTAAAAAAAACGGTATCCGCATAGCATTTTTATACGACTTTGGTCTCGAATAACAATCAACCGGCGGGAGATTTAAATTATTAAATTAATTTTTTTCCCGTAAAGAAATGTTTAATTTATTAATTTTAATTTACTGGGAGGAAATTTAAATTATTAATCGATGAAGAGAAGTTGGCAGCTTGTAACCAGAAAAATTCTTATAATTAAGCATACTTGTCCCTCGTATTTATTTATTAAAAAATTGAATATGAAATTAAAAAATCCAAAAATACAATTTAACAACTAGTTAGTATAACGGTCGCTGCATAAAACATCAGAAAAAAACGTAAACACAACGATTTTGTACGATAGTAAAAAAATTAAATGAACCATAGCAAGTTGCGATGACATCTTAAGAAAGTCGTGACGAATAGTGGTAAATATAGACCATAATGTGGTAAATATAACATAAAGTTGGTTGTCTGTAGTAGTCTGTGGTTACTAAGTTCAATTCGCTAAGAATACATAAAAAATGTAAAATCCGTTGCCATTAAATTTAATGTGTTTGATGATATGAAGATATATTGCAATTGATTGTTGATGGATAAGCAATTGGCCAATGCGCTACTCTAGATGCACAATCTTCTAATAGGTGTTTTCTGAAGTTTGGATATCTAAAACTTAAATTTCCTCGCTCAGCAGATCTTTTTTGTGTATTCTTAGTCCACAACAGACAGTAAACGTATAAATTCATGTTTAAAAAGGTATGAAAGGTCAATCTAAATTACCCTAGCATAAAGCTAGCTATAAAACATGACCTAATGTTGCATTAAATGATCTTTTTATAGTTAATGTCAAGGCCTACTAAACTCACACTAGTTTTGAATGAAGCATATCCCACAAAGCGTCAGCATAGTATTGTGCCGAATATGAATGTTATGGAGGTACAAGATATGACACAAATGGCAAATTTCGTATATTCGTATTATATGGAAAAGGTCAAAGTGATGAAAGATTATTACCAGGCAAGTGAAACTTTCCGCTTTTTTGTTTTTTGTTTTTAGGTAATTCAAACTATTAACTTTTGTAAATAGTATTTTGTTAGATGAGTGAAAAATTAAATCATAAAATAATATCATCTTAAAAATTTAGGAATGGAAAGACAAATTTGCTTACGTCATATTTAACAAAACCACTTTTTGGGGTGATCTGATATTTTGCAGGATTTTTATTGATAAACTATAAGGTAACTTGCGTTTTAGAAAAAAAATTATGAACATTCTTATAGCATCTTAAATTACGAAGGTTATTTAGGAAGTAAAGAACGCTTAAGAATTAGTCAATTAAAACAAAAGATATCATAACAAAATGTTATTCACATTGGCACAGGATCTAACCCTACTACTTTTCAATGTAGTAGTCATTGCCAATGAGACGGTTTTTATGACGTGACACAAGCTTCCCAATGTCGCTACTGTACTCGGCGCCAATGGTTGTATTCACGAAGCTTTTGCTTCTTTAACTTCTCCATTATTTTCAAACTGGAAGATAACAATAGATCATCGGCGGTTGAAGATCGGAGGTTGTGTAAAGCTTTAAGGCCTAACGAGCACACATTTGTCTATAGCCACGATGATTTGTAACCACTTTCTTTACTTTCTGGACGACCCTTATTGTTTTATGTATCTCACGATATTTAGTCATTTAAAATACACTACTGCTCATAGAAATTTCACTACCAAGAAAAAAAAAAGTTGATTGAAATTTTACTAAAATTATAAAACAAAAATTTGGAGCTGTCGATTCCATTCATGTTAATGTAAAAATATAAACGGATAGGGTCTTGAGAGTCCATCCACGCGCATTCTGACCTGTAAAATTCGACGAGCTAATAATCAGGTCATCGTTTAGTTATTCGTAACAGATGGTCGAGGGTTGTTCTATTAAAGGACTACGTGGGTTACTTCGTACAAAAGAGAAAGTGCTGCTGGTTCTGGTCTTCTTATAAATTAAAATAGAAATATTGGCTCGGTGGCTAGTTAGTTAGGCGCAGTGTCTTCGAGTTCCGCTAGAATCAAAATTTTCTTAGCGAGTCCGGTACACTATTCGCAGTTAACTGCGCTTCACCCTTTACGGCAAGGGGGTGACAGTAACGAGGCCATGGAACACACTCTACACACACAACTTACATATTAAAAGGCTCCTCAGGTTAAATTTTATTCTGAGTAATTGAATAAGGTTGGTAATAATGCAAACCGTGAACCTCTGAAACGGTTCCCTCTTCCGGGCCGCCGATTACACAATACATTCTCTTCTAAATTCACTTGGTGATAGTATAAGGATATCACTTAAATTATTATTAAGTTACACCGCAAAACGCTGAATACTGGACAATACAGTACAGATACATTTTCTACAAATTACTCAAGTAGGAAAAGCCGTTTAATGAAGTGAATAAAAATCAAATATTTTTTTAACAAAATCGTATTAACAAGAAAAATGTTTACAGTGGTACAAGAAAAGTGGTTACAGATAACTCGATATTCCTGTAAGAAATAAAGAAAATGGGTATGTTAAATAGAAAAATCAATAAAAAGTCATGATTGAAACAATTTCAGTATATATATATATATAGTCATTTAGAAGAAAAATATTTTCTTCTGTTATATTGTTGTATTTACTTTCTCATTTCATTTTATTGCAGGCGCAACGAAAATGGGAAAAACCTGGCGGTTGCCAGATTAAGAAGCATGAGGGTATTATTTCTTCGCATCCGGGAGAAGATCGCGATACTGACAGTGAAGATGAAGAATCTGGTAAACAATTGCCTGTACCAATTCAAGATGAACCTTTAGAAGGAGCGTCAAATTCAGAAGCGAATGACACAGTGACAGACGGCACGAAGAAGTCCCCAAAAATTGAAGAAACTAACGCAACCGATTCCAACGTGGAAGACACTACTGAAAGTTCCTAGTGTTAAATGCTACGGGAGTTAAACGTTGTTTAATTCTAAGATATATTTAAGCACTTTGTACAAGATGACATTTTTTGATTAATAAAACTTCAAATAATAAAAATCTAGTTTCCAATGGTGACAAAATATTTGTGATTCTGTCATTAAAAATTGCCATTTTTTGGGCTATTTCTAAAATTTCTTGTATACTCATTTTTAACAGTTCAGATGAAAGATTGATGTTGAAGAAATTATAGTGCTATAATGGTTTGAAGCGAGAGATCCCTTACAAATTTAAATGTTACAACGATCGGGGAGATTTGACACTTTACTTATACATGGCTTCAGCGAGGTTAAGTCCACGCAATTCTGAAGTGAATGCTCTCGAGCAGAGAGGCTACCTTATTGGGAAAAAAATTGGTCAGGGTTCGTACGCCACCGTCCATCTGGCGGACTATGTCGATGGCTCAAATAATAGTAAGAAAATGCGCTTAGCATGTAAAATTTTTGATAAGGAAAAGGCACCAAGGGATTTCTTAGAGAAATTTTTTCCTAGAGAATTGGATATACTCACGAAAATTGAAAACCCGCATATAATTCAAGTGCACAGTATTTTGCAGAGAGGAGCAAGAGTATTTATTTTTATGAGGTAAGTTAGTTTTAATCGATGTATTGCTTTATATGTCTTCTTCACTTCCATATTCAATTAAAATAAAACCCATATTTAAACGTGAACGTTACGATAAAGGGCCCAACGTTGACAAGCAGTTGTCATTTTGACAACTACTTTTAAAACACATTGAATCCAATAACTAGGTAGTTGCTTCGTTCAAATATCAGAACTATATGAAGAAATGGTTTTAAATGTGAAAGCTACAGCTCTCCTTTGCATGTATTGAACGATAGAGCACCCAAACTTATTTTTTCTTTTTTAACATTTTCAATTTAATTTTTTCTTTGCAGTACTTGCTTCACAAGTGCTTGCTTTTTTTCTTCTAAATAAGGTAATATAAATACTACACATTTTTTTCTGGCATTATATTAACATCTGCACAATTCATTTTGGCAAACTTTTTGAAGAAAGAATATGTGCTTAATTGATTTTTGAATGACTTTTTTCTTAATACTCAGTGGATTTTGATTGCTTTTTCTATTTTAGTCGTCATGTAACTTTTACTATCGATGCTGCAATGCGACTATTCACGTATAATCTAGCAAACTTTCAAAATCCGGAATAGACAAATGCATGCATAACATATGATAAGGAACTCTATGAATATAAATTTGCAAAAAAAAATAAATAAAATTATTTTATTAATATTTTTTTTATTAATGGTAACACATGATTGTTTGCTAGCGAATTTACTTACACCTCGAAAGAAACATGTTTATTACGAAATTAAATAATAATAAAAAAAAACAAATTTTGACAATTAATAGATGGAACGCAAAAGTAAATTAAAATAATCAAAAACTTAGGTTGTATCCTTTTAGCTTGAATAATTTGCTTTGCTTTCCAATATTATTCGCTCTTTTAAAAACGTTGCACCTTTTCGAAACGATCTTTATCGATCACTTTTTTTTTTCTAATCGCTGAAAATAATTTTCTTCCAATCGTCAAAAGTCCATTTGCTTTTTTGTCAAAACCAACCGGTTTCATCTGTAAATAGTAGTGTAGTAATAAAAGTTCTTTTTTGGCCCAAATAAATTATTTATTTTTGTACATATCGCACCTTTACTAGGAAAGAGACTAAAACCAAATTTAAAATTGCAAAGCATTTTACAGGAGTAAACGCAAAATTCTTATAAGCTAATCTCATTGTAACATCTGAATTCAACTGAAATATGTTAAATGTTTGAAAAATCATACCACCGTATAGTTAAGGTTCGTAAAAAAAATATGCTGCGCGTAATTACCTAAAATTTAAGTTAATTCATATTTGAATTTTTAGCATATATAACACATTTTTTAGAACAAAAAGAAAATATTATCTAATTGTCAGAAATTTGTTTCTGTTATTTATTTATTCATCTCCTAACCTTAACAGGCATCGTAAGAACTTATGCTCCTTAATAATAATATTTCTATTTGTATAAAAGACAATTATACTATTTGGAAATGTTTAAGATATTTGAATCTGTTGCAGATATGCCGATAATGGCGATCTTTTGGATTTTATCAAGAGAAATGGTGTAGTACCGGAACAGCAATCTAAGTTGTGGTTTCGGCAAATGGCAAGCGGTCTTCAGTATCTGCACAATAAAAATATCGCACACAGAGATTTAAAATGCGAGAATATTTTACTCTCGCGAAGGTTTAACGTCAAACTAGCAGATTTTGGTTTCGCCCGTTTTTGTGTCGATGCTGAAGGCCGCAGAGTGTTGAGTCAAACGTATTGCGGATCGGCGGCATACGCAGCTCCCGAAGTTGTTAACGGCACACCATACAATCCAAAGCTATCGGACGTGTGGTCCCTGGGCATAATTCTTTTCATCATGCTGAATGCGTCCATGCCTTTCGACGACTCCAATCTGCGAAAGTTGCTAAAAGATCAAATGACACGGAATTGGGTATTTCGTTCGAGGGTACGATGCTATTTCTACATATTTACTAGTACTGCGTTCATATTAGGTTTCTAGAAATTTTTGCCAAAGGAAATGTATTATTTTCCCCAGCCTTCCGATTTGAGGCAGCTAACGTAGTACTTATAAATTATATCTGCAGTTGTCTTATATCTTCTTCTACTACTACTGTGTTATGACCGAAGGTCAGAAATATTTAACTTACAGCCTTTGGACATATGTCTGGGGCACCCCAAAATATCTAAAATAAAGATACATTGTACGCTATTAAGATAAAACCACATGCATAAACATTCACTAAATAAGTTTTTAATAATAACCACCATTTGTTTTAATAACAGCATTTAACCGTTTAAGCATTGACGCTACTAAACGTAAACGAACTTCAGGTGAAAGTGTCTCCCACTCCTGTTCAGTTTTGTTCTTTAGGTCATTTTTGTTACTGAATTTGTAACTGAAAAGCTTTAGCTTCAGCATGCGCCACAAATTTTCTATAGGCGACAGATCTGATGACTGCGCCGGCCATTCAAGTAAACAAATCTCGTTCTCACGAAACCACTCCATCGAGAATCTGAATTTGTGACAGAGCGCTTTATCCTGTTGGAATAAATATTCTGCTTCATCCCTGTCGTACATCTTCAGCACTGATGCTTCTAATACCTGTTCTAGCATCGAAATATATCGCTCGCTATTCATCCTACCATCACACACAAACATTTCTCCTACGTCATTTGCGGACATGCATGATGCTGCCACCGCTATGTTTGACAGTTGGGGTGATACGATCAGCACGAAATGGCTGCCCAAGACTACGGCGAACAAACTGAGCTCCAGGAGTACCAAACATCTGAATTGGATAATTAACAATAATTACTTTTTTTAATTTAACAAATTGGTGGCATGTGTATACATTTTTGCAAGTTTTGTGTAACAAAGGAACAAAATAGGATTGCTTAACATACTTCTATCTTTGATTCGTCAGACGATATGACCTTCGGCCAAACCTCGACGATCCAATATTTATATTTTCCTGCTCACAGCAAACGATTTTTCATTCGTTTTGCACCTCTACCAACCTTCTTCGAACAGTTCTGTCACATACAGAAACGTCTTGTTCGACCGATAGATGTTTGGAAGGGATTCCGTAAAGCTAAACGCCCCAACTAGCGATCCCGTTTCGCAATGGTTTTGCGGTTTCACCTACCTTTTCGTCGACTTTCATGCGATCCGGTTTCCCTAAAACGTTTAATGGTTAATTGTATCGCATGTCGCGAACGCTTCATTGTTGGTTGATGATCAATTTTTTTTGCGACATACCCTGCAAATATAGCAACACTATTTGACTACGTTCTGCAACAGTGAACTCCCGTCTTTTAGGCATCTTCATACAATCCGTACAAACTGTACGCAAGTAGAACACAAGACACAGCACACTCGAATAATTAAACTAACGCTCTAAGAACCCTTTCGATCGCTAACGTATCAATACTGATTAGAACCTTGAAATAAATAATAGACCGATTTTTATGTAAATAGCGGATTATAAAACCGAATTTCGCATTTCAACGTCATAAAATGGGCATTAGTAAATAATAGTTCTTGACTATACGTAATCCCGGTGCGGTAATGTACAGCGAAACCTTTTATGGGTGCCCCAGACAAATGTCCAAGGCTGTAGATTATTGTTTACATCTGCCATTAATATACCTTAAAAATTTTCTTTTACAAAACAAGGTAACAAATTAAAATAAAAACTTTTTTGCAAGTAATCTCACTTTAATTGTGAACAAGTATCGCAAGGCCTGTAATTATGTAGATAAAGAAGAAATAGCCTAATTTGAAGTTTTTCGTGAAAATTAAAAATTGCAATTACTTATTTACTATGCGCTGTCTACTTATTCACAGATATATCGCAAGATGAAAATAGTTACAATAACCGTCTTTGGTATCATTCGACTAATAGAATTGCTACACGCCAACTAGTTTTTTCTTTTTTTTTTTTGGTAAACCTTGCACGACTCCACACGTTGGAGTGTGGAGAAATTGCAGCTTATTCTCAATACAAATCTCAGATGCTAACAATAATAGTTGCTATTAAATTTCCAACCTTCCTAAATTTAAATAAACATTTAATCTTAGCTTCCGTGAATTTAGGTGAGAGATACTATATCGTCCAGTGCCAAATCAATTGTAAGACACATTTTGGAACCCGATATAACACTACGGTTAACATTGGATAGGGTAATCACACATGAATGGGTGAGGGCACGTAAAGAAAGAGCAAGTAGTCTTATCGGTAGGCTAGTGCATTCTTCTCATCCGGTGCCGTCCCAGCAGCCGATACCAAGTGGAAGGGCGGTGCCGCCCTTCCACGAAGAAGAAAGGGAAATTGTACCTGGAGACCACAAAAAGCCGGAATCGAAGAAAAGCAACACTGCAATTAGCGTACCAGTTGAAGAAGTTTAACAAAATTTTAGTAAATAGGCCCAGAAAATTGGCACTGCGTCCCGGAATTCGTATTGTTCGCGATCTGGGATGCTACCAAATTTCATTAATTATAAGATATGAACGCAATGTAACAGCGGGTGCGAGAAAAATAAATTATAAAACCACGTTTGTTTTAATATCTCAATTTTGTCTGAAAAGTAATTGATATCTATTAAAACGGCTTGGTGCTGTCCGTTCGAACACTCAGGTTTCGAATCCTGGCTAAGGAGACGGGAAAGATACCTACCGAATTACTACTTAGAAGTTGGAAAAAACTGCACGTCATATTTTACGGTAAGATATTGAAACAAAACCACGTATATTGACGTACTAAAGAATCCTGCAGTTATTACACCTGTCACCTATATTGGTATAGGTAACCAATATTATCCACCAACATTGTTCACCCTACTTACAAAAAATGCCTTTGCTGAAAGGCTAATCAATCGAAGCTTTTCAACCTAAATTTACATAAAAGTATATGTTTAAATTTATAAGAAATATGCCTGAATGTACCAGTTGGCTACTACATCAACAACAGATATTTTCATTTTTATATTATTAATTTAATCTTATGTTTCTAAATTTTGGGAGTTTTGTCTTATATACATCGTGGAAATAGGTATGGAATATTAAAAAAAAGCGTATCCAGCCGGCTTTTTATGAAAACGCTGGAACATGTTGATTTTATTTTTTAGAAATGCCCATTAATACGTGCGATTCATTTGTTTTTTTATATACAAAAAAAAATAAATGACAATATACATTTTTCGTAGTGGAATCCTATAGTAGTAGTACTTTTTCTACCCTTTATGATCATGCAAATAAATCAGAAGGTTGCATAACAAAAATTCTGAGAAAAATCAAGCTGAACATTTAATGTTGATATTTTCGCATTTAACAGAAGATGATTCTAAATTATCATTATTAAAATACTACGATATAAATGTTAGTATTATCCAAGATAACAAGTAATTCAGACCATGAACGAAAAATAAATTGCTTGCTGATGTACCCTTTCCTCCTTTAATACTGAATAATCAAGATACTTTGGTAAAAAATTTAAATCTAGCTACCTGTTTCATAAAAGCATTCTGTCAATCTTTAACACTCTTGGCATACCTAATTATTGTAGTTTATATATGTAGTAAACAGTCATGGTTAATCAACGATAACAACGTATAGAAATTTTAATTTACCTTGGTTGTGGGAACTTCAAAAGATCTCAGCAAGAAGTGTGTAATATGTTTAATGCTAAATATCCAGATCGTCCTATTACACAATCGACAGTTAACAAAATCCAAAAAAAATTAGGGAGACGGGAGATGTTAAAAAAAAAGCGGTCGTCCAGAAATAAGAGCAGACAAAAAAGTGGACATTCTTTTACACTTGGAAGAAAATCCTCATTGTTCTTTTCGAAAGTTAATAGTAGGTAATAAGTTTACACCACTTAATGGAAAAGATATCGCCTTTTAGGTTAGCCGCAGATAACGTATGTCAATAAGTTTGCAGTACTGAAGTTGTTGAAAAAGAAGAAATATCATCCCTTTAGGATCCAGCTAGTTCAAGAGTTTAATGATGACGATCCTGACCGATATTTATAATTCTGCGAGACAATGATGAATTTGCACCATGGTAACGAACATTTTGATCGCCAAATCATTTTTTCCGACGAAACAACTTTTTGCATAAATGGGACAGTTAATCAATAGAATTGCAAGTAGTAGAGTAGGGAAAATCCTCATTGAATGGCAGAAACACACATTCAACATCCACAAAAAGTAAATGTTTGGGCAGGAATAGTACTATGTGTCCTAGAAATCCCGAACGCGAATTAAGTTGGTAATCCGGATTTTATTTATCTACAGTTGGTGAAATCCAGTGGCGTGGTACAAAACCACGACAAGATCATATTGTTCTGAATAATGACAAGCAATAAATCAGAATGAGGTTATATTTTTACAGACTTGTTATTAAAAACACTATTATTCAATGAAAATAACACTGATGAGTAGAAAATACGTTTATTTATAAAAACTGTTGAAAATGTTCTCCATTTGCTTCTAAACACAATGCTATTCTTAGCTTCATGTCTTCAAATACATGGCCGAGCTGTTCTTGTGTTATATTTTGAATTTCTTGCCTAATTGATCCTTGAAGTTCGTTCAAATTATGCAATCGGTTTTTATAGACATGATTCTTCAGCTGTCCAAAAAGAAAATAATCTGGTGGTGTTAAATCTGGACTCCTCGGTGGCCACAAGCCTTGGCTTATAATACGATTTCCATAAAATTGTTGCAAATAATCTATGGTGGTATTTCATCATCATGCAGCTGATTAATAAATTCTGCCAATATGTCAGTTTGATATCGTTCTGCATTAATTGTATCGTTAAAGAATATTGGCCCTATTATTCTTCTTCTTGATATCGCAATCCAAATTCCAACATTTCAATGGATGCAACTCTTTTTCAACAAAAGTGTAAAGGTTTTCCGTAGCCCACGTTCGGTAATTCTGGCTATTTACATAACCAGATAAATAGAACCATGCTTCATCAGTGAAGAAGGTTAGATCCAGCAAATCATTATTATTAAGGTGCTCGTTGAACCATTGACAGTACAGTATACGTTGTTCATAATCACGAGGGTACAATTGCTGCACAACTAACACTCGATAGGGATACATATGTAAATTTTTATGCAGAGCCTTTGCGTAACTACTTTTACTTGACCTGCACCTGACTGTGCAGAGAGCCTTCGCAGTGATTTCTTGGGGCTTTGATTCATTCGCTCTTCAATATCATTAACAACAGCTTCAGTTAATGTTGTAGGTCTTTCGGTTGGTTTATCCTTACAAATACAATTTTTTCTCTCAAAGCGATTTATAAGCTGGCGTTTCTGATGGCCGAAAACTGTATAGTTAACATTTTCATTAGGAAACGCTTCCACAAACTGATCGAAGCAAGACTGTAAACTGTACGACCAAGTTCCATCCTGGTTGCGAGTTGCACTTCGAAAGTGGGCCATAAGAATGTATGCATCTAGCTCAGGCGTAAACATCTTGGCTTTCCGGTTAATACTGAAAACAGGTTAAAATAGTGATTATTAAAATACAAGTTGAAAAAGAGAATTAATGAGCTCTGAAAAGAAGATAAGACAAAATCAAACCAAATAATTTGTACAAGACCGAAAATGACAACTGACAGCACAATTAATCTGTTTTGTCTGACAATTACAGACAATTTATTTACACGTCTGTGTACTCAGCTCAAGCAGCAGTGTTACCACCAAAAGTTCATATATTTGTATGTATCTATTATTATTATATTACTATGTATCCTACTTAGATAATACTTACATAATAGAATTCTAGCTCCTTATTTCTTTGAGGGATATCTAACCGGTGATAGATACTTGGAGTTTCTCCAAAATGATTTAATTCCAGCACTGGCTATACTTTACCCAAACGAAGGCGATCCTGATATCCCAGATGATACTCTTTGGTATCAACATGATGGCGCAGTGTGAACAGAACAGATGGAACAGTGTGTCTGCACACTGTTCCAGAAAGATGGATCCGCAGACGAGGGACGATAGAATGGCTAGCAAGATTCCCTGACCTGACACCGCTAGATTATTTTCTATGGGGTTACTTAAAATCAAAAGTTTACGAAACAAAACCAGAAAACCTAGAGGAATTGAAGCAGCATATTCAAGAAGAAATTCGCGCAATAGAACGAAATGTTAATAACGTTTTAGATGAATTTGTAAATAGACTATCCTTCTGCCAAGAAGTTAATAGGTGGCATTTTGAACATTTAATTTAATAGTGTTAGTTTTGTGATTTTGCGAAGTTTGTTTTATTTTTATTTTTCAGTTCAGAATTTTTCGTTTATGTTGTCTTAAGTTACAGATACGATATCAATATTAAATATTCAGAATAAACATTTCTTTCAGGTTTTGTCGTGTAATTCATATTTTTCTAAAGATAGTTTCTAGAAATCTTTATTCAGCTTGATTTTTTTTGAGTTTTTGTTATGCAACCTTATGATTTATTTGCATGATCATAAAGGGTAGAAAAAAAAACCAATATCGGATCACACTACGAAAAATGTATATTGTCATTTAAAATTTTTTTGAAGACGTCGTAACTAAAAACCATAAAACATTAAAAAAAATGAAAATCGGAAGGTGAATGGCACGTATTAATGTGTATTGTTAAAAAATAAAGTCGATGTTTTCAGCATTTTCTTTTTATATTCCATACTTTAATCTCACACTGTATAGGGAATAAAAACACGTTTCTTTCCTTCGGATTCATTATTGGCTTTAGATTATGTGGGTACGTTTGTTTGTACATAATGTTTATATATATACAGGGTTACCTGTAAATAGCACGTAAGCTACCGAAATCTGAAGACTACCTATCAATGTGTTACTGAAAATGTAAAAAGAAATTTATTTGTAACATATACATTTTGTTCAAATTTTAGGGCCCAAAATGCAGGTAAAGCCGGTCCATATCTTTGTTTCTCCTATATTATACAAATACCGCTGATGAATCAAAGTTAACCCAGATGCAAATAAAAATCGATAAAGCATTGTAGATGCCATGAATAGTGAATAGTCTATTGAAATGCATTAGTCTGTCGTACAGCTGATGTCGAAGTGTTTATGTGTTTACATTGAATATGCCGATAACCATATGATTTGCGTTCTTAATGTTTAAAGTTAATGCATCCGAAATGTCGGGTTTTGAGTTATTTGTAGTTATACATTCTTTTTCTTTTTATGAAATTTGTGGTGGTCCTAACAAGGACCGATCTAGGCGAAACAGGACAAAATAATTTATTAATGTAAAAAATTTTCGAAATGTCCACCGTGAGCTCTAATACAGGCATCAATTCGGCGACGAAAGTTATTATGCACACGAGTTAAATTTACCATGTCTTCGCGAATGCGTTGAGCTGCAACATTCTATGCACCGTCGTTTAGGACACATTTACTTGCTGGGCTAAAGTTGTAGTACTTATGCCTGCTTCCGCCTCAACGATGTTTAAAATATGCTCTTCTGCTTGCTGAACTCTACGTGATATATGACGGCCACGACCTTCGAAACGTGGAATTACTGATCCTGTTTCTCGAAGTCGATACACGGTTCTCACAATTGTCTCGGATGATGGATGCCGCCGATTGGGAAACCGTTCCGCGTACAAATTTTCTGCCGCAAGACTATTTTGTCCTGTTTCGCCATAAATCAAAATCATATCGGTGTATTCGATATTCGTATAGGATGCCATTGCAATTGCGTGTAATGACGGTGAATGCTATGTGCATACTAAATGGATATCCGAACGCTGCTTCAGCGACTGCCGGTGATTCCCATATGTTAACTAAGACAGAGTCGGACTCGAATAAAGAAAATTCATTTTCTCGTTACTACGTGCACATAGAACCATAATATTTTGTATTTAGGCATTACTCATGCGTTTCTTTTACCTACTTTTTTTTTTCGTACTATATCCGAATAAGACTGTATACATATAACCCTTGAGGCGTTATAAATATTATTTCATTATTTTTTTTATTTATACTCGCAACCTACAGCATTACAATAGAAAAATCATGAATCCTAGATCAGGAGAAAGAAATCAGGAGAAGATCAAAGAAATCCTCAAAGATCCCAACAATTTAAACAGCTGGGGATTATCACGTTGAAACACCATCCGATTTAACCTCCTAGCAGTCGCCACAGTTCATTGAGCCGTAAGTGCCATAACTTCTGCTTCATTATCCGGAAACAATTCCTATGTAAATCCTTCCGGGACGAATAGTCCCCTGTTAGTGTACAGTAACAGCTCGGATGTTCCATAAAAACGTCAAAAGAAGCTACGACAACCACCCGAAAACTAATAATATGCAGATGCGCAACACGGCAGAGTGAAAAGCTGCGAGATTTTTCGAACTAAAATTTCTACCATTATTTGTCAACGCTCCCAAAAATCACCAATGCATTTTTAAGCATTAAGAATCAGAATCAGAATTCGCTAGGTTAGGTTGGCGTATTTGGTGAACAAAATGCTTTGTTGCACGGACCGGATTAGCTGTGGACTAAATCGAACCCATATTTATCATATGGGCTTGAGTTGAAGCTCAAGTTCAACAATCGATTTTTTTTCATTTTTCTTATGGCGTTTTCTATTATACAAGTAATCATTATAGAGGGCAAAAGTGAGTGAATCATACCTTTTTTACAGCGACTAGACAGACTCGTGTCTATTCGTCTCATACGAAAGGTTTGCCTACTGGTTTCCCGGAGAGTCGACAAAACACGAGTCTGTCTAGTCGCTGCAAAACATATGATTTCACTTGCTTTTGTCCTCTCTACTAATCACCTACAGTTATATATAACATCTGAAAATACATAACGTAAAATATTGTATACTGTCAGATATTTAAATAGGTTGAATCTGTACATAGAAACGTACTTAGGGCTATGTAATGAAGTTCTTTAAATTTAGAGAAGAAATTATCTTTTATCCATGTACAAGATGAACGTATATTTAGTATATATTTTACTGTTTACAGATTCTTCAATAATAAAGATTAATTTGGTTAGGCATTTTAAAGCAGCAGTATGAAGATATACAACATTTTAAAAATCAAGAATTTATTTACACAACTTTAGAAAATTATGGTTTTTGTACAAGAAATACATTTCACGTAAAAAAAAATATATAATTACATAGTTTTCATGTGCTATATAGATGCGTTGCGTATAGAGCCATTAGACTCAACATTTTCCTCGCGTTTCTTGCTATCGTAATTGTCTATATTTTGATTAATTTCGGTGATTGTTTCTACAGCTTCTTTATCAAGTGGTTTAATGTCTTTGGTAGTATTACAACCGCTATCTGACTCTTGAGTTACTGGTGCCTCCTTACTATTTTCATCATCGAAGTCATCGCTGTTACTTGAAGATAGATTTTCATCAAGCTCATCATCAATCCTAAAACGAATGTATAGGACTGTATGCATTCTCTTTGAAGCATGAAATAATCAATGTAATGTGATATATGTATATACCTAATTAAAATCTTCTAAGTAGAACAAATAAATCAACTTTTTGTAAAAGAGTGAGGAAACACAACAACACGTCCGAAAAAACAAGTAATATCAGCCTGAATAAACTATAATTTCCCATCAAGCAACTTTCTTAGGTGTTACGTGCGCGTTAGTATGTGGTCGTTATGTTAACGTTTCTCTGCAGCCCAGACAAAGATTCGTATGATTGAATATGCGAAACGACGCATACATGACGCGGTTTTATCTCTGGAATAACGTTGTGTTCACTTCTGGAAACTTCGACAAAAGAAGCAGCTTTTCATTTGAAACAAACAACTTTGTAGATAAAAGAATCAACGACACCTTTTTTAAAAAGGAATCAATAACTAGTTTGAATAATCTTTAATTTGGTTGTTAAATTTTAATAAATTCTTTCAAACTCGTTAATAATCTTCCTGATGATTCTCATAGTTTTACGGTGGGACATTTGACTATTGCATCCGAGTCATTCAGATTCAATTCTTTTTAAGTCAAGATGTAACAATATATTTGAATTTATATACAAATGTTTATGCAAGAGACTTTTTATGATGAAATACATGAAATAAATAATGACAAAAAAACTCACCATAACTTTCGTTTCTTCTTGCAATTTTCTACTGTACTTGCTTTTCTTTTGAGTGTACTCGTACAAGATGCTTTTAGACCTTGAGATACAGCATTCTCGACTATTTCTGGCAATAGCGTACGTTCATTATCATATTCATGATCCTGAAATACATGTTTGGGTTTTTCACATAATTTCTCCAACTTTTTCTGTCTCCGTTCAGCCGCCTCTTTCTCACGTTCAGCTTGTTGTGTAATCCATTTTTTTAATCTATAATTTGCTATTATATATTACCCATATATATGTAGTTTTTAAGTAACTTACCTTTTCTCTTCGTTAATATCTCGTAATCTTCTTCCGCTTAGATCTCTGCATGCCTCTCTGTTTGTTGTTTTTTCTATTTGTGCACCAATTGCTCTCAGCATTGATCCAAAACCTCCTTTTCCACCACATGTTCTTAGCACTATACTGATATTTTGTTGTCTTATTGCTGTATCAGTTCCAATTAGTTTACCATCTTGCAGTAGATAATACGTTGAGGTATCTAAACCCTATAAAAATCATTTTAGACTAAATATGCACAAATAGCAGTACAATCATACTTACTAAAGAATTGCGAATATATGACTGGATTTCATTTAGATTTGCATCGATACATTTTATTAAAAGGACTGGCTTATTATTCAAAAGTAACGGAAACATTTTAATAGCTCAACGAAGTAGATGGAGGTTATTCGTGATTGTAAATTACAATTACCAAGTAGTTTGTTATCACATTAAAAACGTCAAACGTAACAATCACAAATAATCCTAGTTTTCGTTATGAGTATTAAAATCAATAGAATAATAATTAACTCAAACTAGCTGAATCAACAGAGAACAACAACTGATTTAGGCACTAGGATAGCACAATCTGGAAAATTCATTGAACAACAGCGACAACTAATGGCAACTACAGTAAGTTGCATGGGATGAGAACCCTTTAATACTCCCTATTTACTATTGCTGCGCACTCTGTTATCTTGATCGGTAACTAAATGCGAACAGTCGGTAAGTATGTGTAACTATGAAAAGTTTGGTTATGTTCCCAGGAACGTGTTAATATTCGCATGGTTGCATACACTTGTATTCGGTATCCGATAATACCGTATCGTTGTTCGTATCACATATAAGTTAACAGTCTTGTCAATGTTGTTCTAGTTATCAGAATTGTAATAAAATCTAAACCTAAAAAAATCTATTACATTTGTATTTACATATAGTGCCATCTGCTAGGAAAATAATATATTTCAAAAATCTAGTTTAAAATCTGCCAGGTAGGTAAGTATGCGCTCGTTTATCATAGCATAAAGCGGTAATTAGTTACTTGGACTTTTGATAGACATTGTTATGTTGATCGTTGTCCGGGGATGTCCCAAGTTTTTTATTCTTATTTTTATTATTTGAAATAACGTACAAAGTAGCCAAATATATAAAGTTAGGTTAATCTATGATTTGGTTTAGAATTTAGCATTACATGAAGTGAAAGTGATTCGGAGATTGAATCGAAATGAAAAAGTAAGTGTCGATTCTTATACCATAATTGGTAATTTTATTGTTATATATTTTTTTACAGATTTTTAATAAAAAGAAACGATCTTTAGAAAAGAAAGGGAAAGAGGACAGTGCTCCTGTGCCATCCTCTGATGCTGCTGGGTCCTCTTCAAGTATTTTTGGTTATTGTTCTCGTTTATCAGATATTGAATCTGATTCAGATATTTCTGAAAGAAGGAAGTGCGCAAAAAGGAAGAAAGGCAACCAACAGAAATACATAGATAAACGGGCAGGATCCTCTTTTATCAATATAATTCAAGAAATTTAAAAAAGCAGATGAGGCACATGGCTTGTACTAAGAAATTAAGTGGTGGTATTACCCACATAAACAGTCACAGCGAAACAAAATTATATAGAAATAATATAAATGCTTTGATAATTCTGAAGTAGGAACGTGAAAGAAGAAAAGGAATGAATATTTGTTTACAACTAACAGATCCTTTCAACATTAGGGAGATTGTGCCGGCATTAAAACAATACGACTTTTCATTAATAATTGATGAAACAGGATAACAGGTCATTTTCTTATAAGGACAAAGGAAAACTAATTACACACAATATAATCACATTAAAGTAAACACTAATTACATAACTAATAGCGTTTTCGTCTTATTCCACGAAACATGCACTGGGACACACTGATTACAATTTGAGTGTTCGACTTAAAATTTAGGAGTGCACTATTTTCGTAGCGAACGTTTTTCTTAACCACAAAAGTGAGCTTAGTGCGCACTAAGTGCACGAGCTGTGGGACCTCGTGCTAGGTTCAGTGCAAATATGGCGGCGAATCAGCTGAACATTGTTTGGAATGTTATCGAACTACTTTCATCAACTTCGTCTTCAGAAGATGAAGAAATAATTATTCGTCTCATGGAAAAAAAAGGAAAAGGAACACTGTAATGAAAATAAAAAACTTTGTAGAAGTAGTAATTAAATCAAATGATAATGATGTAAGTTGAATTAATCAAACGTACACATTTATATTATCTAATTAAAGTTTCGGAAGAATTTTAGGATGACTAGAGTTACAACAAATGTGCTAATAGGAAAATATAGATATTCAAAATTTTATAAAAACAATAGTACCTGGTTGAGGGGAACACCCATGAAAAGTGCAGATACAGAATTCCTTCTATTTTTGTGGTAAATTTACTTTTTATATTGTCTATTTAATTATATAATAATGACAAAATATTTCCGGTTCGCTGCGAATAAAACATCTCTCCGAGAAGTTAGTCAAAGATTTGATGTTTGCATAAGTACTGCTCATAAAATTATTGAAAAAGTGATAGATTTTCTAATTGATATTGCACCAACTTACATACATTTTCCCAAATCCTGTGAAGAAAAATCTTTTGCTGCAACGGAATTTGAAAAGGTAAAGTATTAACATGCAATCAAAAATAAAATATTCAACTAATTATGTCTTATAAACATTTGTGATTTATATGGTATTTTTAGATATCAGGATTTCCAGGAGTCCTGGGTTGCATTGACGGAACAAGTATACCCATTATAACACCAGCTCATAAACTAAAATTTACATATACCAACAGACATGATATTCCAGCTATGACATTGCAGGGTATATGTGATGCTGACAAAAAATTTATTGACGTATTCACAGGATTGCCTGGAAAAATCCATGACTCCAGAGTATTCCAGTTGTCAGACATATCACAACAGCTACCAGCCATTTGTGGAATGAACTACCATCTATTAGGTGATAGCGCTTATCATATACGTGAATGGCTAATTACCCCATACCGGGATTATGGTGCACTAACCCATCAAGAAAAAAAATTTAATCAAACACTTTGTGCAACTCGTGTTTTAATAGAAAATTCTTTTGGTATATTGAAAAGTCGATTTCGTCAACTTTTGCAGGTTCACATGCATGATGTTGACAAAATTTCAAAGTTCATAATTGCTTGCTGTGTCATACATAATTTATGTATTTGTCACAAGGACTATCTGGATGAACACGAAATTCTTCAGTTTAACCATGTAGCTGAACAGGATATACCAGAGGAAGGAGAAGCTAAATTAAGAAGATTGGGTGCAATTAAAAGAAATTCTATTAAAGAAAGAATCTGTAATTTGTAATAAATAAAAATAAATACACATTCTTAACATAAATTAGTCTCATTAATGCATCTAGTTAAATAAAAAATCTTTAACATTATTCTTTTTTACTTTGATTAAATAGTTCCCTTAATAGTTCCATTTTTTCTTTATGTCGCCTTTCTCTGTTTTCTTCCTTTCTTTCAAATATATCCTGTAATATGGCCTCTATTGTTTTCTTCTTTTCCTTTTTCTGTTTTGTGGACTTTGTAGAGTCTTCAAGATCTTGATTACTATCAGTACTATACCCGCTAATGCTAGGTGTATTATTACAGTTTTTGGATAAGTTACGCAGTTACTTGATCGCAGTACTTGCAGAACGATACTATCGTCTGTGGCGGATATTTTATTTAATTCTTCTTCATAGGGTATAGGTGTGCGTACTGCTCCAGTAGTACTGTTATTTAAGATACTATCTTTTTTTCCTTTTAATACAGTCTTATAGCGATTTTCCACCTGAATGTAAGTAAAATGCTTGTCTATTTCCTTTTCCAAATCACTGGCTATTTGTTTCTACATTATTGTTTTGGTTTTAAATTGTTTCGTTGGTCCAACTTGTGGCAGATATTCCTCATAACGATCTAACATTAACGTTGTAGCAGTGTCATCCCATTCTACAAATAGAATTGATAAACATATTTTATTTAATGAACATAAACAAGTGTATTTACCTGATATTTTCTTTATGTGACTGGTATCTTCTACATTATTGTCATCTATGATCTGAGATACAAGTTCATCCCCCGCATCATCATGTATCAAAATATCTCCTCTGCAAAATACAAATAATAATTTTTCTTCATAACATTATTTAAATTCACAGTACTTACTCTTCCTCTGTGACACGATATATTTTAAATATCGGACCATTGATGCTGCCACATTGAGCCAACTGTTTTATATATGTGGATGTGAAGCCATCATTATCTGCATAATAATATTTTAAAAATATATAAAAAGCCAAAAAATAATACACATACTTGTTAAATCAAAACATAGTTTTTCTTCTGAAGCAGGAATTAGTAAAGATGTAGCTTCTATGCTGTCATTTATTTTAAAACTTATTTTCACAAATTCTTCTTGTTTGGTCATTGTTGTAAATTGTAAATATCATCCACATATTATCTATCAGGTAAAAGTAAGGTTAAGTCAGTGCAAATCAGGTTCGAATGTCTGTTCGACTTACACTCGCACCAATTGCGTAAAAGTACACAACTTCAGTTGAACTAACATGCACCACACATGCACTAGTAAGTTCTTGCACACACCGAGTGCAAACAAGACGAAAACGCTATAAGTTTGAAAACTAATTTATAATAATCAATGAAACATGTGCAAAATTAGTTGTATTTTTATTATTTAACCTACTTCGAAGGAAATTAAGTTGAAGCTGCGCAACATAAGTACAAGTGGGAAATTTAAAGAAGAGCTAAGCCGAGCATACGGGACATACAATGAATATATCTATTAGAATAACGAGACATAGTAAAAGGAAATTAAGATAATAAATCTTGAGTTTGACGAGACCAAATTAAATCTTTGTACCGGGTGGCGCAAAAGTAATATCATAATTTGAATTGGCCGCCATTTTTGCAGTTGGCGCCAAATGTCATCGACATTTATGATGTTGATATACAGGGTGAATCGTGAGGAATGGACTAAACTCTAGGAGTGTATTCTACAGGCGAAAAGAATATAAAAAAACTACCAAGGGCGCTCGTTGCATTCCTGATTGGGTCAGGTTGATGTTTGATATTGTCAGCAGCATTCCTAACCCGTTGAATTAGTACATCAGAAGCGTCCACTTTTACTCGATACACTTCATTTTTTTTAACCAGTCCCATAAGCAATTATCGAATGGCGTGAGGTCGGGAGACCTAGGAGACCAACTACTACCCTACTGACTACCGCGACCAATCCCATTTCCTGGAAACCTTTCATCCAAATGTTGCCTGACCGTACGAGCGTAATGTGCAGGCGCTTCATCGTGCTGGTAGAACATTTGGATTCTGATGCTTATGGGAACATCCACTAGCAGGAGGCGAATAGACACGAGTCTATCTAGTCGCTGCAAAAAAGGAATGATTCCACCTACCTTTGTGATCTCTATTGATAATATAAACCTCTATATGGATAAGTACAGTGGCCCGTTTATATCATCCCCTTTCAACGACTAAATATCGATACTATCATTCGGGTAGCAAGTTCCTACGTTTAGCATATAAAAGTTTTTTAATCGCGTTAATTGTGTATATCCATCAGGGAGTAATAAAATCTACCTGTAAATCCTATAATAATCAAAGCGCACGGTTACGAGTGATAGAAAGCATTGATACATCTCTAAGGGGGAATGTCACTGTACCTTTTCGCGCCATCTCATCTCTTTGAGTAGTTAGGATAATCTAGGTTAAGATGGTCGTGTCGAGCTCATTGTTCGCTTCTCGATGCGCTAATACTTGTCTAGTTTTGTGTAAAATCATTTATTTCACATTGTTAGTTTTATTTTTTGCTTTTTGCATTACAATAGTAAAAGAATAAGGTAGATTTATGTGTAAAGAAGCCATCAGATTAATTTTCTTTATATGTCATACGCAACACATATTTCACTTCAATTAGTTATTAATCTGACTACGCACTTGAAACATTCTGATAACCTCCTGAAGGGTTTGTATAAGTACATAGGGATTTCGATATGTTTCAGTTCTCTAAACACTTCTAAGGCAAATAAAAATAAAATAGTGCAATATATAGATTTCATTCCATATGGGCTATTATAAAGATTCCTCAATTTTATCCCTATGATGTCAAAGAGAGTTTTTGGTTCATCTGGTTCAGGTTTCTTTGGTTTCTCCGGTTTTTCCGTTACTTCCTTCGGCGGAGTTGGTGACTGAGGAGGATTAGCGGCGCCCTCTGAAGTTTCTGTAGGCGGATCAGTAGTTGATTCTGACATATTTTATTTTAGCTGATTCTTAAATACTGGAATTTTGACAGCAGTGTATTGAAATGTCAATGTTATTCGTTACCATCACATCAGAATTGTGTAACTTGCAACATTCCACAGAGTGATGCTTGATTGTCTATTCAGAATATTCATTTTGTCAGACAAGAAGTAATGACAGATAATTAGAGAGGACAAAGGCGGGTGAAATTGTTGCTCTTTTGCGGCGACTAAACAGACTCGTGTCTGTTTAGTCGCTTTATCTGTCAGGTTGCTGCAAAAGAGTGGTGTTTCCACCCGCCTTTGCCCTCTCTGCAGATAACAGCCGATCCATTGCTCAACTATTTATTTGTACATTTTTTATATGTAGAACAATGCGAGAATTTTCTTATTCTTATCTTCTTCGTATTTGGATTTAATGCTTCCATCTTAATCGAAAAAGTCCAGCGATAATAAGTAATCATATACATAAAGTGAACATATAACAAGTTAATTAAAAATAATTTAACCAACCAAAAGGAAACCAATAAAATTGCCGAGATTTATTGTTTTTCTTTTACTATATTGGTTTATTGCTTAGATAAGAACTCATAAAACTTGGAGGAACATTTATTTAAAATTATCACGTTTCTGAATTCAAAGATATGCTTTTCTTCCAAACTAAAATCTTTCATTATGTAATATAAATATACAAATGGCTTCCAATTCCTTGTGATTAGATGACGCTAAACAATTTCCTAGTATTCTTTTCATTTAACCTTCTCCTTTGAGAATTGGCCTTGCTACTCTTTTTTATGTATTTGCTTGCAGCGACATTAATAGACTTGATATTTATCACCAGAGCACAACATTCTCGCTTGCCTTTCAGTGCTGTTTAACCGTGAGAGGTTGGGGGGACAAAAATCTGCATATTGCTACTTACCGCCTTTCTATGCTGTGTGGTATTTGTAATACATAACACAGTGCGAAGTTGATAAGTAGGACAAAGGCGGGTGGAATTGTTGATCTTTGCAGCGACTAGACAGACTCGTGTCTGTTCGTCTCGTGCGAAAGAGTTCGTGTTGCCCCGGGAGTCGACCAAACACAAATATCTCTGGTCGCTGTAGAAAAGTGGTGGTTCCATCCGCCTTTGTCATCTCTATTGATGTGTCGAAATTTAACCGAAAGCATTAAAAATGTTGAAAATACATTTGCTAACCGGGTAAACATGTATTTATGGCAATTTCTAGACTTAATATATAATGTTAAAATATATATTAATAAATAAAAGTTCATTACATACACAAATAATAATAAAAAAAAAACGGAAAGTGACCGTTTGCAAAAATCGGATAAACAATGCTCCGTCCGTTTTGGAAGAAATACAATCCAATGTGGGAACTACCAAGTCCGCAGACGCTACGCAAGTATTACCCATCAGTGCGCGAATTATGCGAAAGCCACAGGAAAAAATAAACGGTTGTTGCTAACTATACTGACATTAAAACAAAATCATGGTATTGTAGCATGTACAATGACCATCACACCCTTAGTTGCGCGCGTGTAAAAAACATCAAAGGTGGACCGCTAAAGTTGTTCATGATGATATTAGAACACTAGAATTTTTGCCAAAGCAAGTGTTAATTATGGTTAATGCTTTGGAAGATACTGTATGACGTTGATTCTTACTAAAAAGTTCAATTTCCTGTTATTTACATAATAGGTGCAATTACACTAGTTTCGGGTACCTGTATATCTTCAATATTATTATGATATGTATATGTATAGTACAACTCTAATAAAATAAAAGAAAAAAAAATCATATTGTAGAGTAGAATGTAGAAATGCTACAGTATGCAGCGTTTACAAATTAAAAAAAAGAACTTGAGTCTTGTAACACTGTGGATAACCTTCTGTGAAGAAATATTGTTAGTCACTGGTAATTGCTACATATGTATGTAGGTACATCCATATACACGAAATTTTAATTCTATCTTTGTTGGAAAAATAAATGGACCTTTCCCAACTGGTGATTCACTTTGTAGTAATTACACGGTATGAATTTCTGATTACATACGTATGTTTATACTAGCTATCATTTATTTCTCATGTGCGAAATATGTAGCAAATGTTTTTGTGAACGCATTGAAAGTACAATCTATTTGCAAGTAGGAAGAAAAATATTGCTAAACGAAATCATTGTATTGTTAACGGGCAATTAATTTTTATGAACAATTCGTTGATAATCATCCTTTATCGAAATGCTACTTCGAGTTGTATCGCGAACGTTCAATAATATGCGTTCTACACATATTGTTTTATTTTGTGTAGTTCTTATATTAGGTGTTTAAGAAGTAATTAGGTGTAGCTTAAATCTTATCCAGTTTTATATTTCAGTAACTTCGTTCGTAACATCTACTAAAAGAATTGGCAGTATAGAAAATCACAAAAATTATCACTTATTACCTAAGGACTGCGGAGTAAGTTTCGCGGATAGAATTATAGGCGGAAAGGCAGCAGCTCTAGGGCAGTATCCATGGTTGGCGAGATTGGGATTCTTGTTACCGGGGTGTACAACAAAGGCTTTATATCGATGTGGAGGTGCCCTAATTAATGATTTGTACGTTTTGACTGCTGCCCACTGTACAACAGATCTACCGTCGGTTCTTTGTCCCAGTAGTAATAAGGATGTTAGTTTCTCATTGTGAGTATTTACTGCAATACTATGAAAACAGAAAACTTCATTTTTATATTTATTTGAGTACCTACTCGATAATAGATATTATAATAGAAATTTAGTAATAATAATAGAAATTTACTTGTAAATGGTAAGAGGTCAAAACTTGCAGGTAACATAACACACTATAAGGTATCTTCCAAGAATATTTTCGTAAATATAGGGTGAGCAATAAGTAGTGGATCATGCATCACTTTCTTATTTTAAATTGAACATCTTATACATTATTATGCATTTGAATTCTCCATCTATCAATAAATCAATATAATATAATATAATCATAATAGTGGGCTACTAAGGTAATCATATATATCCTATTATTACGTTAGTCATTAGGGTTTAACCCAAGTATATATTGGGAAAGAGTAATGTTAATGTATCTATTTAATTATAAATAATATATATAACCTATTTAACTTATCTACGTAACATAAATAGAAGAAAATGCTGAAAAGTTTCAAAATTTTTTCAGATCAGGCTGAATTACGTTCGTACGGATGTAAGACAGGCATAATTAAAATAATCTTATAAATAAATAATGAATCATAGGTACCGTCACCAATTTGTAAATAATCTGGAAAAATCAGAATCTTCGTTTATAACTTCCTCGAATTTTTCCGCAACACATATATTCTTCATGTCACTTGTATCAATGCTATTAAATCGCCTAAATAGCTAATAAATCTATTTCAGCGGAAGTATCTTGAAATCACATTTGGTTTTCTCTGGTGGTAGCAGTTTTCGCTACGTAATTAAATTTTTCAAGACTATTAAACCTCGGTAAAAGATCGAATCTTGCAAACTATATAAACCTTTGGTAGTAGTATTTGAATAATTTTGAATAATACAAGCAGTAGAGTTAATATTAAAAATTTGGTAAATTTTCGACAAATGAAGAGAGGTATTTTGTCTTTATCTACAATGGGGGTTAAAGAGAATTGTTCACAACTCTAAAGTTCTTTCTCGAATTGTTAATTCTCTTTATTTAGTAAATTTTTTCCATTTTTCTTGAAATTGGGGTATCTATTGTTACTTTTTCAGGAAATTTACTTTATTAGTATAGACGTTTTTTGAAACATATCAGCTCAATGAAATGTGAAGAAACGCAGTATGCGCGCACCTACATTTAATAACCGCTTCACTTTGACTGTTCATGTTCGAAATTAGATCTAATTTGTTTTAGGTTAATGTTTTCATATTATATAATCATATTGACTTTTAGAGGAAGCATAATCCTAGGAGAATATAATATAGAACAAGATCCAGACTGCGACGATGACGTATGTGCAGAACCTGTGCAGCATTTCAAACCTAAGCATACTTTCGTACACCGAAGTTACAATAAGCCACAATATTCGAACGATATCAGTTTAATACGCCTTAACAAAAAAGCTAAATTAAACGGTAAGAATTCAACATTATTTTACATGTCTCACAATTGGTTTTATAGTAAATCTCTACATTTTCACTATACGGAGAACTGTTACGTTGTTTGTAAGTTGAGTTACAAAAGAAAGTTACAGCAGAAATTTCTTTACTTTTTTTGTCAAACATATTAATTTACTAATATATTAATTACGCGACAACACCCGAAAGAAATTTCTACTACGGACTAGCTAACTGGAACTGTGTCTACAACTGCTTTCCTATTTTTCTCACAACAATCTTATTGTTACTTTCACTTTATATAAAGGGAGTCGGTTTGACAAAGCTCATTTAAATCTAGCAAGCATGATGTTATACTTTGACTTATACAGTCTTATTCGGATATAGTACGAAAAAAAAAAATTAGGTGAAAGAAACGCATGAGTAATGCCTAAATACAAAATATTATGGTTCTATGTGCACGTAGTAACGAGAAAATGATTTTTCTTTATTCGAGTCCGACTCTGTCTTAGTTAACATATGGGAATCTCCGGCAGTCGCTGAAGCAGCGTTCGGATATCCATTTAGTATGCTCATAGCATTCACCGTCATTACACGCAATTGCAATGGCATCCTATACGAATATCGAATACACCGATATGATTTTGATTTATGGCGAAACAGGACAAAATAGTCTTGCGGCAGAAAATTTGTACGCGGAACGGTTTCCCAATCGGCGGCATCCATCATCCGAGACAATTGTGAGAACCGTGTATCGACTTCGAGAAACAGGATCAGTAATTCCACGTTTCGAAGGTCGTGGCCGTCATATATCACGTAGAGTTCAGCAAGCAGAAGAGCATATCTTAAACATCGTTGAGGCGGAACCAGGCATAAGTACTACAACTTTAGCCCAGCAAGTAAATGTGTCCCAAACGACGGTGCATCGAATTTTGAAAAATAATTTACTTCATCCGTATCACATCTAGCGCGTCAAAGACTAACGGAATTAGATCAACTGATCTAAATCCATTAGACTTTTTTCTGTGGGGATACATGAAAAGCTTGGTATATGATCGTCGCCCTGATATTGAAAATGTCGAAGATCTGCGAAATCGCATTTATGTTGCAGCTCAACGCATTCGCGAAGACATGGTAAATTTTACTCGTGTGCATAATAACTTTCGTCGCCGAATTGATGCCTGTATTAGAGCTCACGGTGGACATTTCGAACATTTTTTACATTAATAAATTATTTTGTCCTGTTTCGCCTAGATCGGTCCTTGTTAGGACCACCACAAATTTCATAAAAAGAAAAAGAATGTATAACTACAAATAACTCAAAGCTCGACATTTCGGATGCATTAACTTTAAACATTAAGAACGCAAATCATATGGTTATCGGCATATTCAATGTAAACACATAAACACTTCGACATCAGCTGTACGACAGACTAATGCATTTGAAT
The DNA here is from genome assembly GCA_020654165.1 of Oryctes rhinoceros. Taxonomy (NCBI): domain Eukaryota; kingdom Metazoa; phylum Arthropoda; class Insecta; order Coleoptera; family Scarabaeidae; genus Oryctes; species Oryctes rhinoceros. The sequence goes on from JAIOKQ010000983.1 coordinate 129,566, forward strand.
AGACTATTCACTATTCATAGCATCTACAATGCTTTATCGATTTTTATTTGCATCTGGGTTAACTTTGATTCATCAGCGGTATTTGTATAATATAGGAGAAACAAAGATATGGACCGGCTTTACCTGCATTTTGGGCCCTAAAATTTGAACAAAATGTATATGTTACAAATAAATTTCTTTTTAAATTTTCAGTAACACATTGATAGGTAGTCTTCAGATTTCGGTAGCTTACGTGCTATTTACAGGTAACCCTGTATAATAATTAATTCGTCCTTTAAATATTAGGCACCCACAATTTTTCTTCGGGTGTATAAAAATAAATGACATATCAATAAAATGACAAAGTAGATATACATACCATACAGGATATTTTATTAAGATATAATTTTATTAGTTCACCAGCCGCTTTTATTGGGGATCTTATACGTTTTAGCATGCTATCAATTAATTTGCGGCATACATCGCTGGAAATTGAGATCCATTCGTTGAGGATTTTTTTGGCGAAGCTGCTCTTTTGATCGATATTGTTGTTTTGCGATGTTTTTCTTCAGAATATACCATAAATTCTAATTTTCTATTGGTGATAAGCCCGGGGACTGTGCCCGCCAGTCCAACCACTGCACCACCAATGCATTGTCGCCCTTGCACGGTGGCAAGGAGCGTCATCTTGTTGATAAAAATATTCAGCATTCTCATCCTCAAACAATCTTAGTACGGATGGTTCGAGGACCTCCTGTAGCATTTCGGTGTAACGGTTGCTATTTATGCGCCCTTCGCAAAGAAAAATTTCGACAATGCCGACATGCATCCCCATATCATGATGCTATCGCCACCATGTTTTACCGTTGGTACGATGCTTTGTGGGAATATTCTTCTCCGGGTGCGCCGTACAAATTGGGCTCCCGATCGTTAGAAAAGCTGCAACGCAAGAAGAAAATACAGCAAACATGATTATATAAGACATTTATAAAAGTACGTTATGTAACGTACGTTTGATGTAATAAACAACTACAAAAGGAAGATAAAAGAAGCATACCGCGATGTTAGATGCGTCAGAAAAGACTACACGCGACCATTCTTCTTCTGTTCAATGCGCGTATTTCTTGGCCTACTCCAGACGTTTTTTTCGATGCGCTGGACGTACGGCTTCTTTCACGCTAAACGTCCATGCTAATTAGTTGCCTTCAGTCGCCTTCTTACCGCACTTGGGATCAGAGAAACCTCATGTCGCGTCCACAGCTCACTTTCTTTCGACGATTTTCGTCGGCCCTGTAAAACCATTCGTTTTAAAAGGCGATCTATTCTTGTCTTGGTTTGTCGTTTTCTTCCTGATTTATTTATTTCTATATAGATTTATTTCTACAGAAATAGACCTAAGTTACCTATTTTCAACAAACTTTTTATCAGATTAATTTTTTAGTTCGTGCCGAATTATAAGTTCAGCTAATTTTCCCCGTAAGAAAGGTGTTTTTTAGTTTACGTAACTTACAGTAATCAGCTTACTCTCTTCCGTAGTCTCTATAAGCTTTTAGACAGTCGGAAAAACACAGTTCAGTACTCTACATATGCATAGATGGCGCAAAACAAACATACAGATGATGCTAGAAATGGTTGTATATAATTTCGAATGGCACACTAAAAGTTGCTCCTTGTGTATAATGAATCTTCTGTACATTTGATTCCAATTCGTCTGTGGTTAATGTACTATTTGTGGATGTCGATGATAAGAGTAATGTATCCTCCTCAATGTGCTGAAATTTATGAACTTGTAATTACGATAGTAGCTCATTTGGAAGAAAGTACTTACACTTGAATAGAAAATGAACATTCATACCATTAAAAAGTATCGCCACCATATCGTACAATTTCCAACTCGGAATATCTTCACAAAATCATTCATGTTTACAAAATGTCCTCTTGCCTCTGTGTGTTGCAATCTACAACGTTGCTACGACAAGAAATACGGAAATAACGTGCACTTACGCGCATGCGGAAATATATTAGTTAGTATAACCATGAATATAAGAAAAGAATACACCAATAGAAACGAATAACCAGTACAGAACTCCGAATTTTTATATTATGTTAAACACAGCTCCTAATAGTGTATTACACACAAAGTTATAATTGTGTAGAAATTATCTACAATTTGCACAAAATTTTGTGAGTACTGTATCGAGATTTGCTTCTAGTTAAGCAAGTTTGTGTGTATAATATTATTGCATCTTGGATATTACAAATTTTAAGGTTTTTATTACTACATCAGTACGTATATAAAAATTATAAATAGAGCTCCCCAACCGCGTGGCGCACCATAGGCGTCGATAAGGAACATAAGTAAAGTACATAAAAACAAAAGAAATAAAGTGTTGTTGAAATAAATGTTTTCAATTTCGGTACGTACACTTGGCACAAATCTCCTTAAGCTTGTTTCCGACGGTAACTCAAAGTCTGGATTATATTTATTCCAAAATTCACGGAATGGTTTCTTCCTGAGTAAGGAAAACGGTAAATTACACGCAGTCAGCATATAAAATAAATCAATTATAAATTGAGTTGCCTCAGTCGGTGATACACCCAATTTTTAATTTTTGTGTTGCTGACTATTTACATGTCTTCTACAGCCATATTTATCATTGCACATCAGAGGTATATTACAAATTTTACATATAATCTTACTTCCATTATATATTAAGTCCGGAAATTCTCCACAGAACTTTTTCACTTTGTCGGCCTGTGGGCGTTTCTTACTACGCGCGTCCGCCATACCGTCACAACCCGATCGCATACGGTAATAAACTACACACAATACCGAAATGCGATGCGAGTTATTTGCTTATATATTACATTACATATCCCCCCGGCCACGCCCGGCGGTACGCCTTCTGACTTGCCACGCACTTTGGAGAGCTCTAGTTATAAAAATAATAAGGGTAACTACAAAAAAGTATTTACAAAATTGTAGTAAACAGTACACAATGATTTTTTACCGTGTATAACCCCCGTTTCTTTATAACGTTTAAGAGTTGCGTTAAACTTTGCGTACTAAGTAATATAATTTGGCCATATTCTGCCATAGTTACTTCGCGTTTTTAGATATAATTGGAAAAGTTGAATGGTCGCTTTACTTCAATACGCTACAAGAAACTAATAATAAAAATTTGCTCTTCAATAAGTAACTACTTTATTGCTGTCATAAATCTTCGCTTATCCACTTTTATAATCCCTTGTGTATACGTCTGTTTATGGAATTACCCCAAATAAACAAAGATGTTATACTGGGTTTTCTTTGAAGTACCCGATACATATTCAGCTGCAATTATTAGTGCATTGCTTCCTAGTCTGATTTCACTGTAGTATTTTCTTGCACGCGATTCTTTCAAAACTTGGTGAGTCGTCCTGGATTTTTTTTATACGTCTTACAATTAGTGTGCCTCGTACTTACCACAAGTTGGTGAATGCCGACATTTCCCAAATTCCCATTCCGGAACAATAAAATAAGGCGACTATCGAAAATCACCGAAATTAAAATTTTTGATAGATGAATTAGCTCTTTTTAAGTTGTGTAAATCGAAAAATTAGAGCCGCAAATTTAATTAAATATCTTCAATTTTATCACATCGCACATGGGTAGCAACAATGTCATAAGTAAAATTTCAGATAATCATCCGAATTGATTGAAAATAGGATAAATTAGTTATCAACTGATTTTATCCGATTAAATGCAGACAATATAAAACAGAACAGCAACGAAATTTATTTTCGCAGTTCTTGATTTTCAATCATAAATGTCTTCAAATCAGTGTTTTTCTAGTCGTGACATCGTTGCGACATGTATTGTGTGTTAGTGCTCGTACAACTGCTCACGTATATCATTTGAAGTTCTAAATTAACCCGTACAAACCATTGCTGCAGGAACTACTCGCATGAATGGTTCTGCAAAACCCAAAAAAGTTGATTAGGTAAAAATAGTAAAGTGAAAGACAATAAAACTGTTTTCGTGGCATCTAATTACGCGCGAGAAGACGAAATAAACAATTGTAAGGGATGGAACAAAGAAAATAGGAAGTGCACGAAAACACCTCGACTGCAAGTAATTAAAGAACATAGAGGGTACAGGCAAATTATATGAAATGATAAGCATGTATAGAATTTTCTCAAAACTTGGCTGATGCGTTCGATTTGGAGCTGCTTAACGATTGGTTCAAGTACAAAATGAACTGTAAAGAAGCAAATTTTCCTTAAAACTTTCACTTCGTTCTAATAGAATTTCGTATGCAAGTTTTGCCTAATAAATTCGGTTAATTCGATATGAGAAGGTCAAATTTCCTCATCAATTCAAACAGCAATGAGAAAGCGACAAAGGACGTATTTGTTCAACTTCCAGATATTCAGTGTAATCTAGTAGATTATTCGCCTAATTTCGATCAAAAGAGTCACGTTACAAAATGCCCAAATATAAGTGGTCATATGCTTTGTGTTTTTGGAAGGCGCGTTCTAACGCAACGTTCGTGCTCTGTTAGACGAGCTTTGACAGAGCGTCCCGTTTCGCCGATATACACCAAACCACACGAAACTCAGCCATCGTTGAGCACCATCTAGACACTGGCCATCAGATATTTTCCAGTGCAACTTCACTACTTTATAATTCTGCTCACTATTACAATCGGAAAATTATGGAGGCCATAGAAATCTTTAAACATCCAAAGCATGTCAATAGACACATAGGTTATCCCCTCCCAAACATAGGAAAAGTAGTCATCCGCAACGATTCGTCCTCGCCAATCGTGACCACCATATCCGACCAATCAGCGGCAAGTCCTCCCCACCACCGGCACAAAAGCGTGTTACGTCCCGTGCCTCATCGCAGTTGGTTTTCGCCTCTAGCATGGTTCACATGCTGAGTTACTGTACTAACTGTTATCCTATCACTCTCCTGAAGAAGCCTCATACGATTGTGGGCGAAACGTTGAATTTTTATTTTTATTTTAACAACGACATGACGCGGTCCAAACCCGGAATACGTTTAGTTTCAAGCTAAATAAGGTTAAATAAGTGGAATAAAAAATAACCAAAATTTTTTTAAATCTTAAAATAACTATTTCAAGACTTTTGTGAGAGCATAAGTAAGCAGTATTTTTAAAGAAGGATATGCTTCTTTAAAAGTGAGAACAATTGAAATATGTTCTATTTAATTATATCCAACAAAAATATTTCTTATTTTTTCACGTTATTATAAAAGTCAGTAACATTACACGTTTTCTGAAAGCCTTAGAAGACAACAATGAAATGTCATGCTATAAAATTAAGCTAAAAAATGTATGCGATTAATGATTACATAAATATAATGCTATATTTATAGGATGGGTCAATCCAATTTGTCTTCCTACCGGAAAACTGCTAACGAAATACTACGTAGGCTATTTAATGGAGGCGGCTGGATGGGGCGCCACAAATGTAACTAAACCCAATACAAGTAAAGTGCCAATGTTTGTCAAACTACCTACTTTGGAAATAAGCAAGTGTTTGACCTCGTTTAACGTCAAATTACACATCAATTCTACCAGCCAGTTGTGCGTAGGCGGCGAGGAGAATAAAGATTCATGCGGTGGCGATTCTGGAGGACCTCTAATGCATGTTGAAACGAATGGGCGCTCCCCACGATATTATGCGTTAGGGCTGGTGTCCTTTGGGGTGAAACACTGCGGGAAAAAGGATAAACCAGCGATTTATACAAGAGTAGCAGCGTTCATGCAATGGATACTAGACCACATGGCCCCATAAATTAATATACACTTGCTTCTTTATTGGCGGTAATAACGACAAAGTATAATACTACGATAAATTTCCACATTCCACACATTTATTTTTTGATCGTAACTTTCTCGAACATTTTCTAGCATCTAACTTCTTTATGGATTTTATTTAACATGGGACATCCATATTAATTTCCAGGAGAATATACAGTTACCTTCAACTTTTTTTTTTTATTTCCGTTTTGTATGAAATTTGTTATTTTTATATGATTCAATTATTTATTCATTTCGACTTTAATCTGATTTTCGTATGTCTGTAAGATGCTTATGTAATGTTGATACTGATGTAAAGACAATAGATATTTGAAGTATATACAGTTATTTTAATCCTTTCAAACAATAATATTTTGAAATATTAGTACCCACACTGATAGAAAAGGTCCCCATTTAAATGAATGGAGACATATTTTTTTGATAAGATAATACTTTTTGTTAGATTTAATATTTATTTGTAAAGAAATGATCGAATGAAGAGGTTTGTTTATTTTACGTATATTTTTACCCCTCATACTGGGATGGGGTCTCTTATATATGATTATAAATATACCTTTTGTTGAAATTTACATTCTACAAAAATTTGACTTTTCCTAACTTTATCTGTTCTAACTCTAAATATAAAAGCTAAAATAAAAAGCTTAACTTTTACAGCTTGCATATTTCTGCAAAAAGATAAATTAGTCACACCATTGGAGTTACCACCGACCCCACTTATTAAATATACTAATAAGTAGAGCTCCCCAACTGCGTGGCGCACCAGAGGCGTCGATAAGGAACATAAGTAAAGTACATAAAAACAAAAGAAATAAAGAATTTTAAAACGCTTACTTTTGTAATTAGCCGTATCCAATATAGTGGGTGTTAATGCACAAGGAAAATAGTATTACGAGGAGGTAGGCACATTAAAACTGTTACCGTAAGCGCAATCCGATTTCTCAAACATCTGAAGCATTAGGAATGTTTCCACAGTCGTTTCTTTCAAGGATGTTCGTCGTTCTGAAAAAATGTTTTTATATCTTGAAAATGAACGCTCGACGTCTAATGATGTAATACACGCGTAATTAAAATAATCTTTGAATTTAGTCACCGGATCAGTAGAGTTACCTTCCCAAACTTGTCTTAACCTGCTAAAATTTGTATCTTTCTTCATAACACTTTCAAAATTTCTTGTAACGATATCATTTTTTTTGTTATTTATACAGTGCAGGAGTGTATTAACGTCATCTAATATTTGTACCGACTCCGTCAGGGACAGTGCACTATTTTGTAATTTATTTATTGCCTCAAGTACTTCTCTATAATTGTTGTAAACGGTTTGTAAATCTGCTTCAACGGAAATATCTTGGAATTTATCCTGGCTTTCCTTAATAGCCGCAGATTCGTTGGGATTGAATTGTAAGACGACTGATTTTATTTGCCGGAAGTATTTAAAATAATAAAACGCTGCCTACAGCCATGTCCCCCAACGCGTAAGAATCGGCTCTGGTGGTTCGGGAATACCGGGACACTGTTTATGAAATTCGCTGGTACGTTTGGGAGATTTGAGAAACACTCGTTTCGTATTTGTTATAAATGCATTTACCTCAGGGAAATTTGCACGAATAGTTTCAGCCACAATATGCAGAGCATGAAGTTTACAAGTAATATGTAACATCATCCCATAATGTTCTTGAAGAGAACGACCTACACAACGCATTGTCGCGGCACCATCGGTCATGAAAATTAATACTTGAGTAGTGGCAATTTCAAATGTTTGTAAAGTATCAACGACTACGCTCTCGATAGCGTCGGCAGTACACGATTTTAGTCTTTTACTAGCTAATAAAATTCCCTTTGTAGGTTGACGAGGTTCCAGTATACGTACAATCACATTCAAAATAGAATGCTTTTTACGGTCTGTCGTTTCGTCAATACATAACCACAGTAGTTTATTTTTTATTGCAGATCTGATCCTGTTTTCAATTTCGGTACGTACACTTGGCACACATCTCCTTAAGCTTGTTTCCGACGGTAACTCAAAGTCTGGATTATATTTCTTCCAAAATTCACGGAATGGTTTCTTCCTGAGTAAGGAAAACGGTAAATTACACGCAGTCAGCATATAAAATAAATCAATTATAAATTGAGTTGCCTCAGTCGGTGATACACCCAGTTTTTTATTTTTGTGTTGCTGACTATTTACATGTCTTCTACAGCCATATTTATCATTGCACATCAGAGGTATATTACAAATTTTACATATAATCTTACTTCCATTATATATTAAGTCAGGAAATTCTCCACAGAACTTTTTCACTTTGTCGGCCTGTGGGCGTTTCTTACTACGCGCGTCCGCCATACCGTCACAACCCGATCGCATACGGTAATAAACTACCGAAATGCGATGCGAGTTATTTGCTTATATATTACATTACATATCCCCTCGGCCACGAACAGCGGTACGCCTTCTGACTTGCCACGCACTTTGGGGAGCTCTACTAATAAGTTTAACCATTTTTCGACAATGAATTGTTTTATAACGAATTTCCGTTTGTACGGTGTTTCCCTGGATTTTGAGCGGGTAATAACAATTTTGTATTTTTCTATTGGAAATCCCCTATTTTTGTCTGTATTCGTGCGATGGAAAAAATTAGATAAATTATCGGCAATTAAAGATTTCTTTTTTGAACTATGGGATATTTATACCTGACAAAAATCCAATCGTTGTCGAGCAGCTGCTTACTTTCTGGGGTCAGCGTCCATTCAAACAGTACACACCTTCTAACCCAGGGAAGTATGGCATAAAATTCTAGGCAGCATGCGACAGCCAAACTTCATATGATTACATGTGCCAGATATACAGGGTGAGTCGTGAAGAATGGACTAAACTCTAGCAGTGTATTCTACAGGTGAAAATAATGTACAAAAACTCAAATGTTGTTATCCGATTTTTATTTGTTTTCGAGTTATAGTGTAACTAAAAATAAACAAAATTTCATACATTAAAGTTTTGGTATTCTATTAGTATTATCGTTCTTTACAATATATTTTCAAAAATACCGCCATTCATTTCTAAACATTTTCTACATTGTCTACCAACGGCGCTGGTTGCGTTCCAGATTGCGTCAGGTTGATGTTCCTAATCCGTTGAATTAGTACATCAGGAGCGTCCACTTTTACTCGATACACTTCATTTTTTAACCAGCAATACCCATAAGCAACAATCGAGTGGCGTGAGATCGGGAAACCTAGGAGACCAACCTATTTGACTACCACGACCAATCCAATTCCCTGGAAACCTTTCATCCAAATGTTGCATGATCGCACCAGCGTAATGTGCAGGCGCTCTCTAGCAGTCCGCGCAGTTCATTTTCTAAAAAAATGTAAATAGGTGTCTCCGGTGAGGTGACTCTCAAAAATGTAAGGACCAATTAAAAAACCATCGATCAGACCACACCACACGTTTACCTAAAAATTTATGTTGAAAGTTACCACTACAAAATAAATCATGATTAGAAAATTAGCTTTAGTTAATTTTATATTTTACGTATGTTCACTTAAAAAAAAATTGAAAACTACCGTAAATATAACTAATCTCACGACTCATAACAAAATCACAAATAAAAATTATGATATTTTATTACTAGGTGCAGTGGCATCGCCTTTAACAAACTTTTACTATTCTTTTAAAGCCGCTAATAATACGAAACAAGTCTAATGTCAAATATCGTAAGGAATGATATACGGTGATATGCTTAGTACCGGAACGTAATAGTCATATAACTTATCAGTCTCATCGCATGTAAATCATCTATGAGGCGTCCATTGACGCTTAAACTATTAGTTTTTTCCATGTGGTAGATCTTATAATGTCCTGATTGCGTGAAGGTGTGGTTTTCATTTCCTCAATATAGTTTTGAAACAAAATGGCACGGCAACGGATTTGCGCAGGCTAAACCACAAAATGTATTTATATCTACACCCATAAATATCTAAAGTTCATTGTGGTACTTTTTCCACTCTTGTTCCTCCGTGTTCATTTGTAAGATACACGGGATTATCATGTTTAATTTTAAAAATTGTCAATGTTGTGTTCAGAAGTGAAGTATTGTCGTAGTTTTTTAGTACGAAAAATATCTTCCTTCGAGGATACCCTATGAACATTTTTGGTGAAATTAAATATAAATATAATAAGCTTAAATATATTTTGTATTTAAATATGACGCCAGAAGAAGATATATCTAGATCAAATGTTAATTTGTTGTTAAATATTTCTATTGACATTTAATCAAATAAGAGATCAATTTGATAATAACGTTTATTTATTTTAAATGACAATTTAACAGTTTTTTTTTATTTATTTTACATACGCTGTATGTACCGAATTAACAATAATTTTTATGATTAATCGAAAGCTCAACGTGTCGCCATCAATCATATGGATCATATGGAGCCTCGAAAGGTGGTAGGTCACGTAAAATACAACTGCCGGTTGATTGTCGACTTTGGCATGGCTCTTTCAATATTTTGAAAAATAATTTGGTATGTGATACACCGACACTATTCCAAAATCAAAGATAAAAACATTCTCGCTTGCTTTCCAGTGGCTTTTAATCGCGAGAGGTTGGGGGGATACAGAGCTGCTTCGTTACATGTCGGTACTTTCCGGCCTTCTGTGGTGTAATACATATGGCAGTGCGAAGTTGATAAGTGTCGGAATTGAACGGAAAGTATTAAAAACGTTAAAAATGCGTAGAACTGCATCAACTGGTCTATTTGCTCACGGGGTAAACACGTATTTATGGCAATTTTCAGACTTAATATATAATGGTAAAGAAATTAGGTGCTTAGTTTACGATAAAAGTTTATTATTGTCGTGATGTTCGCTTAATCAAAATAACAGATGTAAAAAATATCGTACTTTATTCGTTTTTTTTTTCTTCTTTGCTTTCTCCCGTCGCTTTCTAGCGACTACCTTAAAAACTACTGAAAAGGCGCGAATATTTTAAAATTTGAATTTGTATTACTACAGCTTCGGCCATTCAGAAACTACTAAAACATAACTTAATACTATAATCTAATAAAAATAAACATTTAATCATATTCATCATTCTCCTGTAACCATGGTTACATTCGAGGAGGTGCCATTATCCCTTTAAAAGGTAGTTAAGTAACATCAAATCCCGGTATATCGCTTACTACATAATGACCGTTGTGTAACACTGTTGTCACACCATAAGGTTCACGATATTTTGGGTTTAATTTTTTGGTAACAGCTGGCATGACGTGGGTATTTACCATCTTCGATTTTATAGACGTGTGAAGGCTTGTGTTTCTTATCATAAGCAGCCTCGTTGTACTTCTCAGAATATTCTCAACAGCTTTCTGTCCTATCAAGTTTAAATTTCGGCCTGTTTCAGTTTGGTCTTCTATATACTCTCCCAAACTAACCTGCAATTGTCCCCTTTGATTTATTCCAAACAACAGCATACTCGCCGTTTGACCTGTAGATCTGTTAACAGTATTACTTATAGCTTGATTTGATTCAACACTTCGTTCCATTTAGTTGTCGTTTCAGTAAGTTTTAAACAGATGCTATCCAGCATTTTATTCATTATTTCTGCTCGATCATTTGATTTCGGGATATCTGTCGCAAACAAATTGTGACGTATACCATTTGCTTCCAGAAAATCCTTAAACACGAACCTCTATCAGTTACAACTATTTGAGTTGGTTTGCTGTAAATATCGAAGTAATTTCTCAAATGTTCAATAACTTGTATGGTGTTAGTAGAGGTGCAAGCATAAATTTTCACAAATTTGGTAAATCCATCAACTACTAACAAAATATGCCTATGGTTATATCTGGTCTTATCTAAGGATCCATAATGATCAATAAATACAATACATATGAAATTCCCTTTTGGAACAACATTTAAATATCCCTTGTTTTCCATTTGCAGGCGAGTAACTTATGTACTCCAAACAATTAGAGATACAAGTTTTAACTTTCTCTTTTAAATTTGGTAACCAATATTTTCTCTGTATTAGCTCCATCGTTTTACCAATTTCATCATGATATGTGTGAAAAATATCCCGCTCTATACACTTGGTTACATAAAATGGTAATTTTTTCTCAAATTTCCTGTATATTAGACCATTCTTTAATTCAAATAATTCGTCCTCCGAATGTTCTAACACTCTCTAATTTCTCTATCCTGGTTCTGCTCGGTACCGAGAATCCTTTCAAATGAATTATTTTCCAAAATTAATATGCAATTTCTAATCAGACTATCTAAATGAGCCATCTGTTTATTATTACGGTGCTCCATAGTATAACAATAATTTTGAAGTTCTAAAGACCAACGCATAATTTTAGCACTTATTTCTTTTTTTAATAAAGCTAATCTAACATGATTGCAATCTGTAACGATCTTAAACTGCATTCCTTGTAAATAGGCTCTAAACCTTTGTAAAGCGTACATAATACTCAGCATTTCAAGCTTATAGCTATGCAATTTCCTTTCTGTTGGCGTGGTTTTCTTTAAGAAATAAAACACCGGAAGGAATTTCCCGACATTTTGCTTCTGTAAAAAATACTACCATAACCATGGGCGGATGCATTGCAATACAGTTGTGTTTCCGCTCTTGGATTGTATACAGCTAAAATTGGTTTCTTTATTAGTAAAAGCTTCAAAGTTTCAAAAGCATTTAACATTTTTTCGTAATAAATCATAAAGTGGTTTAGCTGTTACTGCGTAATTCGACACAAATCTAAAATAAAAGGAAGTCCAAGAAAACTTTTCAGAACATCTTTGAAACATTTAGGTACTGAAAAAACAGTCACACTTTCAATGTTGGCTTTACATGGTGTAATACCTGCTTTACCAACAGTATAACCTAAGTATAACACCTCATTTAAAATATCACTGTTCTGTTCCAAAGTCTTAGTGGCAATTAAAATGTCATCAATATAAATACACACTTTATTTTCCTCAATTAAATCTCTGAATATTAAATTTACATATCGACAAAAGTTAGCAGGACTATTCCTTAGCCCAAATGGCATCTTTAAATATTCAAACTGACCACTATGTGTTCATCCTTTGGGTCCAACCTGGTAAAAACAGTTTTTCCATGCAGAAGATCAATCTGGTCATCAATTAAAGTGCTAAAGACAGTGGAAAGTTGTCTCAAACTGTAATCTTATTCAATTCTCTGTAGTCTACACAGAGACATATACCTGAAGGCTTCTTCGCTACTAAAACAATTGGGGAACTATATTCTGACGTACTCCTTCGAATGATATCTTTGGTTAATAGGTCCTCTATGATTTTATTAAGTGCTTCCTTTTCAGAAAAAAGAAATTCGTCTAGGTCTAAAAAAGAAAAGTATATGATTTAGCTTAGTACTAATTGTCATTTCAAATTTAGTGTGCGGTTCGCTAGATCTTTCGGCAGCAATATATCTTTGTCTAAAACAGGTTAAGAAATTTTGTTTTGTTTACAGATCAATATTATCATCAATATCTAGACTAATGTAATTCTCATAATCTACATCAATTTGAAAAATAAAGTGACAATTATTAACAACATCTTCTTTACGAATTGTTACAGTTTTACTAAATGTGATGTATAAATTATTTTTTACAATAAAATTTCAACCTAATAAACAAGTATAATTTAAACAGAAAGTATAATTTACATAAAAGCTAACTTGACTTTTAAATTCTTGTACCGTTAGAATTGTATCAAACCTGCCAATTATCTTTAATACTGACCTTAAAAACTTTGACTTGGCATCTTATAATTTATCAAATTGCTTGGTACTAATTCTTTTACAATTAAAGAAATAGAACTGCCAGTATCAATAGTAGGCGTAATACTTATAGTATCCTGTCCTGTTACTAACTCAACCTTAACTTTGTATGAAGTATCTGTTTCTACACGATTCACACACACAAGTTATTACGGAGTTATTATATATCACAAGTTTCTACAGAGCTCTCCTGTTTGTTCTGCAATTATGAATCCCGTGGTTTGGAAACTGCTGATCTACTGCAATTCCTCAACTGGTGTTCGTGAGATCCACATCGAAAGGCCGGAAGCTGCAAAGATTAAGATCCTCTTAGTCTTTGCAGCTTTGCACATGTACTCACAATATGTCCAGTTTCTCCACAATTGAAGCATTTCACGGGTTTTATGTCTCATGCATGACATGTTTTCATGTCATGAAATTGGTTGATTATCACACCTCTTCGGGCACTCTCAACTCTGTCGTACAGCATTATGTCGTTGTAAAGTTCTTCTTCATCAATGTACTATATTACCATGAGACAGTTACTCATATCTCTTGACCAAAGACTACAACTTCTTCCTTTATTTCACAAAATGGTAGATCCAATTCTTTGCAAAGCAATCCCTTCTCATGAAAGTAAAAAATGCATGCTCTCTCTTCGTTGCTGTCGTCTAGACTGTATGAACTTCCAGAGCTCAGTTCTGCTTTTCTCCAAATAAAAGGTTTTCTTGAAGACAGCTTTAAAATCATCCCAGTTTCTTAAGTCCGTACTCCGGCTCTGGTACTAATATCTGTTGTAGCCAATCTGCAGCATCTTTTGGCCCTTTTTCCACATTAAAATTCTCCATTGATTTATCCAAATTCTAGATTTCATCAACGTTATTCGCTCGTATTTCGCCTCTATTTTGGTTATCCTTCAAGGCGTTTAAAATGGAAGCATTTTGTTCAAATAAATGCGTTATTACCTTCATCATGTCTCCGACTGCAGCCGTCCTATTCTCATGATCCTCTCGTACACCACTATCATCACGCTCAGATTGTTCTTTATGAAAAACTTCAAATTCATCCGGAACTTCACCCGAGCTCATTCTGTGGCGGTTAACTTTTCCTTCAAAAACAATAACCTAACCTCTCCGTTTTATACGACCGTATTTTATTCGTGTTTTCTTCTTTACTCTCTCCCTTCGTCACCTAGCGACTACTTAAAAAAACTACCGAAAAGGCGCGAACATTTTAAAATTTGAATTCATATTACTACATTATGTTGGAAACCATATATGTGTACAAACCATGTAAATAGCGTAACACACAAATTTAAAATAATCCGGAAGCAGATCGTATAAAGAATTTCTGTGATTTAAGAATGATATTAAGTGCGTGCAATATACCGTTTGCAAAAATCCAACAAACAATGTTTCGTCATAGAACTTATCAGAAAACGCCTAGAAACAATAACCAAAAAATATATAATGCTAAGATAACTTAGCACTCTCATGATATTGATGAAATAATTCACGGCGAACGCAACGAAAGGAGAGAAAAACGTACAGTAGTACGCGGACATGTTTCTGCCTACTCGGCCTCATCAGCGCAGTTTCGGGCACATCTTCATCTCTACCTTTCGCCGCTGTTGCCTCACAGTGTTGTTTCGTCAGTTGATAGAAGAAGAAGAGAGAATTATGCGAAAAACGCAATAAAGGATGAACGGTTGTGACTGACTATAGGTAGTATTACACATTTTAGGTGAAAAGTGTTCCAGTAAGAGAAAAATTTAATACTATATTACGTAAAAATATTGATTTTTCTAGATTGCGTCATATTTTTAATATTAGTGTTCCGTTATGCAAATTCAAAGACCATTTTAAGTACGCGAATAATACATCGCTAGATGTAGAACAATTTTTTTCTGCGTACAAGCAGATATATACGCTGCAACGGACGGATGTTGAAGACCTCACATACGAATTTCTTGTCATTTACATTTTTAAGCATTTAAGCATATTCGATAGGTTGTTTACTTTATTATGTTTGTGTTTCCATAAATTCTTAATAGTTGCGCTACTGTTAAGCAATCAACTTGTTGCATTCTAATTATAACACATTTTGTTTACTATTTAATACTATCAACATATGTTACTGTTCCGTCCGTTTGTAAAACCGTAGTATATAGATTTAACTAAAACAAAATACGGATATGAGTCTTATCGATCATTTTAAAGTACTACCAATTTAGCTTCTATATTACAAATTAAGCAGATTATTAAAACATTTTTAGAAATGAACATTATAAAAAAAAATGTGAATATGTCAAGCAAATTATTCAAGTTCAAGAGTTCATATGGTTGTTATTAATACGCGGTTAACATTATCGGGATGACGACCAAAATTCCACAGAAAAGAACAACATGTTTTATTGCGTAGAAATTTCACGTTCTTCCATATAAGGGTAAGCACCGTGGAAAATAATATTAGCGAGCGTTAAAACAGTGATATCTTTAACAAATTTACAACATATTGTAGTTTAGTTCTGAATTTTTAACCGACTTGTATAAGCATTGCACTAGTGTTTCTCAAACTGTTTTTAGTTGAGACTAACCTTTTATACCGGGAGTTAGGTAAACATATGGCAAAAATTCAATCGGTTATTCCTTGGCCTATTCTAAGAATATTTTGTTCTTTGATGATTTCCTAAAAACCCTTTTGTTTCGAAAATACAGGGTGAACAAAGTTTGCGACAACCATACTCGGTATTTGTTGAAATCATTAATGTAAATAAATTTGGACGAATTGCGAAATCGGATCATTGCTGGGTGTAACCAAATTACAAACAACCCTGGTGTGTTTGAAAGAGTTCGGCACTCAATGACGAGAAGATTGAATGCTTGCGTCAAGGCTGGAGAAAGTCATTTCCAATAACATTATAGATTGGGCAACTTTTTGCTCAATTTTGCCTGTGTTTTTTGATAATAAAATCTTGTTACTATCGCAAATTTTGTTCACCTTGAATTTTTGCTGGATGTTTACCTAACACCCTGTATGAACAGTTTGTGCTACTCTATTAGTTTTCAAACAAGTTATCGGATATTTAAAAACAGATGTACAAAAACAAGAAAAACACTTTAAAAATAGGCACTTCGAAAGTTATTGCGAGTCGCCGAAAATTAGTTTGCAATTCATCACTTTGAGAATCGTTGCATTACAACGGTTGTTTAGGTAGGTATGGCGATGGTAGGTATGGTTTAGGTAGGTAGGTATTTTGGCGGTAGAATCGCACGTAAATTGGTATTGTGTATGCGTCCAGTCTGTATGTGCTGTTTTTTTTTTGGACGACTAAAGTAAGGTAGTGAATAATTTAATGGTAGGATCTGTATTGTGTGTCGCCTTTGAGTTTGATAAAATTTGAATTTAGGACGATTTGATTGTTTTTGTAATTGCTATCTTTTGTGGCTCTTTTTACGTCGGTGAATTTAACATTAAATTTACTTTAAATTACTTTTTTGTTAATTATCATGGTATACCACATTTATTTCAAAATTGCTTATTCTCTACACTAAACACAATACAACTCAAGAAGTACGAAGTTTAGATATTGGAAGAAAAAATGTAGGGAGCGTTTCATTTGCAAAAAAACAAGTGTCCTCGGGTTGAGGATGCTCCAATTAATGTTACTTTCCTGAATATCTTGTATGATGTTTGATATTGATTAGTAGAGATGACAGAAGCAGGTGAAATTATTTTTTTGCAACGACTAGATAGATTCGTGCTTTGTCGACTCTTGGGGAAACCAGTAGACAGCACGAAGCCTTTCTTATGAGACGAATAGACACGACGCTGTCTAGTCACTGCAAAAAAGTAATAATTTCACCTGCTTCTGTCATCTCTATTAGTAGTGTAATAGATTACTGAATTTAAATTATTGTCACAGCGATAGTAAAAAATTCTTGCAAAATAATGACAAATAAGCGAGACAACATTTTAGAGGAAATATTACAAATGTATTTTTTTTTTTTCATTGAAAAGAGAATATCTCAAGAACCATACGATATGTGATACAGATTTGCTTTGTTCTTTATCAAGGAATCCAAAAAATGTAATAACAAATAAAGCGTTCCAAACAATGGCAAACGGTATATTTATGCCAGATACGTATATATACGTATGCCAGAGGAACTTCAAAATAACTTTCCGACATAGATAACTTACGAACGTAAGCAACTTTTATTCCGAACATTTTCCCATGAAGTGAATAATTTATTGCGTATAGATAGTTTATCGTAAGTTAAAACCGAATGTAAACAATTATATATCTAACACGAAAAGTGATTTTCATAAGCTTCCTTAGAATTACCTTACTGTACAACATTTGATGCTTGTAGCTATTTGTAATCTACCGGGTCTGTGCGTGCTGAATTACAACTTATTTAGATATTTAAGAGAAAATATTTCAGATAAAAGTTGCTTAAAATGAAACGATTTTTGGCTGAAAAAAAATCCATATTTTTAGATACCTTAACAAAAGGAAAATCAACCAAATTTGTACGAAACACCATATATTTAAAATGGATAATTCTGGATACCTCGTTTATTTGTCATTATTGTATCAGAATTTTTACTGTCGTGATATAAATCCAAATTTACTAAACAATATCACATAACCTTGTTTTGTTATATAAGATGTTTAGAAAGCTAACATTAATTTTAGAATCTTTAAATTGTCGCAATTCTCTTTTTTTATGGCTAACAGCTTGAATAGTTTTACTTCGATCGATGCTTAATTAAAATCACTTTAATCACTGGGCTTCTTATTTCTAAAGTTAATACCCTTTTGAATTTAATGCAAAGGACAGATTATTTCTAAAGTTCGCCTCTTTCTGAGCATTTCACGAAATCAACAGACTATACAGTCATGTTTATTCCACTAAAGAGTAGAGAGGACAAAGATGGATGAAATTATTACCTTTTTTGCACAGCTAGACAGACTCGTGTGCTGTCGACTCGCGAAGACACTAGTAGGCAACACGAATCCATTCTCGTGTGGCGAATAGACACGAGTCTATCTAGTCGCTGCAAGAAAAGAGTAATTCCACCTGCCTTTGTCACCTCTAGTCATGAAAGTGAGTTCGCGTTATCTACTGGTTTTCCCGAAGGTCGACAAAACACGAATCTGTCCACTCTCCTAATTTTGTGAAGCGCATGGAAAGTGAACTTTCCATGCGCCCATCTAATAAACTGTGACAATTAAAAAAAGTATTAATTGTTTTCAAGTTAATTGCTTTTTAAAATATTTTTTTCTAAAGAAGAGTTGATCGATATGATATCAATTATTGGAGAGACCCAATGGTATTGTTTTTTGGCATACCATAATCCTAGATGTTGTCAAGTATCAGCATTTGAGCGACTAAAAGCAAAGTTGATTGTATATTATTTAGTAGAGAGGACAAAAGCGAGTGAAATCGTACATTTTTTTTTGCAGCGACAATACAGACTTGTGTCTATTCATCTCAAAAGAAGAGTCGACAAAATACCAGTCTGTCTAGTCGCTGCAAAACACATGATTTCACTCGCTTTTGTCCTCTCTTTTAATTAACAAACTAGGTATAGGTTAAATATAGGATGCGTGCTATTATACACAGAGATTTTAGTTATAGATCGAATTAAGTAAAAATATACAAGTGTTATTCCACAAAAAAAAAAAAACGAGTTTCAGCTGTTTAGAGATGTTCCAATTTATATTTATCTTCTTAAACACCCTGTTTGATAAAATAAGGATATTTGAGATTAACTCGTGAACTTGTAATATTATTACAACTGTAAGGCATTATTGTAAGGAAATGACAAACAGTTGAATGTATTTTTTTTTCTTGAAAAGTAAATATTTCAAAAACTGTTTATTTTAAGTCCATGGCGTTTCGTACACATTTGCCTAAATTTTTATCAAGAAATCTAAAAATGTTGTAACATACAAGGTGTTCCATTCAAACAGCCTGCATACTTCAAAATATTTTTCCATCATAGATCACTTATCCCGATTAATATTTTTTATTAGCAATGTTGATATTTCTAATGTAAATAACGATAGACAATACAAGCTATTTGTTGTACAATAATTGTTATAATTTCTTGTATAATAATTGTTAAAATTTAACATATATCTAGCTGTCCCTACAATTGTGAAGATATAATGAATTATGTATGATATACTATAGCTGATAATATCTATTTTTCCGAGTGCGGAGGTATTGAGAAATACTTATATATTATTAAAGTTGAGTTCACAGAAAAGCTGTTATATGTATATAATTTAAGCCAAAACTTTCTTGTTTTTAAAATTTATTGAAAATACAGATGGCCCCGGATAATCCCATGAAGACGCCCACAATTCTTTAATGATTACAAACAGTTTAATTTCCGGTATCATCGGAAACGATGTTAATTATCTTAGTTAAAGAATTAAAAAAAGATTGTAGTTCTTAAGGAAGGTTGGAGAGGATAGGATAAAATCTACAGAGCGAACATCTTTAATGGAAGATAATAAGATTTCAATTATTACATAATTTTTAATAATTAATTTTGAATTAATTATTAAAAATTATTTAATTAAATTAATAATTCGCATAATTCGTGTCAAAGCCATCCCGATAGTAACAAATCAAAACCTTTATTGCTGCATATCGTAACATTTATTAAGTAGAAGTGAAATATATCATCGATTAAAATAAGAAACTTGACGTAACTTCCGGTGATACCAGATGTGTAATTGAACAAACGATACTTCTACAAGTTCACAAAGAAATAGAAATCGACCATTATTTCTAAAAATATCAGTTCTTGTTGAAAAGATGGCGTGGAGGATACTTTCGGGCCGCACTATGCGTCATTTATAAATATTCATTTTTCTCTTATGCTGTGATGCGCGATGTAATTGATTTAATTGTAATGCAAGTGTTTTGAATAACATTTCTTACGCGATTAAATAAAAAAAAATATAGCAATTAAACCAGCATCGCACACCAAGCTATGCTATAAATACATGTTAATAAGAAGCCAACATATCAATGTGGTACACAAATATAACCATGTTCCCTTAAGTCTGAGGGGAACGATAAAAATTTCCGGAAAACGAAAAAGAACAGATATTTTATCGAAAAAAAAAACACTATTTTTTCTAAAAATTTAAGTTCAAAGCACTTTTGGATTCAAAGAAACCAGTTGTAGAAACATTTATTCCAATCAGAAGTTGGTATTTCAGAAACGTGCTTCTTAAATGCTTTAATATCCTTTTTCGGCGTCGAAAACGTCGGAAGAACTCATAGTTAGACGAATACGGACAAGTAGAGACTAGTTCTATGTTTCTGTCTTTTAAATGTGTGCTGAGCGAGAGCTGGCGGGGTCGTAGTGAAGAATGATGCGCCGCTGTTTTTTCTGATCTCATTGAAGACTTCAGATAAACAAATTGATGTATACCAATTAGCCTTTTTCAATACTCAAAAGCAACGGTAATAACAGGCTTACGGTGTTACGGACTATTTTTCTATCGATGATGTTTCATTAAATGTCAAGGTTTGGAGAAATCTACAGCAAGCGCCATCTAGTGATCAATACCGGACATTTTTAGGGTTCCCCTCGTGTAAACAACCGCATTGTTGGGAACAGGATCGTTTTACTTACTAATCAAAAAACTTTACCATCATTTAGAAATTCTCGATAATACACAAGGCAATCTAACTTCAACCGTACAAAGAACCATAAACACACAAGATGTGTCGTGAAATATAACTGATAATCTCAACTCGTCATCCCATGTCACAGTTAACCTCGTTGGTATTACCCTAAATGAATAGAGATGATGAAGGTAGGTAGAATTATTCCTTTTTCGCAGCGACTAGATAGACTCGTGTTTGAGAATGGATTCGTGTTGCCGACTGGGATCGTAAAAACACCCGTCTGTCTAGTCTCTGCAAAAAAGTAATGATTTCATACGCCTTTGTCCTCTTTAGTAATGAATGCGGCTATATTTTACGCCCTCGAACTAAATGCACCACGCAATGGTAATGCCAATAAGAGCTCGGCGAAATTTCTCAGATTTACGATTACGAACTTTCGACCTAATTCAAGAAAGATCAGTTTGTGACTTGCCTGACTAAGGCTCGCAAATAAGAAATTCTGTGGATGATAGATTTCTGTGATTTACGATTTGAATTTCTAATAATAAAGATATGTTACTTATTTTTAGAAATAAAAGGATCTCAATTACAAATTACACTGTCCAACAAATTTCAACTTTTGATTTTGCCATAAAATAATTTATACTAATTTCAATAGAAGACATATAAACATTTATTTTAATGAAAGGTAAAAGGTCAAGTTAGCTCGATTTTTTTTTTCATATTTCAATGAAAAGGTTTTTTTAGATTAGATCATAATATAATGTATATTTCGAATTTTTGTAATTAGAAATGTGACATAATACTGCTCCGTCTCTTATAAACAATATCTACGGCATCTCTTCTTAACATCCAACAGTAATCTGCTCACATTACAGGATTCCATTTCCCCTGATACCGTTTTCCATTCCCATGATGTCTTGGTGGAAGCGCTCACCGTGTACATCGCTAACGTCGCCCATATTTTCCGGCCAAAAATCCAACTGAGAATATAGAGTGTGCATTTTAAGGGACATATTACAGCCAGCAGCGTGAAATGCTTGTAACATATTGATTACTAAAGCTTTGTAGTTGTCAGCTTTTTTGTTTCCCAAGAAATTCGTGAAAGCTTGTACCATGGAGAGCCAAGCTGTTTTTCCTTCGCTGTTAATTTGACTTCAAAGATTTCATCATTTACCATTTCTCGTACCTGAAGTCCAACAAAAATACCTTCTTTTCAGTTTCCCTTGTGTATAATTTTGGAAACTTTTCATGAAGGCATTTAAAACCTTCACTTTCGAGATCCGGTGCCTTTACAAAGTTTTTCATGAGCCCAAGTTTCACGTGGAGAGGTGGTATTATGATCTTTTCTTTTTCTACTAGAGGCTGATGTATATTGTCTTTTCCTGGTATAAAGTGTTGTCGCAGAGGCTACTCTTGCTTATGGTAATGTTTTTCCCAAGGACATAAAAAGCAACAGTATTTAGTGTAACCAGATTGCGTACCCAAAATAATTGCAATTACTTTAAATCTGCACAAATATTCCATGAATAGTCTTTGTACTTTATCTTTTTTAATGAAATTTCCAGATTTTCCTAAGTTTCTTTCATAGAAACAGCATCACCTATCGGAATAGAAGGATAACGGTTTCCATTGTGCAATAAAACTGCTTTTAGGCTGGTCTTCTATGAATAATCTCCAAGAACTGGGATCATGATGTATTACAAAAGCTTCAGAAAGTTTATAAACGTTATTGTAGTAGACCAGATTACCGGCCATACAATAAAGGGATTTTCTCTGTAACCAGAGCTAAGCCACTGTTGCCGCTTTCCGAATCATTTTTACTTTATACATTCCGCCAAAAAAGTATCGCATAATTTAGTTTTGAATCATAAAAGTATCGCATAATCTTTGTTTGTAGCATAAAGTTGTAAATATACTTTAATGCGCTCTAAGATATAATTTCTATGATTGTTTAAATAAAATACAGGCCAAATAAAAACAAGATCTCATACTTGAGATTTTTATTAAAACAAGAAATTATAATTTTGGAAAGAAAAATGTCATAACAGTAGCTTTTAATACTGAGTATTGCCACCTCTGGCTCTTATGACCGCTCGCATACGGTTTGGCAGAGATTCGATTAACCTCCGTATATAAGCCTGATCCAAATTCTCCCACTCGTCACGGAGAGCATTTTCTAGTCCATGCAGGTCCGCTGGGGCAACATTTTGGGTTTGTATCCGTCTGTGAAGGAGGTCCCACACGTGCTCGATAGGGTTCATGTCCGGACTTACCGCAGGCCAATCTAAAACTGGAATACCAACATCGTTAAGGTATTCCTGGACAATTATTGCAACATGCGGTCGTGCATTAACATGAATTCGTTTCCTATAATTGGCGCATATGGTACTACATGTTCTTCTAAAATGTCCGTTATATAGCTGTGGGCAGTCAGTGTACCTCTGTCTACTGGTACTAACTATGTACGACCTGTTAAACAGATGCCTCCCCAAACCATAATAGAGCCACCAGCGAAATTAGGTCTAGGTCTGATATTACACTGCGAATAGCGCTCACCGTCTCGTCTGTACACTGAGATACGCCTATCTGAGGTGTAAAGACCAAATCTTGACTCATCTGTGAAGAGTATATTGGCCCAGTCATTAATGTTCCAATTTACATGTTCTCTGGTAAACCTTAAGCGAGCCACTCGGTGGTTCCTAGTGGGACGAGGGGCTGTTACAGCTACTCTAGCTCTTAATCCACTCTGTCGTAACCTATTCCGAATAGTTTGAGTACTCACACGAGTATTTCTGACTCTATCCAAGTCGTTCTGCAATTGTCTCGCAGTTACATGTCTTCGACGTAATACTTGTAGTAGTAAATAGCGGTGATCTTGGCGAGTAGAACATCTTGGACGACCTGGTACAGGTCTTCTACTGTAATTGCCTGTTTCCCTATATCTGGCTACGGCTCTAGAAACACTTGACTGATTGATGTTCATCAAATTAGCAACGTATGCTTGAGATCGTCCATCTTCGATTAAAGCAACTATGGCAGCCACTTGTTCTGAAGTTAAATTGCTCATTTTAGTTTTAAAAGCGTTGGTGCAGAACTCTGACTTCGCACTTTAAAATTTGTCCGTATAGGAAGACTTTCAATAAACAACTGAACAAACCTTACACATATGCATTTTTCTAAATGTGTTCTCTTAGAAAAAAAAGGAAAAAAGCTATGTTCCATGATTTTGTTAGTGTTTTTATAGTTCACTTACACGAGGCAAACTTTTTGTGACCGTATAAAAATATCTTGGTTTATAAATGCCCTTTTTAGTTTATGCGATACTTTTTTGGCGGAGTGTATATGCTGTTCAGTTTCATCAGTTACCAACTTAGGGTAAAAACCTTGTTGGTCAGTGTTATTGACAAATTACACTTTAAACTAGGTAATTATGCTGAGTATGTTTAATTTATGTTATTTTCTTTAAATAACGATATTTGTTGTATACCGGTATAGCTTTTCAATAGTCACGCTTCTTTTTTAACTACTCATACTCACGAGTGTACACAAGGTATTTACAGCAATTATTCACTTTCCTTCATCTTATCTAACAACGTCATCGTCATCAACAAGCGTATACGCTGAAGTCATGGCGCGAACTCACAAAATATTAATGACGTTGTCCGAAGCAACGGTCAGCGATTCTCCTCGCCGCATCACAACAGTTTGCATGTTTCCAAGGCAGACTAGATGCTTTCGTTTTTGTTGTACGAGACACTTCTAACGAATAACAAAATAAATCGTAATTATCGTCTTAACAATGCGCTTTAACACAATTGTTGTTCATGTGTTATTTATTTGTGTGTCCGCTTTGTCGCACGGTGTACTAGCACGTAAGTAGTATAAATTATAGTTTATATTTGAATTAGTCTATTGCAAAACACTTATTTTTAACCAACAAATATAATTTTTCTAAAGTGTTCGAGTAAGTAATATCCTGCGGGAAATACCATGACGACAATGTAATTACGAAGAACAGGTTTAAGGCCGATATATTCATATAAATTTAATGTTTATTAAGCGTCGTTATTGGATTTGTAGTAAGTTTATTCAAGAGATTTGGGTAACCATAATTAACATATTTAAATGTTCTGCTAAATCTGCCGATTCAGGTGCCCTTATCTTCAGTATTTCATCGAACATGCAGACCGGATATTATGGTTTGTAAAGAGCTGAATTGCAATACATAAATGCTCAAAAAGTATATACATTGTGTTTTTAAAATAAAGTGTAATTTAATCTGTTTATTTTTTATACGTTAAAGATAAATTTAATAAAGAGGCTGTTATGGTTATTTCTTGTATCTGTAGTTTTGTAAATTTGTTACGGCCGTCGTCTAGTATTCCAATTTTTTTACATTAAAATTATAAATGTTTATCACATTTGTTTGGCCCTGTTTATATTGATTGTTGACGGCCAAATGCAGGGCATTAACGTGTAATTAAGTTTTATGCAATTTTACGGAAAATACTGTAGGATACACTCTATAGCACGTCGACTTTATAAAGTTATTTAGAATTAAATGTTGCACAATTCTTTTGATTAAGTCTTTGGTTTCTTAGTTATTAAAAAAAGAATATTTTCTTGTTAAACAGAAGCAATAGCCGTGGACTTTAACTAACCTCGGAAGGTACTAGTTAAAATCAAGCAAAAGCATATTCACTAATAGGACATTTATTTCCCATATTCCAATCGTTACAGATGAGTAAGGGATCCCTAGTACTTGAGTTTATAACTATTGCAATGTGGAAGAAATGAATTAATACCATAATAATAAAAAAGAAAACGTTAAAATAGAGCAAATAGATATTTAAATAAACCACCATTCTCGGCATGACAGTAACCAAGTCTATCGTAAAATTAAGCTAATTGTCTGTTGGTAATCTTGGATTATTGCGTTTATTCCACCATGAATCTAAATTTATGTCTTTTGCCGTAAAGTTTCGGACTTAGATCCGGAGTGCTTGCGCGTCAGTTTATTTCCATAGCCAGAGCCTGTTCCGTAACATTTATCTTGATCTAGGCCAACATTATTCTGCAGAAGAGCTACCCGAAGATACATTTTCCACAATTTCAAATTTCTCTATGGTTATGTTGTTGAAAATTTCAGCTAATTGTTATTATTTTTTGGATATGTGATGTTTATACAAACACATAAACGGAGATTTTCTTTAGTCCAAACGCGAGCATTTTGAACATTTGGTTAATTTTCTTAAGGAATGCATTCATCCTTAAAACAAATGAATGAAGTGAAATCCCAGTCAAGAATTGTTCTTTTGCATACCATGTTTTTTTTTAATTTTTGAAAAACTTTTGAACTGTGAAAACTACATTTAGACGCAATATCTCTTATACTATACAAAGAATTGAATTATGACTAGAGAGGACAAAAGCGGATGAAATTATTACTTTTTTTGCAGCGACTAGACAGACTCCTGTCTATTCGTCTTATAAGGAAGGGCTCGTGTTGCTTACTGGTGCCCCGAGAGTCGACAAAACACGAGTCTGTCTAGTCGCTGCAAAAAAGTATGATTTCATCCGCTTTTGTCTTCTTTAATTATGATATTCAGTACCACTTTTTCATTTACTTCATTATGACACATTCTATCATTATCATTATTATTGCATAAATTGCTTTTGTTTGTAGCTACATTATATATATTCCCCAATTTATTGACAAGTTTCGATATTGTCGATTTTTTTGTTTTTATATTTTAGGGAAAATAGATCTTCTGTAATTATTACCAGCATAATAATGTTTCATAATGAAGTCAGGTTCCTTGTTCGTATAAACATCGACTATTGTTACTTTGCGACACGAACATTTGTGAATAAAATATTTTCATTTTTGTTTCATTCAAAACAAAAAAAAATCAAAATTACCAAAAAAACAAAAACCCATAAAAAATGTTTAAAATTAAATGTTGCTTTTTTGTATGCAACATTTAATTTTGAACAACTTTACATACTACATAGAAGAGCAGAAAATCGCATAAAACTAAAATACATTCTTATGTTCGCATCTAACCACCGACGCTCGCAGATATCATTTTTGGTTTGGGTTTCTGTCCAACTGAAAAAATCTGCTTTGTTCAAAGAAATTCTAATTATAAAAGATCCACTCATACGTACATATGTGCATAATGAACTTAAATTGTCTAATTCAAGTTGCTATATTCTGAAAATGTTTAAATGCGTTCCATAATGTTATGTCATATTGTCATATTATTATTATCACAAGAAAGTTGCCTTTTTTAATGCTAAATCTGTTGATTTTGATTTCAACATATTGAATGATTATGATGATGAACTAAATAATATGTTGATGTTTCAACATATTATTTAGTTACTTGGAACAATCATTATTTGTTTCGAGGTGAAAATAAAAGAATATAAGACAGAAGAATGTTAATTTGAACTCGTTCTTTTTATCTTCGATGTTGCACAACATGGGAATTCCATCAGAGTAATTGTCACCAAAATTGGTTACCCGATTTGTTATAGAAAGAACACTACTGCACGATGTTTTTGTGCATATTATATCAGTGTGTAATGCATCATTTGGGAGATTTTCTTATTAATCAACATACAGCATGAATCATCTCGGCTGGCTCAAAAAATTGTGCGTTAATAATAATAATAATAATTGTTTATTACAGGCCAAACAAACAAATTTACATAAATAGTAAACAATAAAAAAGATACAATATGAGTTGCTTTAAAGGAAAAAAGGAAGCAAGCAAGTACAAGTAAAGGACACCTGTGCGGATTTACAAAAATTGATCAAGATTCTCTTTATTTGCATACATCATTATGTGATTAATAGGTGCCTTGCAAGGTGATGGTGTTAGCTCTATGTATTTGAAAGATATTAAAGAGTCGATTATAGTATAAAGTTTATTTGTGACAGAAAAGCTGTAGAATCGATATTATATCTTAAGATTTTGTAAATAAGCTCCATATTATAATATTCACTAAACTCAACAAGGGACAGAAAATCGTGCCTCAAAGGTAGGCGTACCTCTATCAGCGTATACCGTTTACAAGAAAAGGTACTTTGGACATCTTTTTGAATACTTTCAAATAAGTGGAGACGTATTCAAGCTTAGAACGAACATAAGCATCATCACCAAGACCTAGAGTTTTGATGTTGCCTGGTATAATGATCGAAACCAAATGTATCCATTTTTCGTAGTAGCATGGCGTGGCTAATCGGGCAATGAAGCTGAAGCTTTTCCCGAACATTATGAGAGCTAATTAACGCTATATTAGCCTTGTGTTACTTCCTGATTGATGATTTGGAAATACACAGCGGTCGTCTCAATTCCAAAACCAGGGAAAAATTCCATCTTTCCACAAATAATTGGTCAATTAGTCTCTGAATTCTACGTTTTCGACGCTTACGGCGTCTACCATTCTAATGAAATTGAGGAATTGGATATTCTCCAGATATATTATCGATACCAGACGAACAGTTTGATTTCAGGTTAGGTTACTCGACATTCGTCGAGTTGCTTTCGAGTGGGGTCGAAGGGTGATAATCGTTACGATTTCTCTGGATATTATGACATAGATTAATCGGTTCATATCTTAAACCCTTTTATGTCGCGTTGGGCTATGCTCTCTTTTTTAAAAAAAAGATTAGATCCAGCGCCCGAAAGGCTTCCTTTTAGGCCTTGCTCTTTGTAATATACACATTTTTTGAAGTGTCACGTCCTTGTAAGGTTTGCTTAGTCCTTTAATAATGATGATTTTTTTTTCGGAAATTGCAAGCAGTAGTCGGTTAACCGGAGACATGGTGCTTAAGTATCAACGGCTTAAAACGTATAGTGGTCCGTTTTACCATCAAACGCACGCTGTTCGCTGACCGAGATGCTAAGGGAATTTAAATCACTAGTTTACTTGGAAATATCATGTTCAATTCACAGTATTTTAACGTGCGTCAATCAATGCCTTTTATAAAAGTAAAATTGATGTGTTTCAGTGTTTTTTTTCAAAAAACCTTCCGCGAATATTACGCATTACTTCATCGACCTTCTGTATATTTTACTCAACAAAAATTTGCGGATTATTGTGCATGGTGGTTACAAATATTTACGAGCAATAATGAGTTTCATCTATGATATTTTTAAACGCTATCAACAAAACATGGCAATTAATTACAGAGAATATCTTAAATGTTATTTATTGTCATCGTGCCATATCAGTAAATTTTATAGATTTGACAATGTGAATGTAGATTTTAACATTCAAGGCAACTGTACACCAGAGTTTTGATCTCCAAGAAAACATTCATTAAACCCGTTTTACACGCAAAAAAGAAGATAGATATATACACTACCGTCCGAAAGTTTGAAAGCAGGGACAGATTTTGCAAAAAAATCACAAATATAGCAAAATTTTATATTGATTAGTATTGAATTCATATATAATATAAATTATTATCGTCAAATAAAGGTAAATATATTGAAACAAGCGTGTTCATTATGCATTAGTGTCTGTTGCATTATTTAGTTCATAGGTTTGTTTTCGTTTATAGGACCTTCTTTTGCTCTAATAACCGCTACGCAAATTCTAGGCACTCTTCTCAGCAATTCTCGGAGACAGTCCGCCGCAATTTGTTCCCAAGCATTTTATAAATATTTCCATAGCAATTGAAGATTGTGGGGTTGTCGCTATCTGGCCCTCCGATCAAGTTCATCCCATAAGAACAAAACGGGGGACAAATCGGAATTATGAGGCATTAATTTTACTTCATTTGTAGCTACTTTCTCCTCCAGAAAGTTTTTACATATTGGAGCCGTATGTTTGGGGTCATTGTCTTGCTGAAACACAAACGGCCTGCTTATAAGACGGCTTCCATATGGAATGGTATGATTTTGCAAAATAACCAAATATTCTTCTTTTCGCATTTTGCCAGGAATTTTCACCAAATCGCTTGACGTTGTGCTAGCAAAACAACTCCATACCATCCCTATGTTTAACGGACGACACCAAACCGGCCTCACTAGCTAATTTACCCCGTTGTCGATGTACAAAGACTCACCGTTTTGTACCAAAAATATCGAATTTGGATTCGTCGATCCATAAGACCATGTGTTCCATTCGTCCAATGATCAGTTCGCATGCTCTCTTGCCCACATCAACTGTTTCTGCTTGTGCACGCGTTTCAACAACAGTTTTTTACAGTCGATTTATACCCTTAAACCGGCTGCCAATAATCGCTTCTTCATGGTCGTAACGGAAACATTTGTTTGTCGTTGTCTATTAACGCGCGTTGCAATATCCGGGACCGTTAGACGTTGATCTCGTTTCGAAAATGTTACGATATATCGATCTTCAGGTTCAGAAGTCACCTGTGGCCGTCCGCTAAGCCTTCTATCAATATTTTACCCTGTCTCTCTCCGAGCCAATGTGTATTGCACTCCTTTCGGTAAAATGTCTAGCCGTAGAGCAATTTCTCGTTACGTTATTCTACTGTCAATTGTC
This sequence comes from Oryctes rhinoceros, assembly GCA_020654165.1. Classification (NCBI taxonomy): domain Eukaryota; kingdom Metazoa; phylum Arthropoda; class Insecta; order Coleoptera; family Scarabaeidae; genus Oryctes; species Oryctes rhinoceros. The sequence goes on from JAIOKQ010000983.1 coordinate 160,349, forward strand.
TGCGTTTAAGCATTCTAACGCCCAGTATTTCATGAAATTGTTACAATGAGTGAAACTTTTACCCGAATGTTTACAATTGGCGGATATGTACAACAATTTCATATTTGCATATATTAAATTAAAATAAGGATTAACGATTTCACGATATACCTATCGGTCGTAGTATTTTAAAGGAATTTCAGCTCGCTTTCAAACTTTTGGACGGTAGTGTACGTGTGTAGGGGTCAACTTCCGAACGAAACAAGGGAAGTGGAGTAAGAGGGAAGATATCGATACCCGTTCCCGCTAATACCGATACCTTCTTTCTTGCTCGCCTCACCTCATCTCGTTCGGAAATTAATTCCCCGTCCCTTTATTTGTCGTATTACATATCAAATGTATTTCTGCTATAAAAGCAATATTTTAGCATGGCTAATGTATTGTTTTCGTTTTAAGACTCTAGAAATAAAATCTTAATTGGAATTTTTCCACTTCAATATGAATACCATGCAGACCATTTTGAAAAACAAGTGATTTTCAGAACACAGTGACACTAAGCGATATCCGGTATGTCTAAGTAAGACCCGATGAACACAATTTATGCCTTTTTGTCTCCCGTAAGAGATATTGAGTACGTAGTTTTGTGGCGTGACAACTGTAGTGCTTAAAATGAAAAACTGTGTCTGTTTTGGTTTAGCGTATTCACGGTGAACAGTAATGAAACAGCATTAAAAACCCTGGAAATTAAATTCTTCTATCCTGGACAGCCTATTCTTTCCATCACCAGGTCGAGAAATCGTTACAGAAATTTGCCAATGTGTATGATTTTAGAGATTTCAAAAGATCTTTATAATCTGTTCGGGCCTTAAAAACCAGTAATGGGTCTTATGGAATATTGCCCTCTCTTTCCATTGTGGGGAGCTTGTGTATGTACATCTCTTTCCAACTTGACCAGAGTTGCGCGATTTTTGTATAATAATTTGTTTGACAGTTGTATTTTCCATGATTACCCAATTCCGATGTTTACATTATTGGCGTATTTTGGTTAAATTCACTTAATTTCTTCCGTTTCACCTTTCTTGCTTCCGTTGTAATTTGTGTCTTATTTGAAACTTTATTAACCTAACAAATATGAAAAATAAATGGCTATGTTCCATGTGTCATTTCTTCATAAACTGTATAGTTTAAAACTTCCTATAAATATAATTTTAATAAGAACTGACAAGCGTGTTCACGATTCCCATAAGAGCTGTACCGATTTCTAAGGTGCGAACGGACTACAAAGGCATAATTCAAATTAGATGGCGAGCGGTGGGAGTAAGTCCACGCAGCATTAGAAATAGTTGAAAGCTTTGCCTGTCATTTAATAAATTAATAATTTATTGTGAAATCAATTAGACGTTAGAGAAACGATTAGAGAAACGTGTGTGTGTTTTAATTAATTAAAATGTGTAGTTAGATATATTCATATACATTCATTATCAAATGAAATGGATATAAGCAATGAGATTTTTATATATAAACACATATTTAAGAATATTTTAAAACAGCATAAATTTACAGCATAAATTGATGTTACAATTAAACAATTTACGTATGTCAAATATATTTCTGAACACACTGTGTATATGGTACGCTTGAAGAACGAACCCCATCCAATAAGCAGTCCATTATGTTATGTTACACTCTCTCTCTTCTTGTGTTTTGTGTTGCACGTACTACCGCCCAATTTGATATATGTAAAGCTCACATTGTTCCGATTTATTTGTAAGTTAAAAGGTTGTTCATTTACGATATATGTAACTTTAAATCTAATAACATTACACACAAGTTAACTTGCTGTTTTATTCTAATTTACGGACTAAGTTAAAAACATATTTATTTAAATGTACAAACGGGCGGTTAAGAATATGGTAAATCACAAATCCATTTAATTGCATACGTATAAAGAATATTTAATTTAGAAATGGTTTATTCCTTTATTACAAATAGTACAATAAAGCACATTTCTTAGAAAAATTGGTAATAGTAAATTACAGTTTTAGATAAACAAATTAATCTTCCTCGGAATTAAAGTTGTCGTCATCACATCATTCAACTAATATTTCTGATTCTAACTATCTATCTTCAGTATTAATAACATGTTTACAACGTTGTTCCCAATCCTGAGAAATTCTCAAAAATTCTTTTTCCTTTATTTTACGAACATCTTCCATTTTAAAATGTATATTTCTGCAGCGATATTGTTTTTGTCGGTGGCCCGGATCAACTCAATTGGACCGGTGTGATACGGTGGAAATCTCAAAAAAGGTATCCATTGCGATGTAGAATTTTGTTATATTTTATTTTATATCTTATTTTTGTATTTAACCCTTTAATTAGTTGGTATAGTTGTGGCTTCAACATTCTAGTGTCAATAGGAATATTTTTTAACTTTAATCATTCAATCATTTCATTTTTCTTACTATTACTTCTTGAGTTTGCGGGCAAGTTTGGTATAAGCTTATGTTTATATATATCTGCCATAATTTTCGGCATTCATATCCGAATGGTGTTTGACCCTTTCTATTCCAATCGCAATGCATTTATCGTGCATCTTTTCGCGTAGAGCTGAAACCGTAACCCATCGCCTGTCTGTTCTATTCAAATCATAGATTTTTATTTGATCCTCCGGCAAACTTCTGACAGTCTCTCATCTTACCAGGATTTTTTTAATTTTGATTTTGATGCTGTATTTCCTTCTTGAACAATTCTTTCCACTGTTCGCACTGGTATGCCCGTTGCTTCATGAAACATTCTTTTATTTCAGTTAATAAATTTTTATGTTTATAGAAATATTAAAAACTATTTCTGACGTTTGAGCGTGTATCACTTTACGATCCCCTACCAAAGAGGTTATAATTTATAATCCACTGACAAATGTAGTTTAACTATTACTTCAGTAAGTGGGCGTGCGCGTTTTTAAAAATGATTACGGCGCATCGCATACGGTTTACAGTAGGTCTTATTTGAATGAAAACGATGCGTGTTTAGGGGAAACGGGGCAGAGGCAAAGCTTTTTATCAATCATCTGGAATAACAAAATCAGAATGTAAGATCAAAACAAGAGACAACGGAAAAACTTAACACTAACTTACTTTACGTTGGTAGTACGCTAAACAGAAAGCTTTTCTGAGAAATCTATCCTCTTCCAATAAGGAAGCGCAGTTTGATAGAGAATAAAAAAAATTAAAACTTTACATTAGACTATAATTTGTAGGTATACAGATCTAATGTGTAACTAACGGATATTTGAATATGGACTCTTTGGGTAAATAATTCCCCTACTTCCTCATCAACTATAAAAATCGGTACTTGCTTATAATGACCATTTCTTACGTAATCATTATGTATTCTATTATATTTACATTTAAGTGCACTTAGGTAATTATTTCTTAGTAATGTACTTCTATTAATTATTTGGAAATATTAAAATTATGAAGGCGAATGCCTTGGATGTGCTTGATTAATCATAGGAGAGGCGGTTAATAAAATGCCATAATATAAACCGATGAAAAATGTAATATACAGTAAACAAATAATGGATATATAAACAAAATAGTATAATTACAGGTTGTTCAACGTTATCAGGAAACTATTGCCAACTTTAATATTATGGCTACAGTGTTGGTTAAATTACCAACGATGGAATGATAATTTCGTTGGTCACGATAGTAGCGAAAAAAGACAATTGGGCGTCGCTTTAATCTATTCCGCCTCATACGCTGTATAAAGTTCTAATCTATGCATAAATCTATATAGAAGTCTTCGTTTGTCTTGAGAGCCAGGTTCCACGATCACTTTTATTCTGCGTGCATAGGAACAGGTGTAGATGACTCTAAACTTTCTGATTCTGAATTATGGTAGTTTAGCTAACTTTTCCTCTACTTAACTCGTTAATCTAATTTCTGAAAACTACAACTTAATTTTCGGAAAATTCCACTAACGATCTCTTCATAGCCCCGAGCTCCCTGCTTGGTGTGGTTCGTCCTCTGCTGGCATCGTGGGGCCTTTTTTAAATGATGAAGTCGTTGTTATTTCTGTGATTTCTGATCGATACTACAACACGTTTAAAAATTGTTTGCGCTCCAAAATTGAATGATGTACGATGCAGATGGTTTTTGATTTCAACTGTCGACTAGTCTCTGTCGTCAGAAAACCACACCAGTTTATCTTTAGGAGAAAAAAAAGTATAGGTATTTCGCTTAAAATGTAGTTATAATCAACAAAGATAAGATTTTTCAGTAGTGTTCATGACACATTTACTATGTTCTCCCTATCTTTTGCGGTTGCGCCAATTTATGCAGAAAGGATTGTTGTTGGTTTACCTTCCGCTAACAATACATCTTGACTTGTCTGTTATAAAAAAAATTGGTTTCTTTTTATGTAATGATATGAAAGAGCAAATCTGCTCTATAAAAAAAGTACCATTGACAGTAACAATTTTTTTTTTTAAATTAAATAGTGATGCAGCAAACCATTGCTTTATTTGATAATCAATTCATAGTAAATATGAAATACTGTATTCTTGTACACGTATCGAATGAAGAAATAACTGATGGCCAATACTGTGGAAGTTATCAGTACAACATCCGAACTAACATGGAATAGAAGAATTACACGGTTCATTTTACTAAATACCCATCGATTCTGTATTTTTGGTATATTTAAATTGTGGTACGTAAGTGCAATAAAAATGCATCATTATTGTGTGTAAACAATGTATAATTGATTATTATATATTTCAAAGTCCCAGTGGTAAGAGAGCCAGCGCTTGATTGGGCAGAGTTAAGCGCAGTGCGTTCGAGTCCCGCTAGGATTAATAAATTTTCTTAGTGGGTCCGATACACTCCCGGGTCACCATTCGCAGTTTTGGGGTGCAATTAACTGCGCTTCACCCTTTACGGCGAGGGGGTGATAGTAACAAGGCAATGGAACACTTTACATACACAACCTATACACTAAAAGGCGCTTGAGGTTATGACAAGCTTGAAAAAAGCATATACACCCCGTTGGGCCAGCACCACACTTAAAAAAAAGACTAATAATTGAGAGAGTACGAAAATATTTGTACACAAGTGCCATTTTGTGAATTCAAATTCTCTTGGATTCGAACATCTTTAAACCACTTAGAGTCATATCTTACAAATAGTTCATATAGATGGCGCAACGTCTTCTGAGCTTCTAATTCAGTTTGGTGTCTTGCATATTGGGTACAATTACCATGTTAATTAAAGCTTTTTTTTGTAAATAATGCTACTTTGTTAGTAAAGTCTGAAGATTGTACTGACGTCTTAGTTAAAGCATTTTTAACTTGTAATTGTGCCTATGACGTAATTTGCAGCGAACCACCTACGATAAGACCACAACGTTGGGTGTTTTTCCTATTCTTTGTATTCATTTCTAATGTTAATAACACGGAGCCCGTCACGTATTTGAGATTTTCACTTGATTATTTTTATTGTTTATGTGGATAAGTAAGCTGGTAAAGACCACTTTTCTTTTGTGAAGCCCATCTTCTGTAGCAATTAAAAACGTTGTGCTGCATACTTCTCTTTGCTTCACTCAGAGATGTCGCACCGGATGCTATTATAGGGACTGTTGCAGCACAGGTATAAAGAAGGGTTATTTAAAATTTAAGTAATTTGCCTTATTGTCCCGAAGTCGTTGAAAGACTAACTGTTTTATGTTTTTATCTAATTTTTTGTTGGTTCATTATTCATTATTCATTACACACACAAACTGATTATCTGTGTACAACTTATTTACTAACATCCGTGTTACCAACTTTACGACTCTAATGAACGTAGCCGTATACGACATGTCCCTCTTAAAAGAAAGCAAAGATACATTTTTTTAACTTACTGATTAGAGATTTCATCTTTGCGTGAGCCTCTTATTTATATTGGACTTACGTAAAGGTATTGCTTCTGTCTCAAGGGTTTGTTTTACATTGCTTGAATTATTGATCATGCGATTTCCACTATTCAACTCAAAGCTAATGCTCTTTCGCTTTTTTTTTTTTATTAAGATTAAATTTCGTCTAAACCACTTACCATTGTGTCCTTACGGAAAATGATCTGGTGCGTTTAGATTTTTAACTATTATAGCCTTTCCCCATAATTTTGTTTTAGAGCCTTGTAACCACACCTTAAAGTTGTCACCTCTCTTTGAATTTTTATCATAATAATTTTTCTGTTCATTTTGAATTAATATACATTTTTATGTGAATGTTTTTATTCATAAGTAATTGAGCTGGTCAATATTGTAACCCTGCTACAGGATTGCATTTCGATAGTTTAACAGAAATAGTTCTATATCTTGTTTAGTTTCTCGAGTCTTTTTAACACGTTCTTGGCGATACTAACAGCTTTCTCATCAAGGCCGTTTCTTTGTGAATGATGTGGACCACTTGTTTGAATTGAGAAATTCCAATCATTCACAAAATTTTACATCTCTTGACTATTAAATGGCATGTTATCCGCCACTATCACATTGGGAATTCTAAAATGGCCACACATATTCATGAAATTATCTATCACTGTTGCAGCATCCTTATTTTTAATTTTGATCAAGTCTGGTCATTTAGAGTAATAGCCATTCATTACTAAATAATTATCATTGTTAAAATTAGCAATATCAGCTCATATTTTTGAAAATGAAATTTTGGGAATATCATGATTAACTAGGGCTTCTTTGGTTTTCGATCTATTGAATTTTAAACACACGTGACATTGGTTAATAAAAGATTCAATATCTGATATTATTCCCGGCCAGTATAAATAAGGTTTTTTGTTATTACCTTTGTTTTGATCATTCCCATGTGGGTCTCATGAATCAAATTAAAATCAAATAAAGTAAACCTTTTTTCCACTGTAATTTCATCGCGAATGTTTTAATTCCCCGATCATTTTACCTTTGCCAGACCAACCACCAATTTAAAATTTTCTGTAATACTTCATCATTTGAGGCTTTGGACTGAAATTCCTTGATTTTGATTATTCCGCAACATTTAAATTAAAAACATCTTTTTAACAAAATTTCTAGACAATAAATCCGTCACGTATATTTTCGAACCTGGTATATACTCCAACCTAAAATCATATACAGTCTTATTCGGATATAGTACGAAAAAAAAAGTTAGGTGAAAGAAACGCATGAGTAATGCCTAAATACAAAATATTATGGTTCTATGTGCACGTAGTAACGAGAAAATGATTTTTCTTTATTCGAGTCCGACTCTGTCTTAGTTAACATATGGGAATCACCGGCAGTCGCTGAAGCAGCGTTCGGATATCCATTTAGTATGCACATAGCATTCACCGTCATTACACGCAATTGCAATGGCATCCTATACGAATATCGAATACACCGATATGATTTTGATTTATGGCGAAACAGGACAAAATAGTCTTGCGGCAGAAAATTTGTACGCGGAACGGTTTCTCAATCGGCGGCATCCATCATCCGAGACAATTGTGAGAACCGTGTATCGACTTCGAGAAACAGGAACAGTAATTCCACGTTTCGAAGGTCGTGGCCGTCATATATCACGTAGAGTTCAGCAAGCAGAAGAGCATATTTTAAACATCGTTGAGGCGGAACCAGGCATAAGTACTACAACTTTAGCCCAGCAAGTAAATGTGTCCCAAACGACGGTGCATCGAATTTTGAAAAATAATTTACTTCATCCGTATCACATCCAGCGCGTGCAAAGATTAACGGAATTAGATTATCCTCGCCGTCTTGCTTTCTGCGAGTGGTTTCAACGCACCGAAGTTCGTCAACCACGTCTTGCGTCAGTAATTCTCTTTACCGACGAATCCACGTTTACAAGAGATGGTATTTTGAATTACCATAATATTCACCACTGGCAAAGCGAAGACGAAAACCCACACGAGATACACCAACGCGCCTCGCAAGTTAGGATATCTGTCAATGTTTGGGCGGGTTTAGTAGGCGATTACCTACTTGGACCACATGTACTCCCACAACGATTAAATACAGAATCCTATTTACAGTTCCTCCGAGATGAATTACCCGAGTATTTGGATGAGATACCACTAGCGATACGGCAACAATTGTGGTTTATGCATGACGGAGCACCCGCGCATAGTAGTCGAGTAATTCAAGCATTTTTGAACCAAAGATTTCCACAATGGATTGGACGTGGAAGTCGTACTCCATGGACACCTCGTAGTCCCGATCTAAATCCATTAGACTTTTTTCTGTGGGGATACATGAAAAGCTTGGTATATGATCGTCGCCCTGATATTGAAAATGCCGAAAATCTGCGAAATCGCATTTATGTTGCAGCTCAACGCATTCGCGAAGACATGGTAAATTTTACTCGTGTGCATAATAACTTTCGTCGCCGAATTGATGCCTGTATTAGAGCTCACGGTGGACATTTCGAACATTTTTTACATTAATAAATTATTTTGTCCTGTTTCGCCTAGATCGGTCCTTGTTAGGACCACCACAAATTTCATAAAAGGAAAAAGAATGTATAACTACAAATAACTCAAAACCCGACATTTCGGATGCATTAACTTTAAACATTAAGAACGCAAATCATATGGTTATCGGCATATTCAATGTAAACACATAAACACTTCGACATCAGCTGTACGACAGACTAATGCATTTCAATAGACTATTCACTATTCATAGCATCTACAATGCTTTATCGCTTTTTATTTGCATTTGGGTTAACTTTGATTCATCAGCGGTATTTGTATAATATAGGAGAAACAAAGATATGGACCGGCTTTACCTGCATTTTGGGCCCTAAAATTTGAACAAAATGTATATGTTAGAAATAAATTTCTTTTTAAATTTTCAGTAACACATTGATAGGTAGTCTTCAGATTTCGGTAGCTTACGTGCTATTTACAGGTAACCCTGTATTAATAGTTTCATTTTTAAACGTGGTAACCTATTGTTTTTTATGATATGTATCTATTTTTTCATCAATGATGCAAAAGATTAATGATAAGTATAGATTATTACATGGTAATCATATATATAATTGTGTAATTTATTGCATGTAAAAACTATCGCTAACAGCTCTTCTTCAATCTGCGCATAGTTGATTTCCGTTTGTGTTAGGGATCTGAAACCATAAAACTTACCATCCTGAATCAACGAACAACCTAATGTGTCTTTAGAAGTATCACACTGTATTTCAATTCGCTTTTTCGGATTAAAAAGAACTAATATTGCCGTCCCACTTATCATTACTTATATTTTTTTTCCAACGGTTGGGTAAATAAAGGTAAGTCAAATATTATTCTTAAACATTTCTAAGGATGTTTAGTTTGTACTAGTTGTACTAGTCGGTTCACAATTTCTTTTGCGATGTTTCGCGCGGTTAACCGATTTCACAGTATATTTAAACTTTTGTTTAGGTCAAGGTAATTTCGTAGTAGTAGATGTAACTGCCAGGAACCAACAACATTGCATGTCGTAATATCTTAGGAGTGATTAAATTTAGCTTAAACAGTGAAGGTCATCAAAACAACTATTTATCTGCTATTCACTCTTCACTTAATGTTTGAATTAACTTTCTTACTAGCCTTATGATAGTTTATTATAAATAATAATCTCTATTATCCAACAGATGCATGCATCTATTCACAGAATAATGTAAATGAAAAAACTGAACGTTGTAGAGCACCTCCAAATACAAAAAAATAAAAAAAATTCAATATTCATACAAGGTGGCGCAAAAGTAATGTCATAATTTGAATTGGCTGCCATTTTGTTATAAATGAAAAAAAAAAGCGCTCTGTTTACATAAAAGTTTACTTGAAAGTGTCAAATTGATGACATTAATTGGAAAAAATTATATCGCTCAAATGGCCACCTCCCGAGTTGATGTATAATTGCGCTCGTTTTACGGCATTTTGAATTGTTGCTCGTAAAAACAATTCAAACAAGCCGCTCAAACATTTGAAAAAATGGCGGCTAATTCAAATTATGACATTACTTTTACGCCACCTGTCACATTGTTACTTTAATTTACATTAATTATTATTCATAATTATGAATTGACGTTTGTTGTTGTGTGAAATTTCACGAGAATATTTTTTTAACTCCCATGCAATCAATTTTACAATGAAGCACTTGCAATTAGGTGACAATTTGTAGAGCAACGAAAATTCCATTGTGATAGCGGGCCTATTTGTGACATCGGCAACGTCTTGTCAGAAAAACAATCACACAATAAAAGTAAACGTAGGGAACACATCGAGCAATTTGAAGACAGCCAACCCTTGTATTTTTACAAGATATGAAGGCTTTCGCCTTATTTTCTCCTAGAATATTTCGCCAGGGATAGGCCTACTCATTATCCTTCCACTTCTTGCTTACTTGTTTTAGGCGAGTATGGACCCAGCTTGCACGAGGCGCTCGGACAAACGTTTAATTGTTCGAGCACGTGCAACACCACGACCAGGAAAACCCAGGGCGAAATTCACTCCGCGTTAAAATAATGGACTTAAAATTTGTCAAATAAGAAGTAACAATAATTCCACGTTTTTGAGCTTCAAGCGTTCTTCTTGGCTTAGTGACAACTGATTCTCTATATATCTACATCATAAATGTCAAAGCCTAGTGACATTTGGCGCCAACTGCAAAAATGGCGGCCAATTCAAATTATGACATTACTTTTGCGTTACCTGGTATATATACAGCAAATGTTTACAATAAGTCGAAAAAAAAAAAAACAATTACGATGCTAACGGGTATTATCTGCGGAAAGGATCTGCATAGTTTTGTTGCGTTCATCGGCACGTATATTCTTTTGTTGCGTCCCTTGGCAGGTATCAGAAAAAATAGAAATTGGGATATCTATCTCGCTATTGGATTTTCGGATCCAGATGTGCTACTAGTTTGCGATATAGAAGAGAAATGATCTGTGTTGAGAAAATGTTGATTAAAAAAACACGTAGAAATTGTGTCATATGGAGAAAATGTGCAACCGTTTGCAACATTGCAACAGCCGATAATACTACTCAAGGTTATCCATACTGTCGTAAAGTTAGCGTCAAACTGCCTACTATTAGTTTACCTCGTGTCGATGGTACTTTCACCATATGGCGTAAATTTCATTTAAATCTTTGATAGATGCAAATAATGAATTAACTCGAACGCAGAAGTTAACTTACTTAGAAGCTTCACTAAAACGTCAACCTGCTAATTTGTTGTGATCATTAGAAACCACTGATGAAAATTATAACATTGCTTGGTCATCTTTGCAAAAAAGATACAATAAACGAAGAATTGTAAACAATCACATTCAAACTTTACTGGAAATATCTTCAGTAACACGCCATTGTTGTCAATCATTGAAACAGCTAATAAATATAACACAAAGGCATTTGCAATGTTTGAAAACATTAGGTTAGCCTGTAGAATCATGGGATGCATTGCTAATACCTATTATCATGGCTAAATTAGACATTAACACGTTGAAAGTCAGATGTGCGCTGTCTTCTGTAAGTAAGCTAACAGGAATAAACATGGATTTACAATCCTAACACAAAAAAGAAGTGTTTTTTACCGTTAACACTAGATTTCACATATGCGTACTATATTACGTATGAGTTAAAGGCAAGTATATGTATATCGGGAAAGAGTAATGTTAATTTATTTAATTATAAATATTGTACTCACACCGATCATTATAAATAAGTAAATAATGGATCAGATGCACCAGTAATTTGTATTAATCGTAATTAATAAAATAATATCTTTGTTTATAATTTCCTCGAATTTTTCAGTTTCAGCACAGGAACTCTGTATATTACTTGTAGCACATTGCAATGTGTGTACATCATCCACATTCTGCATTAACTCCACAAATGGTACCGCATAAATAGTTATTAAATCGATTGCAGCGGAAATATCTCGAAATTTTATTTAACTTTCCTTAAGAGCTGAAGCTTCGTCGAGATTAAATTGTAAAATCGCATTATTTGTTCGAAATATTTTGAATAATAAAACGTTGCCTTTAACCACGATTCCCAACTTGTGGAAATCAGCTCTGGTGGTTCGGGAATTCAAGTTATTGCAACGTACCCACTACCACCCACTACTTTCGAATCGTTTCACTAGTACACTTTTCACATTATTCTTTTAGTTATAAGTAGAGCTCCCCAAAGTGCGTGGCAAGTCAGAAGGCGTACCGCCGGGCGTGGCCGGGGGGATATGTAATGTAATATATAAGCAAATAACTCGCATCGCATTTCGGTAGTTTATTACCGTATGCGATCGGGTTGTGACGGTATGGCGGACGCGCGTAGTAAGAAACGCCCACAGGCCGACAAAGTGAAAAAGTTCTGTGGAGAATTTCCTGACTTAATATATAATGGAAGTAAGATTATATGTAAAATTTGTAATATACCTCTGATGTGCAATGATAAATATGGCTGTAGAAGAGATGTAAATAGTCAGCAACACAAAAATAAAAAACTGGGTGTATTACCGACTGCGGCAACTCAATTTATAATTGATTTATTTTATATGCTGACTGCGTGTAATTTACCGTTTTCCTTACTCAGGAAGAAACCATTCCGTGAATTTTGGAATAAATATAATCCAGACTTCGAGTTACCGTCGGAAACAAGCTTAAGGAGATGTGTGCCAAGTGTACGTACCGAAATTGAAAACAGGATCAGATCTGCAATAAAAAATAAACTACTGTGGTTATGTATTGACGAAACGACAGACCGTAAAAAACATTCTATTTTGAATGTGATTGTACGTATACTGGAACCTCGTCAACCTACAAAGGGAACTTTATTAGCTAGTAAAAGACTAAAATCGTGTACTGCCGACGATATCGAGAGCGTAGTCGTTGATACTTTACAAACATTTGAAATTGCCACTACTCAAGTATTAATTTTCATGACCGATGGTGCCGCGACAATGCGTTGTGTAGGTCGTTCTCTTCAAGAACATTATGGGATGATGTTACATATTACTTGTAAACTTCATGCTCTGCATATTGCGGCTGAAACTATTCGTGCAAATTTCCGTGCGGTAAATGCATTAATAACAAATACGAAACGAGTGTTTCTCAAATCTCCCAAACGTACCAGTGAATTTCATAAACAGTGTCCCGGTATTCCCGAACCACCAGAGCCGATTCTTACGCGTTGGGGGTATAATAATAAATAAAATCAGTCGTCTTACAATTCAATCCCAACGAATCTGCGGCTATTAAGGAAAGCCAGGATAAATTCCAAGATATTTCCGTTGAAGCAGATTTACAAACCGTTTACAACAATTATAGAGAAGTACTTGAGGCAATAAATAAATTACAAAATAGTCCCTGACACTGTCCCTGACAGAGTCAGTACAAATATTAGATGACGTTAATACACTCCTACACTGTATAAATAACAAAAAAAATGAGATCGTTACAAGAAATTTTGAAAGTGTTATGAAGAAAGATACAAATTTTAGCAGGTTGAGACAAGTTTGGGAAGGTAATTCTACTGATCCGGTGACTAAATTCAAAGATTATTTTAATTACGCGTGTATTACATCATTAGACGTCGAGCGTTCATTTTCAAGATATAAAAACATTTTTTCAGAACGAGGAACATCTTTGAAAGAAACGACTGTGGAAACATTCCTAATGCTTCAGATGTTTGAGAAATCGGATTGCGCTTACGGTAACAGTTTTAATGTGCCTACCTCCTCGTGTGCTGACTAATACTATTTTCCTTGTGCATTAACACCCACTATATTGGATACGGCTAATTCCAAAAGTAAGCGTTTTAAAATTCTTTATTTCTTTTGTTTTTATGTACTTTACTTATGTTCCTTATCGACGCCTATGGTGCGCCACGCAGTTGGGGAGCTCTACTTATAAGATTGGAAAATTCGGTTAAAGAGGCTCCAGTACACGCTCGTAACACGTAGAATGGAATTTTTTTCTATTTGTCGTTTCGTCCACGCTTAAACTTTTATTTACGGCTTTGATCTTTTTTCGTTATCTTCGCACACAGATATCTGCATAATTTTGTCTATGGTAGTAGCTCCCAGTTGGAATTATATTTATTCCAGGAGTCGTGAAACGGCAATTTATTCAAAATAAATTGCTTACTCGATGGCAGACCACTTTTTCGATTTGTGTGTGCTATTGCTATTGGTATGCTTTTCAGCAGACTGACAGTTTAACACAAACTATACGCACTATTTTTGTACCATCATAATACACTCCGCCAAAAAAGTATCGCATAATTTAGTTTTGAATCATAAAAGTATCGCATAATCTTTGTTTGTAGCATAAAGTTGTAAATATGCTTTAATGCGCTCTAAGATATAATTTCTATGATTGTTTAAATAAAATACAGGCCAAATAAAAACAAGAACTCATACTTGAGATTTTTATTAAAACAAGAAATTATAATTTTGGAAAGAAAAATGTCATAACAGTAGCTTTTAATACTGAGTATTGCCACCTCTGGTTCTTATGACCGCTCGCATACGGTTTGGCAGAGATTCGATTAACCTCCGTATATAAGCCTGATCCAAATTCTCCCACTCGTCACGGAGAGCATTTTCTAGTCCATGCAGGTCCGCTGGAGCAACATTTTGGGTTCATATCCGTCTGTGAAGGAGGTCCCACACGTGCTCGATAGGATTCGTGTCCGGACTTACCGCAGGCCAATCTAAAACTGGAATACCAACATCGTTAAGGTATTCCTGGACGATTATTGCAACATGCGGTCGTGCATTATCGTGCATTAACATGAATTCGTTTCCTATAATTGGCGCATATGGTACTACATGTTCTTCTAAAATGTCCGTTATATACCTGTGGGCAGTCAGTGTACCTCTGTCTACTGGTACTAACTCTGTACGACCTGTTAAACAGATGCCTCCCCAAACCATAATAGAGCCACCAGCGAAATTAGGTCTAGGTCTGATATTACACTGCGAATAGCGCTCACCGTCTCGTCTGTACACTGAGATACGCCTATCTGAGGTGTAAAGACCAAATCTTGACTCATCTGTGAAGAGTATATTGGCCCAGTCATTAATGTTCCAATTTACATGTTCTCTGGCAAACCTTGAGCGAGCCACTCGGTGATTCCTAGTGAGACGAGGGGCTGTTACAGCTACTCTAGCTCTTAATCCACTCTGTCGTAACCTATTCCGAATAGTTTGAGTACTCACACGAGTATTTCTGACTCTAGCCAAGTCGTTCTGTAATTGTCTCGCAGTTACATGTCTTCGACGTAATGCTTGTAGTAGTAAATAGCGGTCATCTTGGCGAGTAGAACATCTTGGACGACCTGGTACAGGTCTTCTACTGTAATTGCCTGTTTCCCTATATCTGGCTACGGCTCTAGAAACACTTGACTGATTGATGTTCATCAAATTAGCAACGTATGCTTGAGATCGTCCATCTTCGATTAAAGCAACTATAGCAGCCACTTGTTCTGAAGCTAAATTGCTCATTTTAGTTTTAAAAGCGTTGGTACAGAACTCTGACTTCGCACTTTAAAATTTGTCCGTATAGGAAGACTTTCAATAAACAACTGAACAAACCTTACACATATGCATTTTTCTAAATGTGTTCTTTTAGAAAAAAAAAGTAAAAAAGCTATGTTCCATGATTTTGTTAGTGTTTTTATAGTTCACATACACGAGCCAAACTTTTTGTGAACGTATAAAAATATCTTGGTTTATAAATGCCCTTTTTTAGTTTATGCGATACTTTTTTGGCGGAGTGTATATGCTGTTCAGTTTCATCAGTTACCAACTTAGGGTAAAAACCTTGTTGGTCAGTGTTATTGACAAATTACACTTTAAACTAGGTAATTATGCTGAATATGTTTAATTTATGTTATTTTCTTTAAATAACGATATTTGTTGTATAGCGGTATAGCTTTTCAATAGTCACGCTTCTTTTTTAACTACTCATACTCACGAGTGTACACAAGGTATTTACAGCAATTATTCACTTTTCTTCATCTTATCTAACAACGTCATCGTCATCAACAAGCGTATACGCTGAAGTCATGGCGCGAACTCACAAAATATTAATGACGTTGTCCGAAGCAACGGTCAGCGATTCTCCTCGCCGCATCACAACAGTTTGCATGTTTCCAAGGCAGACTAGATGCTTTCGTTTTTGTTGTACGAGACACTTCTAACGAATAACAAAATAAATCGTAATTATCGTCTTAACAATGCGCTTTAACACAATTGTTGTTCATGTGTTATTTATTTGTGTGTCCGCTTTGTCGCATGGTGTACTAGCACGTAAGTAGTATAAATTATAGTTTATATTTGAATTAGTCTATTGCCCCGACTGCTATAAATTAAATAAATGACGGATTTAATTCGTTGGATTAATTCGCGCGGAAAGCCAAGATGAACTAATACAAAGCGCAACTGCTTCGTTTTCTGCGTTGCATGCGGGATACGGTTTCAACATACAAACAACCTAGCCTCCTCTATTCATAATTATTGGAGAGGACAACGGCGGATGAAATTATACTTTTTTGGGAGAGACTAGACAGACTCGTGTTTTGTCGGCTCTCGGGGACACCAGTAGGCAACACTAATCCATTCTCATGAGGAGAATAGACACAAGTCTATCTAGTCGCTGCAAAAAAGGAATAATTCTACCTGCTTTTGCCGTCTCCAATAATTATTAATTACTTGACCTGTTAGTGGCATTTGCTAAAAAAAATCGGAGAACGGGTTTGGAGGATAACGGATTCGAATGGATAAAAGAATCCGAATTTAAGAATAACGGATCCAGGCCCTCGGTTTCGAACAATGCATGCAACACCTAGACCCGAATATCCGGATAGTAAATTATTCGGAACTGGATATTAGCTTTAATTGTTGACCTTTTATGAATGATCGTTTGCGCCGTCGGAATAAAAAATATTAGTTTATATAAATAGCAAATCTAACAATGGTTTTCGTTACAGAACAATATTCCGACCAATGTGTAACCGCCCACAACAAGGTAGGGGAGTGTATCCTGCTCCCTTTGTGTCCATCGATTTCTCAAATTTTAAACCGGAAACCGATTTCACGAGATGATGCTGAATTTTTGCGGAGATCAGGATGCGGATTCGAAGGATTGGATCCAAAAGTTTGCTGTCCAATTGATGCACCTTCAACAACTACTTCACCTACCCCAACCACCGTAGGTAAGTCTACAACGTTATCAACTAATTCAAATAAAATATGCTTTATTGCAGAATATACGATGTAAGTTGAAGTAGCAACTTACTAATGTTTTTAACATTGGCTAATAACGCAGTAGCTAAATAGTTTGCCATTGCAATCTAAGGTGAAGGTTTCTCTAGAGTGCTCTATTTTTAAAACAAACGTTTTTCTGGCTTCCTATCTTAGCAGCTAACGACGATAATGGCGAAAGGGAACAATATCTACTTTTGTATTTTCCCTGTTCCAAAAACTTTCAAATTAATATAAAATCTTTTTTAAAAAAGGCAAATAATAATCGTTCGTTTAGTCATCGTCGACATTCTCAGCAAAATTCCACGTACGTACGTACATGGAAACGCACAGAATCAGTGTTCCTGCATCATTTGCTCAATATATTTTTAAATAGGGATATTACCAAAGTTTACCGTAGAAATATCGCATATAAATAAAAAAATCGCCATCTTGATTAAATAATGATGTGAGGAGACGTCAATTTTATATTTGACTTTGTTTATCCACCTAACGTATGTCTGAGTAAATTCTCAATAGAAAGGTATTAATCTGCAGAATTCCAGGTGTAGATCATGGTTATTATTTAGAAGTAAATGATTTCCTGAAAGACACCGCATAAATGTAATGTTGATATCTAAGGCTGGTTTTCGTTTAAGCTTCTAAAATCATCGCAATGGTTCATCGAATGGCATTAGTTGACCGTCGAATTAAGGTTAGATGTGAGATATTTAGCGAGAGGCTGTGAGTATTTCAAAAGAACAGCGACTAACAGTAGACTGGGAAGGGTAATCGACTTCGAAAAGAGCCAAGACCGTTTCATAGGTCGGGAGAGTGATGGTGGTGACTGTTTTTCGGAATTGTCATGGAATTATGGCCTTCAAAAAGGGAAAACAATAACCGAAGCATACTACGCATCGTTACTTAGTAAGCTGAAAGCAGACATTGCGGAACTGGCCGCATTTGAAGAAAAAAAGCTTTTTTTCATTAAGACAACATCAGTGATCGCCATGCCAAACACTCAAGAATTGGGGCTTGAATTGATAGACCACCAACCTTATTAGACTTGGCCTCCCAGCGACTAGTGAAGAGCATGCTGTAAAGTAATAAAACATAAAAACAGGAAGCAACAAAAGCCTCCTCTGCTGCACTTTGCTGCGCTGCAGCGCCTTCAAGATATTCGCAAGATCCGCGCAAAACTCCAATTTATAGTAGAGAGTCCTCGAACTCGTGGTATTTTTGAGACACTAATTTTATTAATGCAATAACAACAATCACAAGCAAACGGTAAACTACTCCGAAAAATACTATTCAACAATACGCAATTTCAGGTCCTACAGACAGGTCCAATAGACAGATAACTTCTATCAGCAGTGACAGACGGCTGGAAAAATTTAATTCTTTGTTTGTCTCCATACACTAACTCATTCGACATAATTTCAAAGTTCTGCGTCTACTCCTTCGGGGTGGTTCATTTCTTTTGAAACGCAGAATATTATTATTATTATTATTGTTGATCTAATGACCTTTAGCCCTATTAAAAGCATTAATATTTTGCTAATTACAACAAAAGGGTCACATAATGTTGATTGCTCTGTATATAACTAATAATGAAAACAAGGATTGTGGCGTAGTATGATAAACAATACGTAAGTATCGGCACCTGCGCACCATATAAGTTTATTTATTATTTAACAATATATAATAATTAGTTCGGGACGGCCGTTTCGAGGACACGAGTGGCCCTCATCATCAATCGGTGACCGAATTCGGTCCTTGAAACGGCCGTCACGGACTAATTATTATATATTGCTATATAATAAATAAACTTGCGCGGTGCGGAGGTGCCGACACTTATGTGTTGTTTACTGCATATAACTGATCAATATGAGCCATTATTTTCCAGATTCTCAGCAACATGGCGATCTGCTGCCTGGATTAAATCAGTGCGGCTACAATTTGGACAGTAAGATTATTGGTGGAGAAATAACCGATATTGACGAGTTTCCGTGGATGGCTTTGCTAGAATATCAAACGCGTAAGTTGTACAGTACAATAATACTTGTTAACAAATAATTTTCCTCGAACTTGGCGTTAATTAATTAATACAACTGTTTTTACTTTTACCTATTCCTAATACATGTGTAATATTCTTTTGACGCTTTGTTTATCCGATGAAACAATTTTTCACGCAGTTTATTGCTAGTTATTTTATACTGGTTTCTTTAAAATTCCCATTACAAACTTCTATGGCTTGTATGCTTGTTTTTAAATGTTTATGTTGTTGGTTTTGCAACATACACATGGACGGTATGAGAAAATGTTTAAACAATTCTAATATTCCATGGAATTCAATAAAAGGTACACTTATGGAGCCAAAAGTATCTGAGAAATTTGCACTAATTGTCGTGTTCCATCGCTGCTGTATTGATCGATATATGAAGGGCATGCATTAGAAATTTCTAAAAATTTAAAAACCTTTGTAATTATGTGACACTTTCGGTTATACCGGAAAGAGCTATCAACTTTGTTATTTTAAACGGAACATATTTCTATATTTTTGAATCCCTAATTCAATTTCAAGGTTTATTTCACAAAACAACTGCATTGCTATTATATTTAGGAAAATGTAGAAAAGCACCCGTCAATGTACAGGAAGAACCACTTAAAGTGATACATCGAAATAGTAAAGAAGAAAAGCAAATATTACAGATTCTGAGCAGATAAAAGTTATTATTAATAACTAGATACAGTAATTTGAAAGCCATCGCAAAGGCAACAACATGAAAACTCAAAGAACAGCCATATTATCTGCCAATTCTAACAAAAATTAGATAAAATTAAGAATTACTTTAGGAATTATTTTTTATACCGTGCGTTACGCACATTAAACGATTCCGATATGGAACCAGACATTTTAAGGACTAAGAAATTTCAGTGTATGACGCTATCGACTTTTAAAAGAGTTTGCTTTAATAGTTTCTTCTTTTCAGGGAATGGAAAAGGTTTTTATTGCGGTGGAGTTTTAATTAATTCGAGATATGTATTAACGGCTGCACATTGTATAAAAGGAAAAGATCTACCAACTACTTGGCGACTGTAAGTGCATCATTAACATTATAATTATACACGAAACATTGGTGCTAATTATTATTAAATCCAATAGTATTATAGACGATCTAGAAAGTGGGTATAGAGGCAACCTTATTTCCATTTCATTTTATTTTCAACTATTTGATGCTTTTAGTAATTTTTCTGATAAAATTATTTTCGTCTGTAATGATAAGCGGTTTTCTATATCGTCTCTCGGTCACTAAATATTGTGAACAGCCGGCGTTTCTTTTTATTACAAGTAGTTATGTATTTATTTAATCAATTTATTTATCGTTTAAAATGTTTGCTTTTGTTATAAATATACTAATTGACAATTGAAAAGTGAAATGTGATGTCAAAATATTTATACATATGTTACATGTGACAGCTTTGTAGATATGCATGAAAAAATTGATTCTCAACTGGCGTAAACAAAACGACATATCTAAGAGCGTGCGCATTGTATTTACCTCGAAATAATATCTAGAAAAAATAAAACATATACTACCTAAAAGATCTTTAAAAACACTATTACGCTATTACCTAGTAAAGAGTCCAGTCACCGTTATTGTCTCGTATTACTTGGCGGCATCTCGGCATCCTTTCGATCAACTTTCGAACGTAATCGATGGTTAGGGAACACCCTAACTTCTAAATTCTTCGAACTATCGATTTCTTTGTCACACGACGTTGTCCTCGCAGCTTCAGCTTTAACAAGGCCCACGCATTTTCAATCGGATTTGCATCCGGGGATTCTGAAGGGCACTCCAATACTGCGATAGCATTTTTTGTTTTCTACGACGTTTGGGATTGTTATCTTCTTGAAGAATACAAAGAGATCTGTCGTTGCTAAAAAGATGCGGACGGTAATAGATAATTCTGACAAATTTTCACCATCTTCTGGGCGTCTAAATTATAAATTATCGGTAAAAACACACAACTTTGCGAAACCGTGCGTGCTAAAACATCCCCACACATGCACTCTCAGAGAGTGCTTAAAGCACTTCTTTCGACAGTGGGTCTGCCACGGATTGATTATGTTTTCTTGCGCGGGACAAATGACCCAAAATGACGTCTCACCACCAAAATTTTCTTGTGCCAACGTTGACTGCCTCTCAATATGATTTTCTCCTAGTAGTGGTTTGTCCCTTACATTTCGCCAGTTTATACTATTCTGTCTTAATCGTCGTTGTATTGTCATTATACTAATGTTTGTATTCTTAGTAGCTAATCGTCGCTGGACTTCTGTTAATGTTAAGTTCGATTTCCGTTCAAACAACTGAACCTTCTGCCGCCTGCTCGAAGTGGCGCGTGATGCACCGCGTTCCTCGTAATTATCTACACTATTATGTGTTCCATATTCTTACAAAGTCTTCTGACCGATGCAGGTATCTTGCCGCGGCTTTATATGGCATTTGTAGACCGTTTAGGTGATTACATAAAAACACCGCTTCAAATCTTCGTATATTTGTCACCCATTGTATAAACGTGTTGCCGCTAGGAAACTACATATACAACTGATCTGAAATTTCAACGCGTAATACACAATACTTCTCTCTTTCTCATATTTGCCTGGTTTTCTTGGAAAAGCAGCTTAAGAGGTAGTTATGGTGCGTACTTATTTGGCAAAATAAAGTTCAATTAATTTTAGCAAGTTTTACTACTATACTAAACGAAACCACCAATATGGGATAAGTTGTGCATACGCCATATTTACTAATCTCTCATATTGCAAATTTGTCCTAGCTTTTAACAATACGCTTATATTTATGTATACACATACGACATTTTCTTCTCTTGAAGAAGACTGCTTTTGGTCTATCGAAGCGTTAGATTCAACATAAAGCAATTAAAGAAAATAAGCCACTACGCTCAAGAATTTTATTTTTCAATATAAAAGTTACTTTTCTTAATGGAACTCGGTATATATTTAAACATGTATAGCGTCAATTGGCGAATCTAGTGTCACTTTCACTAGTATCCTTTATACCTATATTCGTAATATTTACGAAAAAAAAAATAGTTTGCATAAAATATTTGATATTTGTTACGTATTGGCTAACCCATAGACCTAGAAGTATCTTCACATAGAATAAAAGAATTAGAGGACTTATCTGTTAATGCTTTAGAGATTTTATTTTGAATGGTGCTCTAATCTTTGCTCTATAATCTTTTTAATTTTTGAATTGCTGACATTTTCTCATTAATTTCGTGTACCTAGATTTTTTAGACATCTTGCATTTTCAATTTATTGTAGTGATTATGAGTAAAAATAATTTATCAAAAAGTCAACTTTTATGTTACATACGTTCGTATTTACCTATGTTAAGTTGTTTATGCTTATCCATTAGCTATGGATATCCCAAATTTTATTTTTTATTATAATTTAATTATAATTAACTAACTAAAATGAGTTAGTTAAAATAAAATAAAATAATGAAACTTAATATAATTTTGTTTGAAAGTAATTCTTTCTGACTGTATCTACATAGTTCTACTTTCTGTCTAAACGTCTCTGCTTTTTGCACATAGATAGAAAAGGGTTCGACTTATTTAGTGGCAATTTGTCATCTTTGCAATAATTACGCAGAAAGTGACATAATGCCACTACTTTAGGCATTCCGGAAAAAGGCTGGGAATCTGTCCACCTTCGCCCTTACCTGGCTGCGACTTTAGCGCGTGCTATTTAAAATAACACTCGAAAAATATACTCCTTTGTGAGTTGTCATGATCAAATGTTTTTATTTTATTTTGTTATTGTAACCCGGTTGCAAAGTGTGAACCGCAGTTGAGAATAGTTTTTTTAGAAGAACTGACATTGTCACAGCTTTATACAACAGCGATCTGTTCTGTTAAGCGTCTCCCTTATTTAAAAGCATTGTTTTTCTAGCGTTGCATTCGACCATATTTTTCTACATTAATATGAATATAAATAAGCCAGTTACAGAATCACGCAGGTGATAATTCCTTTTTCTTGTTGTAGTGTTAGTGTTAGATTAGGAGAGTTTAATATTTCGTCTAGTCAAGATTGCGTTGCGATACCTGGTGGAATGGACTGTTCGGACGATCCCATAGATGTACCTATAGAAGCGCAAATAGCACATGAAGATTACGATCCTTACGACCTGAATCAGTACCATGACATCGGTTTGCTAAGATTATCAAGATCAGTACAAGCAACAAGTGAGTATGTATGTTTCATAGTAGATTGGCTATTCTACAATCTGTTATGTTTAGGGTTCGTGTCACCGATATGCCTACCCCGAGGAGATCTGTTACAAAAATCATTTGTTGGAAATTCCATGTATGTGGCGGGGTGGGGAAAGACAGAGAATAGGTCATCCAGCGATGTAAAACTGAAATTACGGGTAAGCTTACTTTAATACATTTTACCATTGCCTGTACTCGTGTATATGTATTTAATTTGTTTGTGTACACATTGTCTCCATTAACTTTAAAATATACCAATAGCAGTTCTTCAAACAGGCCTTTATTGATGTTATATTATTTTGTAACATACAAAAGAGGTACTTCTGGTTAAGCTGACATTAGGTGTGCTTCTTTTGTCTATGCTAATTACATTAAACAAAAATTCTCGTTACTTTTGTCGGATATCAATGCATCCGTCATCGTAGTCGTTATACATATTTTATAATATACTTCGTCTGGAATGCGAGGTTATTTATCGCATTTTGCAAAATTTTGTCGGTAAAAGGACGATGCTGTTGTTTATTGCTTTTTAAGATGCTATATTTTTGAGGATTTTTATGAACTATCTAATTTCTTCTGTGTCAACAGATTAAGGTGACGGAAAACGAAGCATGTGACAACACTTACAGATCGGTACGGGTGAAAATTAACGATGTCCAATTATGCGCAGGGGGAATTAGAGGTCAAGATTCCTGCAGAGGCGATAGTGGCGGACCACTCATGCAAGCGTTACCAACAAATGGCGACCTCTACTATTATGCCTTGGGTGTTGTATCATTTGGACCTTCGCCGTGTGGAATGCAAGGATGGCCTGGGGTGTATACGAGAGTTACAAAATATGTTCCATGGATTATTAGTAAACTTAAGCCATAAACGTATTTATAAGTATTATACGCATTTAATATAACTATAAGAAATAGTCATTTATATAATAAAAGATGAATCCGTATTTTATTATTGAATTTTGCGCTAATATTTTAGCAAATAACGAATATAGTGGACCTTTCACTAGTGCATTGTTTCCAATTTATTGTTATTATTCGAAACATTTATGATGTTTAGTTAAGAGTATAATGTCGGACATCAATGTCGTTAGTGAAGAAGCCATATTTTGGCGATCCTTATGGATCGCCTTGGCCTGTTTCCAATTCTTTATTGGCCTATATCGCCTCAGAGGGCTTTCTGCCTATTCTTAGCGTTGCGTTATGTAAAATTATTTCAATCGATGAAAATCCTGGGGAAACGGCAATATTAGTCGTCTTCGCTCCATTTTCTTCACGTAGTAAATGTTCGTTATTTTAATATTCACATTAGGCCAATAAATGCATACTTGTACAATATCAATGAGGTAGTCAATGATCTTTCTTACATAACTCAACACAGAGCTGTGTACTACATCAAATCGGTCTCAAAGTTGATTTGCTGATGATTTCTTTGGCTTATAATTGTATATAATTAAACCTTTTTTTGGAGACGGAAAATTTTTCTTAAGCGGTTGATTAACGAACTTCTTCAATACTCTACAAAATGTTTAGAATAGTAATAAGTTCTTCTTTTGCAAAGTTCTTCATCCGTTGAATGGCTAGATATTGTTTTATGTTTTACTAACCTATAAGTACGGCTTGAATTATGTTGGGAGTGTTATTTCAAAGCGACTCATATCTCACGATTCAACACAGTAATCTAGTATCCTTCTAATGAAAACCATTTTCCGCATGTTTGCCATAAGCCTGCAGAAACGAGTAGACTTTCCATGCGCTTTACGAAACTATCCAAACTAAACAGACTCGTGTGGAAACTAAACGTGTTCCGGGTTTGAACGGTGTCATGTCGTTGTTAAAATAAAAACTTGACGTTGCGTCCACAATCGTATGGGGCTTCTTCAGGCAACAGTAAACTAACTGAGCGGGTAGCAGTTGATCACGGTATCTCAGCATGTGAAGCATGACAAAGGCGAAAATCAGCTGCGAAGAAATGCGAGATGTAGCATGCTTATATGCCGGTGGTGGTAGGTAGGACCTGTCGCTGATTGGTCCGGTATGACGGGTTTCCATATGTCTGGGAGGGCATAATCTGCGTCTCTATTTACATTTTTGGAATGCTTATGGACTCCATAATTTTCCGGCGAGACGGGACGCTCTGTCAAAACTAGTCTAACAGAGCACGACCATTAGAACGCGCCTTCCAACGAATTGGGCCATCGCTAAGCACCATCTTGACACTGGCCACCAGATATTTTCCAATGCAACTTCATTACTTTATAATTCTGTTCACTATTACAATCCGAAAATTATGGAGTCCATAGAAATCCTTAAACATACCAACAATGTCAATAGAGACACAGGTTATCCCCTTCCAGACATATGGAAACCCGTCATCCGTAATGACCCATCCTCGCCCAACCGTGACCGTCACATCCAACCAATCAACGACAGGTCTTACCGATCACCGGGATAAAACGTACTCTGGCCGTGGAAGGCTACGTTTTTATTTTAATCAAACATGTGTTTTGTTCTGACTCTTGGGGAAACCTGTAGGCAACACGAACCCATTCTCATGAGACAAATAAACTCGAGTCTGTCTAGTGTCTGCTAATTTCTTGAAGCGTAACTTGTTTCTGCAGGCTTAAGTTATCATAAACACTAATGTACTTATTAATTATTCCACTTAGAAATAAACTACCGTGTTTTATACTTTTTTATTTTCTAATTTGAGGTAAGTTGACGAGTATGTTTTAGGATCGGTAACATCACAATATAATTATTGTATAAAGTAATAGTAATAAAACAATTTCAAACATTGGAATTTATCAAATCTGAAGACATTAGAATTAAATTAGAATTAAACGTAAGTAGTAAATTGGTAGGTAAGTGGTACATACCTCTTCGAATATATTATAGTACTAGATAAGATAAAAATAATAATGCTAGTCCCTATCAATTGCAGCGGCTTCTAAACATTTTGTTGCCATTTTTAAGGCACCTTCTAAGGTACTATTTCCACCAATAAAGCCGGTTGAATGGCAGAATATTGCTCCATCAATGCCAGAGATTTGTTGTAATTGTTCATCTCTCGCTCCTCTCCAGTCTTTATGTAAAAAAACCCTGTAAAAGGAACAGATAAATTCATATCAAAGAATGTTTTCTATAGTTTTTATTCTATATTACAAGTCCTACCACAAATTAAAAAGAAATAAAGCATCTAGAAATAAAGTTACTGCTATTTACTATCTACTTTACAGAGAACTGAGTAATATAAAAATTATTGAAAATGTCCTGTCTTTGCTTTCACACACTGCGTCTCGGCGATTCGCCATCGCTACACGCACCTTTGGAAATGCTGGAGACGGTGATTTCACTAAATCTTCTTTTAGTGTCTCGATATTCCGGTGAAGTTTGTAGCACGTCCCTTCTAAAACATCCCACAGATGTTAATCGAATGGGATGAGATTCGGATTTCGCGATAGCAGCAATGAATGCAAGTGTAGTCGCCTTTAACTAGCGTTATGTGAACGTTGCCATATAGGCCGGTGCGGAATCTTGCTGGAAAACTCAATGCTATTCTGCGGTACTTTAACACGTTTTCCAAAATATCAGTTCGATGTACGCGCTTGCTCGAATAAATGTTATTGTGATACTGTTAAGCGCCACCTTGATCAAACCAACATCGCAGAAACCCGATGACCTTTTTCTACTCTTCCAATTTCTTCTGCAAGTTTTCGGGAAACTCTATCGTTTTGCCAATTATATTTTTGATCCATAGTGAAAATAATTTGCATACACTATCCGTTTGCGTACCGCTAAAGCAACATTTTTGCTCTAATGTCCCTGATACTATGTAAAGTTGCCCTCAATTGCTGTCCAATGGTTCTCCAATAAGCTCCAAGACCTAAGTCTTATTTAATAATGCAAAACATTCAGGTAGGAAGTATTTCCATTTCACTGGTCATTATTTTCAGTTTTCGGAGGGGATTTCTGCAAATTCTTTTACCAACTGCTTTTAAGGCTGTTGGAGCCCTATTTCGCGTGGCCAACTACTTCTTGTTTTGTTATTGACAGAGAAGATCTCAATATATTGCTTCACTGCCTGATAAGTGAATTTTTAACGGCTTTAAAAAGTTGAAAATCTCTGTTGCGGACTTGTTACTAGAGAGGACAAAAGCGAGCGAAATCATACCTGTTTTGCAGCGACTAGACAGACCCGTGTTTTGTCGAATCTTGGGGATACCAGTAGGCAACACGAAACCTTTCTTATGAGACGAATAGACACGAGTTTGTCTAGTCTCTGCAAAAAAAGTTATAATTTCACTCGCTTTTGTCCTCTCTACTTTTTTGTGCAAAGCAATAACGGCGGTTTTCTTTTTTATCCTGCTCCATGATTACTGCTCAACATATCGAAACGAACTGTTTTTTCGTAGTATGAATACCACTTATAACTATATCATCAGCAGATCTCCAACCCTCCTAATTTGAATGAAACCTAGCAATGTTTTTGCATCTTGTAGAGTCTAGTTGATATAACTTCACCAACGAATATTCAATGGAGTAAAATTTAACTTAGCACCATCGCATGTAATGTGATGCTTTTTTATTGTTTTGCACAAAAAGTGTTGACAACGTCAAATTTCATTAAAAATAATATAAAAACTAAAACGGGCAACACTATATAGGGGATTTAAGGCAATTAGGAATGTCAAGCGGAAACGTCACTAAAATATTCCTGGTAGGTGTGGTAGCTTTTAGACATGAAACACTTCTTTACTGTGCTCTTGTGCATTTAGGGCAGCAACACTTTTCAAAGTTATAGGTAGTGCAGAATACATCTTCGCAAATGAATATAAAGGTGATTTTTCAAACATAGATGATTAATGCAGTTGAATGTATAAGCCAGTCTTGCGCGTATGCGCAAATATGCGCGTATATATTTGGAAGCATTTTGAACTGGTCCAGACTGCTTCTGACCTACTCCACCGCGCGGTATATGTATAAACAAGGAACGGTCAATAAATTATTTTCGACGAATAAAGACCTCCAGGGTTCTCTGTAGGACATACCAAAAATCAACCTAAGAATTCTTTTTTGACATATCAATATGGCTTTAATGGTGAAGCTGTACCAAACACGGCAACTCCTATCGTCCGGCCCGTCAGAAAGGAAGGAAACCAATCTAGTATCTCTCCCCTGACAATTTCTCCCGGAAAAAATTCAAATTATCGAATGCCTGAGAAAAATCGAAGAAAATTCCAGCTACATAATTGCCTTCGTTAAAACTCGATCAAAGCCGTTGTGGTAGACCGCAATTTAAGAAAACCGTGTTGGGCACTCGTAAAAACTTTAAATTTTTCAAGGATCTGGCGACACAGGAGACAATTCGGCTCTTTCTTACAACAACTAAAAAAATCATAAAAAATTTTATCGCTGAATATCGTAATATTTTTTTAGTTAAAGTATAATGCATGTTGTATCGTTCAAGTAAAAATGTATAGGACAGTTTATTTAAGATAGGAAGGCTGACGTCACATCTGGTGATATCGGAAATGGTAACGATACCAAAAATACAAATCAATTTATTTGAGAAGTATTTTTACCTGCATATGAAGCTGTCCGGCTGAATAGGAATGCCTTGTATTCTCCATGTATCAGTCGAATCATGAAAAATTATAAACTTAATTTCGCCACTTATTCCTAATTCATTTTCTAACGCAACAAGATGATCTTTCCAAGGACATCTGTCGTTGAGTTTTACTATTTCACCCGAACTGTGGAAGCGTTTACGTTTCAATATTGCAGATTTTACAATTTCTCTCGCTGGCCACCAAACGGTTGCAGTCTGAAATAAATTAACAAAGCTTACTTTTTTATACGTGTGCTGACGATACGCAAAAATATACAAGCTATTTAGCTTGACGTATAATGTGTACAATGTTCTATGGTTTTGTTCCAATTATCTCTTCGCGCACGTTGAATTGCGAATGATAAGTTGTGTCGGCAGCGACTTTTATTGCTGAATCACCGAATTTGTATATAGCAAAAATATAACGGCTCTACTTGTCTTTTTGATATGCTTAGATTAATATCTATAACATTATTCTTAATAAGTAGATATTCTGAATGCAACAATATAACATATAGGTTTGATTCGCTTGACAATGTGTTGTTCCAAATTGAGAAATGAATAAATGATGATAGCAAAGACTGTGGCGTAGTATGGTAAACAATGCATAAGTATCGGCACCCTCGGCACCACACAAATTTAATTTATTATATAGTCATATAATAATTAGTCCGGGACGCCCGTTTCGAGGACATGAATGGTCCTTATCATCAACCGGTGATCGAATGTTGAATGTAGGTCACCAACTACAGTCTTATTCGGATATAGTACGAAAAAAAAAGTAGGTGAAAGAAACGCATGAGTAATGCCTAAATACAAAATATTATGGTTCTATGTGCACGTAGTAACGAGAAAATGATTTTTCTTTATTCGAGTCCGACTCTGTCTTAGTTAACATATGGGAATCACCGGCAGTCGCTGAAGCAGCGTTCGGATATCCATTTAGTATGCACATAGCATTCACCGTCATTACACGCAATTGCAATGGCATCCTATACGAATATCGAATACACCGATATGATTTTGATTTATGGCGAAACAGGACAAAATAGTCTTGCGGCAGAAAATTTGTACGCGAAACGGTTTCCCAATCGGCGGCATCCATCATCCGAGACAATTGTGAGAACCGTGTATCGACTTCGAGAAACAGGATCAGTAATTCCACGTTTCTAAGGTCGTGGCCGTTATATATCACGTAGAGTTCAGCAAGCAGAAGAGCATATTTTAAACATCGTTGAGGCGGAACCAGGCATAAGTACTACAACTTTAGCCCAGCAAGTAAATGTGTCCCAAACGACGGTGCATCGAATTTTGAAAAATAATTTACTTCATCCGTATCACATCCAGCGCGTGCAAAGATTAACGGAATTAGATTATCCTCGCCGTCTTGCCTTCTGCGAGTGGTTTCAACGCACCGAAGTTCGTCAACCTCGTCTTGCGTCAGTAATTCTCTTTACCGACGAATCCACGTTTACAAGAGATGGTATTTTGAATTACCATAATATTCATCACTGGCAAAACGAAGACGAAAACCCACACGAGATACACCAAGGCGCCTCGCAAGTTAGGATATCTGTCAATGTTTGGGCGGGTTTAGTAGGCGATTACCTACTTGGACCACATGTGCTCCCACAACGATTAAATACAGGATCCTATTTACAGTTCCTCCGAGATGAATTACCCGAGTATTTGGATGAGATACCACTAGCGATACGGCAACTATTGTGGTTTATGCATGACGGAGCACTCGCGCATAGTAGTCGAGTAATTCAAGCATTTTTGAACCAAGATTTCCACAATGGATTGGACGTGGAAGTCGTACTCCATTGGCCACCTCGTAGTCCCGATCTAAATCTATTAGACTTTTTTCTGTGGGGATACATGAAAAGCTTGGTATATGATCGTCGCCCTGATATTGAAAATGTCGAAGATCTGCGAAATCGCATTTATGTTGCAGCTCAACGCATTCGCGAAGACATGGTACATTTTACTCGTGTGCATAATAACTTTCGTCGCCGAATTGATGCCTGTATTAGAGCTCACGGTGGACATTTCGAACATTTTTTACATTAATAAATTATTTTGTCCTGTTTCGCCTAGATCGGTCCTTGTTAGGACCACCACAAATTTCATAAAAAGAAAAAGAATGTATAACTACAAATAACTCAAAACCCGACATTTCGGATGCATTAACTTTAAACATTAAGAACGCAAATCATATGGTTATCGGCATATTCAATGTAAACACATAAACACTTCGACATCAGCTGTACGACAGACTAATGCATTTCAATAGACTATTCACTATTCATAGCATCTACAATGCTTTATTGATTTTTATTTGCATCTGGGTTAATTTTGATTCATCAGCGGTATTTGTATAATATAGGAGAAACAAAGATATGGACCGGCTTTACCTGCATTTTGGGCCCTAAAATTTGAACAAAATGTATATGTTACAAATAAATTTCTTTTTAAATTTTCAGTAACACATTGATAGGTAGTCTTCAGATTTCGGTAGCTTACGTGCTATTTACAGGTAACCCTGTATATAATAAATTAAACTTGTGTGGTGCGGAAGGTCCCGCAAGAAAATTGTTGATAAATTAATGAAAGAAATAACAAAGAACATTTTGAAGTAATTGGTATCTCAAAATAATCATCAGGTCCATTACCGATGTTCTCTGT
The DNA here is from genome assembly GCA_020654165.1 of Oryctes rhinoceros. NCBI lineage: Eukaryota > Metazoa > Arthropoda > Insecta > Coleoptera > Scarabaeidae > Oryctes > Oryctes rhinoceros. The sequence goes on from JAIOKQ010000983.1 coordinate 192,191, forward strand.
AATTATTTCAGTGCTATCCTTCGATCATTATTCAGTGATTTAGTCTCAAAAATCGACGTTTTTAGTTATAAATTGGCGAAATAATCGAAAACAAAGATGTAAATATGAGCGACAAAGTGCAATGGTAAGTTATATGAGTATTAACGAAATATTATGCAGAAACTATTATGATTCTACTAGTTGATAGCAATTCAGGTCATTTTCTAATTTTAATGCACCTTTTCTAAATGAATTTTAAGAAATAATTTTTTTTTCAAGAAAAAAAAATATGAATTTGTTTTGCTTAAAGCAATAAAATTTTTGAAAATATTTTCACCTTTCAGATCAAAGGACCGTCATTTTGTATAACAACTCAAACCAATGGTAGCAGGTCAGGGGTAGCTGGTGTGGAGCTACAAAATACGCTTTGATTTTCTTATGTTAATTACATGTGCACAATAGAGAACGGGAACGGCACAACCAGCTGCCACTGATTAGGATACTTGTAATATTTAAAAATTAAATTACCTCGATTACTCTATCGGTAAATTCACTTCCCACAAGATTCATAGCTTTTTGAAACAATTCATCTGCAGATTCTTGATTTGTAGAATTCCACTCGGGGTTCAATCTGTGCACCCTTGCACTTAAATGTGTATTAATTCTATACCTTGGGAGACCATCGGAATACATCGGTATACCATTATCTATTGCATCTAGTTCTTCCACGAATCCTTCATATACAGCTAAGAATATTGCCTTCAAGCATTCAGTTGTGGGAGTGTAGTTTATCTTCTTTAAAACTGATGCAATTACTTCCATGCCGTAATGAACGTATATTAAACCAGCTGAACTTAATCTTAAAAGACCGTATATTAATAATGATGTATAAATACTCTAAAATCATTTAAATCTTTAGGACACTATAACCTTATCTAATTACTTAAAACTTTCCAAATCTGTTCACAGACCTTTAATCTGGAAGATTAAAGGTTTGTTAAAGAAAGAATTATGGTGTACTACAAATTAAAACGAATCAATTTAATATTACTCTGAACATGTACAATGTAGCAAGTATAGCCGCAGAAATATTGTAGAATCAGAGTCGATTAAATATAACAATGCCAGTTGGATATTATTTGTCGAACTTTTACCTATCAATTAGTTTATCTTTGACTATTCTACCTTCGACTGAGATAAGTAGCACCTTAGAATTGTAATTCACATGATAATATATTTAAATACATACTTGATGGTTTTGTTGGGTGCAGTGTTTGGCAATATAGTTGAAAAAGTTTCTTCAAAACCTCTTTGATGGTGATCAAATCTTTGTCTTTCAACGTCATATTCACCACCAACATCAACGACAATGTCACATGTATTTAGGATCTACAAGACGTAGTATAATAAAGTGATCGCAATATTGACTAGAATATTAGCTTACATTTTGATCTCTCGTTCTTATAATTTCAGCATCTTCATATTGAGGTAACTGTTTGATCATGTAACAGGCTAAAGCTTCATCGCAATGGAATACTCCACTGTGTGTACCTATTCGCTTCAAAACACGTGGAATTTTATTTTCACTAACCATAGTGCTAAATCTAAATAATAATAGACAATATTGTGAGTTCTGCGTGATTTTATATATTTATCAAACCGCAAATAAAAATATTTGTACATAAAAGAAACTAACCTACCCAGACCACACTGATTCCGCTATCTTCAACGGCATCTTCAAAAAATTAGCGGGAGAAGTTGTTGAATTCATGGTTGCGTTTATGAAATTTGTTGGAGTTTTAGGTAATATATTTCTAGATAAAAATAATAAAAACGTCTTTGTTTTCATGAAAGAATACGCCATAGAAATACACGTATATAACGGTGGGAAAGATGAAATTTAAACTGAACATGTATATAGTTCTTGTAAAAAAATATTTTGTTTTAGAAACAGGAACATTTTTTTTAAATAACATAACGAATATACACCGTGCCCTATTTAAGCGGAAACATCTTTAGCAATTTAAAAAACAAATATGGAAAAGTGCCGAAATATATTGTTTTTTTTTTGCAATTTGTTCCGGAATTGCAGCATGAATTCCTGAAAAAAATAACAATTATTTTTGATGAAATAGTTTTAATAGTTTTTTAAGTGATGCATCACTTGCCCCGTGCTTGTCCCATAACCACATTTGCGCATGTAAGACAAGAAAATGTGAAATTTAAGAGCCTGATTATGAAAAATCCTGACAAATCCAGAAACTATTTTTTTACCTTCAAATGGGAGTCAATTCATATTTTATGCAATTATATAGTTAAATAGCCACAATAATAGCTAATAGCTAAAAGGAACAATTTAAGGCACTAGAATAAGAATAAAATCTTTTACAAAATTATTATCATTATTAACATTACCAAAGTTTATTTTAAAAATTAATGTTACCGATTTTTTTTAAGTGAATCTTTGTAGTGGCGCCATCTGCGGACACATACATCATTTGGCTACCGCAGCCCATGAGCACTTTACTATATTTAGTTGTAGATGGCGCTGAGGTAAAGTGACTATGTAAAATCCACATTTTTAAAGATTCTTTGGACTGCTGCAATCTCCCGTTTATGAACGCATGTACTTCATATAAGTTCAAAAAACATTAGTCTTATTTCTGGTAGATTTTTTGGGACGTTGGAAACCGTGAGATTTGCCGTCAAATCTTGATATCCCATGATTTATCTGGAGATCTAGTATCATTGCATGTCTATTAGCCTCATGAAAATGGATTTATGTTGCCTACTGATATCCCCAAGAGTCGACAAAACACGAGTGTGTCTAGTCGCTACAAAAAAATTATAATTTCATCCGCCTTTATACTCTTTAGTTCTTATGCAATAAATTTCTCCACTTAGATAACTGTCTATGAAAGTCCGTCTAGCTTTTAAAAAGAATTTGTTTGACTGATGGAAGATGTACCTGATTAAATTGAAAAAACTTTCCCAGAAGTCATAATTTTTATTTTGCTACTCCAATGCAAAATGTTAATGAATATTACCTTATTTTTTCGGCTTATATATGGTTTCTCTCGGGTTATTGTTTTGTTCGAATCTATACACTGTTCTCCAGACAGTTTCTGTTGTTGCTCGAAACACGGAATCCGGAAAATTGACATTTTTAACATTGTTTCTATCCAACTTTAGGCATCTGGTTTCGAATGCCCGAAATGCTTCTAGAACCGAAAATATCTTCGAGTATTCGTAGGTTTTCAAGGAAAGTTAAAATGCTACAAATTCTTCTTTTTTGTATTCATTTTATTGGATGTACCAAAGTTTGCTAAAGTGGAAGAAACACTTTCGCAAAAACCTTGAAGATACATTAACCACAGGCAAGATGTAACATATCTGCGGTTTGGAGAATATCCTGCATCTGTTTACTAATTTTGCAAAAGGTAATAGACGACATTCACCTAATCTCTGAAGAGCGGGGAATATTGGGTTGCCTTATATTATTATTTGTAATTTGTTCATTTGCTTGCTGTTAGTTTATTCAAAATTTTCAAATACCGAATTAAATTAACTGAAATATATAATTACAGCTCAGCTTCAGACATTTCTATATTGTATAGTTTTTCTTCTCAAAAAGAAGTTAAGGATATTGAAAAACGGAGAATATTAATCTTTTAGATTACGTTGCTAAACCGCTTCATGACAATAGTTTTAGTTTTACTTTGTTAGTACGTTTTTCGGAACATTTGTGATTTGATTTCGTTCTTTTTTCGTTGAAGTTTGACATCAGCATTCAACGCATCATTCGGCGCATGTTTAATATGAAGTTAAGAAATTAAATTCATAAAACAAGTTTTACCCGTTCCAAAATTCTTCAGCTTTAGAAATATCTACGATGGGCTTTTCATGAATATTCTTTTCCACAGCTTTAAGTTGTCGCTGTTAGCAGCTATTCAAGCTGTTAATTATTATCGCAAGAGACAGCTTGCCCGCAGCATAATTGGCTGATTCCGAATTCGCAATATGCGTTTTGTGATGTCGTCAGGTAGTTGGTGTGAATTAAATGACTATTTTTTATTATTAGTGACAATTTTATTTAGTAAAAGAATTAAAATTTAGAAGTGGGGTGCCGTGTAACTGCGTTGTTTGCAATGTTTTAGCTATATTTATATAGCTACAACAATAATCATTTATCATTCCATCCTTTGAAAATCTTTTTCGAATCACATCGAAGCTATTCGTTCTGCTCGTCATTCGTTTTGCCCGGTTTTCCCGGAAGGAAATCAAAGTGGGAATGAAGAGAATTAATTTTCAAAGACACACAAGTAATTTTTGCAATAGATTCGGCGAAAGTTAGCTTATAATTGTCACTTCTATGTGTTTACCGATGAAACTATGAAGGATACTCTTATCTTGAGGCTTCTGTGGTGAACAAACGCTGCGTAAACTCGTTGTCATTCGTTAATTTTTTTCTATATCATGTCCCATAAAAGTTCCTTTCTTTATTTGAGTGTAAAATAAATACGATTTTGATTAAAGTGGATTACTAGAGACTTTTTGTCCTTCAGTGAATAGTGTTGTTAAGCGGCCAATATTCTTTTTCGCAACATTGCAAGATTACAAAAAAAATTGGACGCCTTAGCAAAAAGCAGACAATGTATTTGGATTCGGCGCTTAAAAATACAAAAAAAAAATAAATTTTCGATAGTTAGGAACAGCATACCGTGGCATGTTAAATACATATGTGCTCCACATGTAGTCCAAATAGGCCTTAAAAGAGAATTACCTGAATATAAAAAATGCAATTCTGTGACGTGATACATAGAGTGAAAAAAATAGAACGAACAGTAACCAAAAAATATAATGCTAAGATAGCTTAGCTTCCTCATGGTATTGATGGAATACCACGAAATGAATTATTCCATCAATACCATGAGGAAGCTAAGCTATCTTAGCATTATATTTTTTGGTTATTGTTTTTAGGCATTTTCTGATGTGTTCTGTGAATAAACAGTAATTTATTAATGTGATACACCCGTTCGTTGGACCAACTTTGTTAAAAAACAGTTGTTACATTAACACGCTTTATTAATGTATTTACGTACCTGTCTTCTTCAGCGTAGATGTAAAAATAAGCCCCAGTTTTTGAAATGGATTGCATATATTTTTGAATAAAGCGACATTGAGCAATGCAGAGTAGCGATGTAAGTAAACGTAGTTGTTGTTATCGTGAAGTCTGCACTGGACAATGGAGTGCCATTTCAGTATTAAGAAAGGCAAACTTTTAGATAAGCATTTTGAAGTTATATTTTACTGAAAGGAAATCATTTCGGTTATCGATAGGTAATTGAAGGAGAACGATTTGAACATCTAATAATTTATTTTTAACTCTTATTACTTCAACGAGAAAGTTACTTTACTTACAAAAACTCTACCCAAAAGGGATGCACGATAAAAATCAAGGAGTGGTGAAAATGATTTCAAGCAAAATAGATTTTTTATTTAAAAACTTTTATATAGAGAGTTACTTAATATACTTTAACACTTTAGGTTATAAAATAGGTTACACAAGAATTTTACATTGAGTCGATAATATTTTACTTAACCAGTGTTTTTTACATTCCTGCAATTTAATTCCCTCTTTTGAAAATAAGAAACGATATTCATTCAGCGTAAAAAGGATTGGGAAGATGTAAATTGCCTCCGACTACCTCAAGTAACGCCTCAATTTTGTAACTGGGTTCACGTGTTACTGCTTATACGTATACCATTATCGTTTGGTCTACGATAGTTTCTATTATTCATTAGTTTTAATAGCGCGTTTTAAGGTGTTGATTTAAGGTTAAGTGTAGAAAATATCCATTATGTTTAAGCAAAACATTAAACGGCAATGTATCTTATAGAATGAAAGGTGGGACGATTAGATATGAGAATATATCTTTTTGAATAACTTATTTATGCGCAATATTTGCTCTCTCTTAATTTGGGACAAGATATGATATGCGCAAGGCGGCATATTTGCAGTATCGTTTATCGATAAAATACAGTGGGTCCCAAAAGGTTTTATACAAATTGAGTAAAAGTTTATCTTACATTTAACAAAAAAAAAGAATATTCTTGATGAAAAGCTCTGGATGATTTGTAGATTGATAATCGAGTACAAGTTTTTTAAAATATTGGCTGGAATACAGTGAAAATCAAAATGATGATTAGGAGTGGGAGTAAAATACATACAAACTTGTGTAGATAAGTCGTAAGATCCCGTTAGGATGTGTAATAACTAAATTCAAGTGTTCTGGAAGTGTTGACAATAAATTTTGAAAAAAACATCGGCCATGGGTGACAAATAAAGATATTAAAACTGATATGATCCAATCGGCCATGAAAAATTCAAAATATTTACTTCGAAGAAGATTCAATTTATGGAATGTAAGTAAAACTACAGTTGCAGGAGTTTCAAAAGCCAATAAATTTAAACTATACCATCTCCAATTTACTCATATTTTAAAAGAACGAGATGTTGAACGAAGGTTTGAATTTTGTACTGGTATCCAAGGAAAATTAGCAGATAACAGATTTATGACACGATATTTACTTTGTTAATCAAAGATATCAATATTCATTTAAAAGTAGCGTATGGTATGCCATTTAGAAGGACAGAATTGTTGGACTTTCATTGTTTTTCAAAATAACATGAATGGAGAAAGATACCTACAATTTTTAAATAATCAGTTGTCGCACTTTCTTGATGATGATATTGACTACCAATAAATGAATGAGGAAAAATATAGTACCAACAGGATGGAGCACCATGTTACTGTAACAGAAATATTTTCCTCTGAAGATTTTCTTCTCCAAACTTTTAATGGTAAAGTGATGGGAAGGTACACGGAGATACCCTTTAAGGTCTCCAGATATTACCACTTTAGGTTTTTTTTTTTTTTTGTTGGGGCTACTTGAAAGAAAAAGGTATACCTTCAGATGCCATTTCAAGATGTTGATAATCTTGAAAGAATCATTAGAGAAACAATCACCTGTTTAGAAAGAGACGGAAGTTTCGTAGTATTTAAGAAATTTTTAATGTTTCAATAAAATTTATTTCTTGCTTACTATTTCTCGTTGATAAATTAATAAGGAGGTTATTAATTTTTTTATTATGTCTTTTCGTTTATTCGATAAATAATCTAATTAATAATATATTGTAATGTAATATGAAATGTAAGATAAATTTTTTCTCCATTATATAAAACTTTTTGGATATACTGTATAGTTGGGTGTTTCAATAAAATTGTTTAGTAAAAACTTATTTCTACTTTACTACCTAAACACACCCTTATATTTTTATACCCCAAATCACCCTATCTACACTAAATACGTTTAACGGACGTTGTAAAATGTAAATTTTATACCCATACACCATTATCACACCAACCATTCGACAGTTCCAATTAACACTATTGAATGTTAAAATTTGCACCTTTTAAGAATATTTAACATCCATGAGAATTACCTTTTACTGTTTTTTACACGCTCTGTAAACTACACTGGAGAATGTGAACGTGAATGTATCATATAATTAAAACAAATGCCTTTAAAATCTAAATGCTTGCTTCTTTTCGAGTTAGCACATCTTAAAAATATTCTGGTATTGAATAACAAATTCTTATCACTAGAGCTTCCCAAAGTGCGTGGCAAGTCAGAAGGCGTACCGCCGGGCTTGGCCGGGGGGATATGTAATGTAATATATAAGCAAATAACTCGCATCGCATTTCGGTAGTTTATTACCGTATGCGATCGGGTTGTGACGGTATGGCGGACGCGCGTAGTAAGAAACGCCCACAGGCCGACAAAGTGAAAAAGTTCTGTGGAGAATTTCCTGACTTAATATATGGAATGGAAGTAAGATTATATGTAAAATTTGTAATATACCTCTGATGTGCAATGATAAATATGGCTGTAGAAGACATGTAAATAGTCAGCAACACAAAAATAAAAAACTGGGTGTATCACCGACTGAGGCAACTCAATTTATAATTGATTTATTTTATATGCTGACTGCGTGTAATTTACCGTTTTCCTTACTCAGGAAGAAACCATTCCGTGAATTTTGGAATAAATACAATCCAGACTTTGAGTTACCGTCGGCAACAAGCTTAAGGAGATGTGTGCCAAGTGTACGTACCGAAATTGAAAACAGGATCAGATCTGCAATAAAAAATAAACTACTGCGGTTATGTATCGACGAAACGACAGACCGTAAAAAACATTCTATTTTGAATGTGATTGTACGTATACTGGAACCTCGTCAACCTACAAAGGGAATTTTATTAGCTAGTAAAAGACTAAAATCGTGTACTGCCCACGCTATCGAGAGCGTAGTCGTTGATACTTTACAAACATTTGAAATTGCCACTACTCAAGTATTAATTTTCATGACCGATGGTGCCGCGACAATGCGTTGTGTAGGTCGTTCTCTTCAAGAACATTATGGGATGATGTTACATATTACTTGTAAACTTCATGCTTTGCATATTGTGGCTCAAACTATTCGTGCAAATTTCCCTGAGGTAAATGCATTAATAACAAATACGAAACGAGTGTTTCTCAAATCTCCCAAACGTACCAGTGAATTTCATAAACAGTGTCCCGGTATTCCCGAACCACCAGAGCCGATTCTTACGCGTTGGGGGTATAATAATAAATAAAATCAGTCGTCTTACAATTCAATCCCAACGAATCTGCGGCTATTAATGAAAGCCAGGATAAATTCCAAGATATTTCCGTTGAAGCAGATTTACAAACCGTTTACAACAATTATAGAGAAGTACTTGAGGCAATAAATAAATTACAAAATAGTGCACTGTCCCTGACGGAGTCAGTACAAATATTAGATGACGTTAATACACTCCTACACTGTATAAATAACAAAAAAAATGATATCGTTACAAGAAATTTTGAAAGTGTTATGAAGAAAGATACAAATTTTAGCAGGTTAAGACAAGTTTGGGAAGGTAACTCTACTGATCCGGTGACTAAATTCAAAGATTATTTTAATTACGCGTGTATTACATCATTAGACGTCGAGCGTTCATTTTCAAGATATAAAAACATTTTTTCAGAACGACGAACATCCTTGAAAGAAACGACTGTGGAAACATTCCTAATGCTTCAGATGTTTGAGAAATCGGATTGCGCTTACGGTAACAGTTTTAATGTGCCTACCTCCTCGTGTGCTGACTAATACTATTTTCCTTGTGCATTAACACCCACTATATTGGATACGGCTAATTACAAAAGTAAGCGTTTTAAAATTCTTTATTTCTTTTGTTTTTATGTACTTTACTTATGTTCCTTATCGACGCCTATGGTGCGCCACGCAGTTGGGGAGCTCTACTTATCACATACGATGTACCGACAATCTGTAGTATATCAGCACGCTGTTTTTTATAGGGCTGGCTCAAAAATGAAGTTTACAAGTTAAAAGTGGACACTCGGGATTTATTAATTTGACGTATTAGAAACACCTCAGACACCGTTCGTAGACGGAGGATAAAACGAGGAATATCTAGTAAATATTTTTTTTACATTTCAAAGAGTGAAGAATTATATAGTAATTAAGGCTTTTATATCGCATAGAGGCGTACATTGGTTCAATTTTTTTTTTATTCAACAATATTAACGTTAGCAGTAATGTTCGTTTAATTTGAACCAACCAGTATATTATACACATAGACGCATTATTCCATCACTACCGAACTAATAGAATCGGAAAATATTTATTTTATAGTTCAAATGTTCAAGATTTTGAATTTGTAATCCTTTAAACTTGCATTCATAGAATGTTTGTAAAACAATATTTGTCTTATAATTAATTCACGCAAATACTAAGTATCCATAGATAATGTAAGGATCATTTAATTTTACAATTGAACCAGCTGGTCTACATGGAAAGGTAGAGTGAGAGGTGAATTCGTATTTGCACGGCGGCAGTAGATGGAGGCCAAACGTAACCCTTGTCGCTGGTTTTGTGTAAATAATGAGATAATCTACAGGTGTTAACCGTTTGTGTATTAATTAGGGAAGGGCGGCCAATGGTAAAACTAGTGAAAGTAGAATAAGCGGGAGTGCTCGATTTATTATTGAGCGGCGTTGGCGAACTTAAACGGCTAATAGCGTTCTTTCGTTGAAATAGATATGAATCACCGCGTGGGCATGTATCTTTGTACGTACATTTATATTATTAAATAAATTTAACATTATGAATGAAGTATACGGTATGGTCACTTACATGCATCCCCACTATCGTGAGAAATTCATTTATACGTCATTTATACATTTACATTTTAATAACCTAAATAACGTATATAGAATACAAAAAAAACAAGCTTAAATTTTATATATTTATATAAATATAGGTTATAATTATAACATTTTTTCATGTGTAGGGTGGCCAATTAGTTCGAAGAAGTTAATAGGAAGATAGGAAACAGTATTTCAAACAGGGTTTGAAGTATGGAGGGTGCTTCATTAATGCAGGACAGCACGAAGAACGCTTTTTGTTTTAAACAGTAGGCACTAGGCATATTAATTTACACATAAAGTATTTCGAGCGATGTTTCTAAAGTCCTGGGAATTGTGCTGGGAATTGAATTACGCAGAACTTAAAGGCGTTGTTATTGATTGTAGGCTAGTCTTGATTATGTTTACGCAACTATCCGATATATATGATATAAATCCGTTTTCGTAGCATTGTTTTTATAACCATGAAAGACACGGTTAAATCTCAAAGAGTAACAACTTTCTTTTTGTGGAAACAGGGTGTGAAAACTTCAGCAATTATTTAGCATCTACACGGAGTGTTTGGTGAGTTTGCAGAACTTACAGAAATATTGGTAAAAGTGGATCGATCGTTTTAATACTGGTAGAAGACGATCTATGTAGTGGTCGCCGGAATACGTCGGTAAACGAAAGAAAGATTACATAACAGACGAATGACAAGTTCATGATATCTTGCATGATTGTTTGGTCGTAAGCAAGCTGTTGGAAATTTAATAAGTCTGACAATTGTCGTTAACTTCAAAAGCGGTTAGTTCGTTATTGTGATGAATTTTGGCAACGGATAATGACCACTGACGAAAAGTGGAATTCTTGTTTCAATTCTGAGACCAAGCCTCAATCCAAAGAATGGAGTAAACTAGAAGAATGGCCTCCATTTAAGGCGCGTGCACTTCCGTCTGCTGGAAAGATAATGATTACTGTATTCCGGGATTGCGAAGCGATTATTTTTATGGATTATCTGCCGAAAGGTACTACAATTAATGCAGAATATCAATTGTGGCAGGCACTTGTCAAAAAGAGGCCTGAATAGTTACATAAGCGTCCGTTATTGCAATAGGATAATAAGACCCCATACCACAAAAAAGACAAAGGATGTTTTGAACGATTTTCGATACTCAATAGATCCTGTAATCAGCGAATTTCATCTGTTAGTCTAGTTTTGAAGAAAACTTTACGAGGTGTGTTCAACTGACGTAATACATAAAAAGGTGGTCTGCGGAGTCGTCGAAAAAGTGCTTTGAGGACAATTCAAAGAAATTAGTTTATCGTTGGGATAAATGGGGATTATGCAGAAAGACTACATTGTAATATTGATGAAAATTAACAAAATAAAAAAATAGAGCAAAATTCCTAGAATTTTCCCAGAAACATCCTCCATACACTGTTTTATCTTTTCATTAAAATTGCGCCACTAGCAAGTTGTTCCGAAGAACGGAAATTTAAAAAAATCACTGCACTATAATAAACCAAGATAATATTATCAGTGAAAATTAACGAAAAATATTTGGCAGATACGAAGAAAAGTATCATAGAGAGGTAGAGGATGCGCTTCATGTGCAGTGAGTGTTAGAGTGTTTTTTTTTTCATTAGTATAAACTTCGCAATTATTAAATATCAAATGCTTGGTATTTTTAAACGGATCACTCTATTTTATCATTTGGTAGACTATCGTATTCCTTCCAATTACATTTATACCATAAATCCTTAAAATGGATAGCTTTTGAGAAACTTTTGGAATGTATTTACAAATATGTTAGTAAATTGGGTGAATTTTGTTAACAAAGAAGTCTGTTTTCCATGCTCCATTTTCAAATATTATGTTGCCGAAATAAAAAGCAATATGCGCTTCAAAGGCTTATAAAATGAAAACATTATTATTTTATCCCTTCATCCTACCTTACCTTACCTTAATTAAGTTACCACAAATATAAAATAATCAAACGTAACAATAACGGGAATTTAACTAATACAACATAATATGTAACAAAAAAATTAAAAGAAATAACAAAGATAGATTTATTTAATTACATGTTCAACATGGTTGTCATTCTACTGTTACAGTTTTCAAAGGCTTCGTTAACTTGTTGCATTAATACTTTGGAATATTATTCTAATGCGATTTTTCATATTTTTGTCGATAGTTGTAGGTGTTTCGTAAACCTTTTCTTTATCGTAGCCCTACTTACAAAAGCCTATTTTGGAAAGTTCTGCGTCATTTATACGGTTTTCTTTTTCCTATCCATCGTCCATAAAAATGAAAAACTTTGTATTGAACATAAAAGCATTTCAGCAGATTCATTTACTACGAGTTTTGAATTATTGCATTTTTATGACAATTTCAGCTAGTTTGCCCCATAGTGTGTTGGACTTGGATTGAAACATGATAGAAAAAGCATAAACGCAATCAACTTAGCCCTCGAATGCGTCGAATATCAACTCCTAACCACATGTACGGTTACACGTATTCTTAAGGTATAACGGTATCTCAAAAACTTTTACATAAGGCATCTTTGTTCACTGATACGTTCTCAAAGGTGGTGTGTGTACTAGCCATTCTACACATTTTATAAGCGCTGGGTTAATTATGGCATTTGATGGAATGTCTACAACTATCTAAAGGTTCCAAACTCTCTGCTTTTCCGAAGATTGGTCTCAGGTTCCAGGAATATAAATACAATATAAGGAGAGAAAACGATGACCAACAAACATGTTCCTGTTTATCCGATGTCATTGCGGAGCATATTCTCATTATTTTCTTCTCGGTTTGTATCACCCTTTTTCGGAAATATAATACGTCTATACATTTTTGATGTATTTTAAAACATTACGACAAGTCTAAAGAATCATTTACATGTGGAGATGGTGAGAACACCTCGGTGTTGCGCCAGCTCTATTTTAATAGTCTAAGAACTACTCGGGAGATGGCTGGGGAATTGTATCCGCTTGTGGCTGGTTAGCTTTTTTTCCAGCAATACCATAAGTAGCTGTATTAGCAGCATTATTTTGGTTATTGTTTCTAGAGTTTTTTTATATGTTTTAAAGGTTATTCACTATAGTTTTCTAAATATTTTCAATATATCATTATGATAATACTTTCATGTATGTATCATTATTAATTCGCTTAGTCATATCTAACCATACTTATTTTTTGCGAAAGCATTGTCCATTGTATATAATATACCTAAGATTACATTGTATTATGTTAAAGAAAAGTGTATGTATATAATGCATTCAGCTTCGCTCTTCTAAACCTGGCACAATTTTAATGCAATCAAAGATACGTACTCGTTCGGTCATCAATCAAGCACTGTATAAAAACATGGAGCAGCTTTCCATTGTATAGATCAAGTGATACTTGTTATCGTCGCTCTAACGCATTAACGATTAATAAGTTTCGGTTGTGTAAGATATGCTGAGAAGTAATTTTTCTTTTTTGAACATATTTATATGAACGCACTCGTGATCAACCATCGATCAATATATTTTCTAACGAAGTCTTCGAGATGAAATGTTTAATTGATGCAACGGAAATAAACATCTGGATACATGTACATAGGTTGAATGTAGCAAAATCCGTTGGAACTATACTACTCCAATCATCAAAATTCACTTTACAGGTATAATCATTCAGTATAAATATAGATACTATAAATACGGTAAGTAGAATCTTTACAAATGTTTACAACGATACAATTCTTCAGTATTAAAGGTATTGTTCTTGTTAAACAAACGCTTTTGAATATTTTCAAATATGCAGATATTTCGATAAAGGGGTCAGGCCGAAATTATTGAGAATAAAATATTTAGTAGACCACGAAAAGTAAAACATATGCTGCTGTTTAGGGTAATATATGCTGCTGTTTAGGGTAATTCTTCCATGTGTCAGATGAGGTGTAGTTATTCTATTTGTGTTAATTAGAACCGAAGTTTTGAATTTAATTTAAGTGCTGGTATAGGCGAAAGCTTGTTGTATCCTGTACATTGGCGTTCCATATTAATACAATCTTATGAGCCCACGGAAATGAGCCACTCCGTATATTAATTTGTTTAGTTTGTTCTCTGTTGCAGCACTCGAGACACTGAAACACTACATTATCATCCCTTACCATAAACGCTTCACTTAAATTGAACGATCGTTTCGATAACTAAGCTATCATCTTGAACTAACTGGGGATAATTGAACAGTTTAAAGAAAAAGTTTCCGAATAGGAAATATTCAGAGAAAAGTTTAGCACAAAATACAATTCCGTTCAAGTTTATTCCGTGATGTTCATGAATTTTCGCGAAATGTTGTTGCTTCTTTAACGCACAATATTACCTTACTACAGGCACTAGAGAGACTCAACTTGCAGCTTTTTCCAAATTAGGCCAATAGTATCTTCTTTTCAGAGACTTGTAGATTTCATTAATTCAGTGTTAGTTTCATGATAATATTTGATTTTCAATGGCTATTCACCGGCATTTTCCATTAAACATCCTATTTGCCGTATTTACATAATGTTCGTTTTTTTCTTCTTTTTTCTTGTGGCAAAGGATTTGCTTGATTTACCTCTTATACTTCTTATATCGAACTTCATAATCATATTCGCTTAGTTTCAATCGCCAAAGGGTCAACATGGAATTTGGTACTTTTATGGAGAACGACAATTGTGATGGCTTAAGATCGGTTGTAATAACAAATTTATTTCCATATAAATAAGAACGAAAGCGATTGTAAGCTTAAACGATAGCTAACATTTCCTTTTGGTAATCGGCGTAGAGGGTTCTACAAGGGTACAGGATGATCTTGCGATAGCATCGTACCAGTTGCAAAGTTCGATGCATCAGTTACTATTACTAATCCAAATCAGAAAATGCCTAGAAACAATAAGCAAAAATATATAATGTTAAGATAGCTTAGCTTTCTCATGGTATTGATGGAATAATTCACAGCGAATGCAACAAGAGAAGGGAAAACAGGTACAATAGCACGCGGACATATTTCTGTCTACCCGGCGTCATCAGTGCGGCTTCGAGAGTACTTTTATCTCTCTCTTCTGTCGTTGTTGCCTCACAGTTAATACCACAACTTCCAAAACGACAAACCCTAGTTTAGCATTGGCAAAAACTAGTGCTATAGTGTCCTCTCATGATACTGATGGAATAATTAATAACTGTGAGGTAACAGCGACAGAAGGTAGACATAAAAGGACTTTCGAAACCGCGGTGATGACGCCGAGTAGGCAAAAACATGTCCGCGTATTAGTGTACATTTTTCTCTGCTTTTGTTGCGTTCGCTGTGAATTATTCCATCAATACCATGAGAAAGCTAAGCTGCCTTAGCATATATAATTTTGGCTATTTGGTTAGAGGTTTAGCAATTCTTGTAAAGTTATTAATAAATTTTTTAGAATAATTCAGTAAGCCTAAGGATGATTTGATTACTCGTGGTGTAGTTGGTATGGCGAATTGCTTGACGGAATCAATTTTTTTTTTGAATTTGGTTCGATATCGCTGGGCGTAATAATATTCCCTTTCCTTTCTTAAAAACTCACATTTATCTAACTGTAGTTTTAGATTAAAATTAGCTAAACGTTCGATTTTTTATGTATTTAACCAGAGAGAGCGAGAATATAATGACATCATCTAAATAGATAAGATAAAGCGTATTTAAAATTTCCTTCGAAATATCGTCTATTACTTGTCTATTACCCTGAAACAAATCTAGTTGTTATCTGGTTTATCTAGAATTTACTTTGAATCTGCCCAACTTTTGGATAAATGCAAAATTTCGTTTGCCATCACTGCCAACTTGGAATAACTTACCGCGAACTCGTAGCCCAAATGCATCTCAAGTTTTCTTGAGCAGTATAAACAAAGTTAGTACAGAATAACTATCTGTCGTAAATGTTATAAGTTGTGCAGCACAATTAACTGTTTTGTCTCCCTTATAGATGAGAGTACAACACTAGAGTTCCAAATTAAAAACTTTCTTTTGCGTTTTGAACATTATGTGCCTCACATACTTACTTTGATGTTCGATTTTATAGATTTCACGAATTTTTTGGCAACGGTTTTTGTTTCTGATACGTCTTGGGGTAATTGGCGCCGTGGAATCTTCCATTGTAATACGTGTCTTAGTTGGATCCATGATGTTGATGACCATTTTGAAATTACAAACTGTGAGTTTTCATTTCTCTATTTTTTTTAATGAATTTGGTAGTGATGAACACATCTGAAACGAGAAATACAACTAGCTAAACATAACATTTTAAAATTAATTATATTTATGTGTTCCAGAATTCCAGGATGATCTTTTTTTAATTGGAACAATATATATCTTAATACCAACTCTGGTTAAGTTCAACTCTCCTACATTCTTAATACAGAGCTTCATTGCGTCATACTGGGTATTTGAAAAGTTATGGTCAGTTTCCTTCTAAAAACATGACAAACTCAATAACCAGTATCTTGATAAATAACGAATACGATAATACCACGAGTTTAAGAATATATCCGTACTTCGACATCAATTGCAATTTGCTTCCTCGAGTGTTGCATTTATATAGAATATACCAAGATGGAAGTTTACGATTTTCTACTTTTTTTTCAAATGGACACCCGTTTATGTTATATGAAAGTTATGTGAAAAGTAGAAGATGTACATTACATACTATCATTTCTATTAAGCAATCTCTATAACTAAATTCAATATTTGAGAAAGTATGTTAAATTATTGAAAAAATTTTGGAATTATGGTAATTGTTTCAATACTTATACAATGTTATCCGTCAAATGTTTAGGTAACTTTTTAGCTAGCCAGTAAAACGTAATGAACCCCTATATTGACGGTATGTGGGAGTTAAGCTTACACAACATTTAAATTAATATATGAAGTGTCCCGTTTAAGAAGAGTTAGGTCCATCGTGGAATTATGGAGTACCTTGTATAGAAGTAAATAATTTTAAAATGTTACGGTTAAAGGCTGTGCTAAGTATTTTATAGCTTTGCTGTAATTTCGTCGTTTTGAACAGCGAGATGCAGTTACTTATCTCTCGCATAAGTAAATGTTGACTTCAAACGGGTTCCAAACTTGCCAAAAGGGTTACCAATTTTCTTGGCAGGGATTTGAACAGCGAGCTTCCTGCATCATCAGGTCATTTCGACATCTCAATTTATTTCAGAAAATAGGTCTTGCTAATGCAATCAAGAATTTTTACAAGGTACGAACAAAGAACAATGAAGTACCCATATTAAATTAAAAATTAAATGTTTTTTTAGCAACTTCGTTGCTGGTGTAGTTAGTGATTACGGTAAAAGCTTTTAACCTTAAAATCAATATCGCTTTTACAACTACACACATTAACTAGATTGATTTCGGATTGGGCACTCTTTCAATTCTTTAATAATTGTTTCATATCTGAAGTAAAGTATATATCGAGCATAGCTATAAGAAATATAAACAACAAATTTCATATATAATAAAACATTATTCGAGCAAGATGATATATTTGTACATCTTACAGCTTAAGTGAAGTAATAACTTGATTATAGCCAATTTGCTACCACTTGTACGTGTAATTTAAAAATACTATAAAAAAAATAAACAGTTCACCGATGTGAAAAGAATTCTTCAGTAAGCTTGCATGAGTGTAACTGTAAACAAGAATAAAAAGAAACAGTGGCTATTACATAGAATTGATGCGCAAGTTTTATATCGAATTGCGTTACATTTTGTTCGATAAAGTCTATTGGAAGTTAAATTTATTTTTTTTTATTTTCATTCACCGCACCGGTAATAGAGAAATATCCCGTTAATATTGCGCATAGCAGAAGTTTATTAAACATGTCCGTGTTTCCAATAACATTATTGTAATCACAAGATTATTAGTCTACGGTTTCAAAATGATACACGTTAATATAAGCAGAAATTGTACGGGAATTCAATATCCGAGTCCCATTTTGGATCAATTTATTAAGTGTAATGGATTCTTGTGCATTCTAGCACAATTACATTTGCCCATAAATAGCAATGTTTAATCTTTGACCAGGTAAGTCATTATAATACAAGCCTTTATCTTCTAAGCTTTAATTTTCACAGAACAGATACATTACTTTTTCTTTTTTCGGTTGATGTATTATATGGATAGATATACGGACAACATTGATTAATAATAACTACTAATTACAATTGATACCTACTATTAAAAGTTTTTCTTTAATTGGCAGATATCGAGCGCATCTTACTTCCTCAAGAATTCGAAATATTTATTATTATCAAAAAAGGGTATTTATTCTCCTTATTTGCTATAATACAGCTGCTTTAGCGTTTTATATATGTATAATACTGTAATTAACATCCCATAGCAAAGAATACCAAGGATTTAACCGATTTTTGATTATATTTACAACAATTTATAGAAGTTAGTTAGGAAGATGATATGACGTTTTGTGTCACAATCTGCATTACCAACAGTGAGAGATTCATTGAGTGGTGTTGTTTTGAGAGCTATTCAAGTGGAAGGGAGTGAATAAGTTGTTAAAGGGAAAGGGTGGAAGGAAGTGAATAAATTAAATATTGAAACCATCTCAATTGAACGTCTTTCACGAAAAATGTATATCAGACCGCTGTAGGCAAGAAGAAATACGAGGATAAAACGGGGCACAAGCGGGTGTATGATGAATGTGTTGTACACAAAAGGTTATATGTAATATTTCGAAGAAAAAATATTATTTTTCAGGTATCTCTTCAGATACTCCTTTAATTGCTTGCTTTTGTTATATCATCGTAGTAAAGAAAAGCTATACAATGGAAAGGGGAAACCGTACAAAAAATATAGTTGTTCTTGCTCTAGTATTACTAAAACATTGAAATAGGAAACAAGTTGCCCATCTTTTAAATAAAAAGTGACGGCAATAATCTGTAATTTATGTTTGAAGTCTTTTGTTTTTTTGTTTCGTTTATTTCAAAGAATAAAATTGGGCAATTTTGTCAAATTTAATTTAATCTGCCACTTATAATGAACGAGATGCCTACAACGACCAACGAATTTGGGACATGCTGTACATATGTACAAAAAAAAAGCACCAACAGTCTATATAGGTGTTAGAATAACAAAGGATTATGTGGGTTGTGTTGATTAAAGATTCTAATTTTCTTTCTACACGTTTGTGACTACCGAATTTTTGTTTCGATTTGTAAAACCAATGCCACGTTTTGATGAGAGATAAGCGTGATGTAAGCAGTTAATACCAGAGTAACATGATATTTGAATTGCTTCGAGTTATAACGCTAGTAAAGCTGTACTTCTCACGTTACTAAGATGATAAACAAGAAATTAATCTTTAAATCATGTCACCTGGAAGGGAATCTCAAAAAAAAGGATTACGTTAATGGAGTTTACATTTTAAACCTGAATTTACATTACTTCCAGGTAATTTGTGATTTATTTGCATTATTATGTTACAAAATGATTTATAATTAAGGAAGAGTAGATTTGCAAATTATTTAAGAATTTATTCCGTAAATATAACCTAAAAATGGGTATTACACTCCGCCAAAAAAGTATCGCATAAACTAAAAAAGGGCATTTGTAAACCAAGATATTTTTATACGTTCACAAAAAGTTTGCCTTGTGTATGTGAACTATAAAAACACTAACAAAATCATGGAACATAGCTTTTTTACTTTTTTTTTCTAAAAGAACACATTTAGAAAAATGCATATGTGTAAGGTTTGTTCAGTTGTTTATTGAAAGTCTTCCTATACGGACAAATTTTAAAGTGCGAAGTCAGAGTTCTGTACCAACGCTTTTAAAACTAAAATGAGCAATTTAACTTCAGAACAAGTGGCTGCTATAATTGCTTTCATCGAAGATGGACGATCTCAAGCATACGTTGCTAATTTGATGAACATCAATCAGTGAAGTGTTTCTAGAGCCATAGCCAGATATAGGGAAACAGGCAATTACAGTAGAAGACCTATACCAGGTCGTCCAAGATGTTCTACTCGCCAACTGACCGCTATTTACTATTACAAGCATTACGTCGAAGACATGTAACTGCGAGACAATTGCAGAACGACTTGGCTAGAGTCAGAAATACTCGTGTGAGTACTCAAACTATTCGGAATAGGTTACGACAGAGTGGATTAAGAGCTAGAGTAGCTGTAACAGCCCCTCGTCTCACTAGGAACCACCGAGTGGCTCGCTTAAGGTTTGCCAGAGAACATGTAAATTGGAACATTAATGACTGGGCCAATATACTCTTCACAGATGAGTCAAGATTTGGTCTTTACACCTCAGATAGGCGTATCTCAGTGTACAGACGAGACGGTGAGCGCTATTCGCAGTGTAATATCAGGCCTAGATCTAATTTCGCCGGTGGCTCTATTATGGTTTGGGGAGGCATCTGTTTAACAGGTCGTACAGAGTTAGTAGCAGTAGACAGAGGTACACTGACTGCCCACAGGTATATGTATAACGGACATTTTAGAAGAACATGTAGTACCATATGCGCCAATTATAGGAAACGAATTCATGTTAATGCACGATAATGCACGACCGCATGTTGCAATAATCGTCCAGGAATACCTTAACGATGTTGGTATTCCAGTTTTAGATTGGCCTGCGGTAAGTCCGGACATGAACCCAAAATGTTGCCCCAGCGGACCTGCATGGACTAGAAAATGCTCTCCGTGACGAGTGGGAGAATTTGGATCAGGCTTATATACGGAGGTTAATCGAATCTCTGCCAAACCGTATGCGAGCGGTCATAAGAGCCGGAGGTGGCAATACTCAGTATTAAAAGCTACTGTTATGACATTTTTCTTTCCAAAATTATAATTTCTTGTTTTAATAAATATCTCAAGTATGAGTTCTTGTTTTTATTTGGCTTGTATTTTATTTAAACAATCATAGAAATTATATCTTAGAGCGCATTAAAGTATATTTACAACTTTATGCTACAAACAAAGATTATGCGATACTTTTATGATTCAAAACTAAATTATGCGATACTTTTCTGGCGGAGTGTATCTGCAAGAAGATAAAAAATAATTTTAATAAAAATCTGCATGGACTGGAATTCATACTTGTCAGGTAATGATCAATTCAACAAGGACGACAAATATTCAAAGGTTAGACCATTTTTGGATATGTTGAATGATAGAAATTACTAATCCGGCATTTCTGCTTTTAATCTCTTTATTGATTGGTGCTACATTTCGGCCGGCGTTAAATGTTTATTAAGATAAGATCTGTGTGATTTAATTTTAAACTTTGATACCTATTTTCAGTCGATAGCTATCTGTTTCGCTCCATTTCATATGAACGATCCAGGATAAAAAATTATCTTTTGAGGATGAAATATTTTTTTCAAATTTGTTGTTTTTTAAACAGCTTTTAAACATAGATTACTTTCAAAATCAATGATATTTAAATCGGCTGCCGCTCTGCAAATAGAAAAAAAGGAACTGTATTCATATAACATATTTTGGTTAAAATAACGTCCTAAAGAAGATGTTAGTCTTTCATACCGATTATCGATCGTATCATCGTACATCGATCTTGTATACGCAGTGCAGCTTATTTTTCTCACAAAACGTAATACACATGTACGTTTATCTAATTCATACTCTTATTGCACTTCAGGCGTCTGGTACGCTAACTGCCGTTTATAAATTATAATAAAACTCGAGTTTTGTTCATTGGCCCGTGATTTTATGAAAGTCACGTCATGTTTATTTGATTTGATTATGTTTTAATAGTAAATCACGATTTGAGCTATTTGGGTCAAGAAGACTTGATTTTAATATCGACGTTGAGTATACGACAGCAATTACTATTAGCAACTAACGTGCTTTTCTAATTGTACATTCCTCATCTACTTCAAGGTTCATGTGATATATGTATATATGTTATTTCTAGTAGCTTTAAAAGCGTGTAATGCGAACAAATAAAAATACGAGTGCAGAAAATTGAGTCGTAATAATTTGTACACGCAACATTTGTCGAGATCGTATTTAGCATTTACTTGTGAAGGTAACAATTTATTTATTAGAAGCCTTTGTGAAATATCATCATCTTTTAAAAGATAATTAAGGAGGTGTTGAAACGCTATTCAATTCGAATTTTTATGTGTTGGGCGCGTCACGCTTCAATAGATCAATGCGGATCGTACGTGGAAAAAAATTTAAGCTATTATATAACATATCAGCATTCATTAAGGTTTAGTGAAAATGTTTAGAATGGTGGATCGTTATCTATAGCCATTGTTGGTGTAATCTGCATTCTATACTCTTACGCGTGAAGTGAGTTTAAGGAGTCTTGTTTTTCAATACATTATGTTATCTTAAGTAAAAGTAGACGTAAAAAGACGTAGAAACGTGTCAAAAGATGAAAAACAGAACATTACAGTAACCTTTATTCACCGACGATGTGGATATGGATGATTGATTGTTGAAACAGAAGTCGACAAAAAAAAATAATGCGAAAATAGTTTTCTCATGGTATTGATGGAATCATTCAGGGCAAACGCAATACACAAGGAGAGAACAAAAAATAGATTATCGACGACCATGTCTCTATGTCATCAGTGTGGTTCCAAGAGTATGTTAACTTTATTCCGTATTGTCTCAAGGAACGCGTACCTGTCGTACTATTGGAACCACGTTGATGACGCACCAGAGCTATATTCACATCCCTGCTTGCCATTTCACATTGTCTACCTATCGGATATGTGTTCATCTGTTGGTAGGAAGCGCGATACCTATAGAAAGAACCGCGTTTTAGCTGAATATCTAATGGGCCTAAAAATAATAAAATGAATATAGAAAATTAATACAAGTCAAGCCAACGACAATCGCGGGGAACGCTTATACACTCCGCCAAAAAAGTATCGCATAATTTAGTTTTGAATCATAAAAGTATCGCATAATCTTTGTTTGTAGCATAAAGTTGTAAATATACTTTAAAGCGCTCTAAGATATAATTTCTATGATTGTTTAAATAATATACAGGCCAAATAAAAACAAGAACTCCTATTTGAGATTTTTATTAAAACAAGAAATTATAATTTTGGAAAGAAAAATGTCATAACAGTAGCTTTTAATACTGAGTATTGCCACCTCTGGCTCTTATGACCGCTCGCATACGGTTTGGCAGAGATTCGATTAACCTCCGTATATAAGCCTGATCCAAATTCTCCCTCTCGTCCATGCAGGTCCGCTGGGGCAACATCTTGGGTTCGTATCCGTCTGTGAAGGAGGTCCCACACGTGCTCGATAGGGTTCATGTCCGGACTAACCGCAGGCCAATCTAAAACTGGAATACCAACATCGTTAAGGTATTCCTGGACGATTATTGCAACATGCGGTCGTGCATTATCGTGCATTAACATGAATTCGTTTCCTATAATTGGCGCATATTGCACTACATGTTCTTCTAAAATGTCCGTTATATACCTGTGGGCAGTCAGTGTATCTCTGTCTACTGGTACTAACTCTGTACGACCTGTTAAACCATAATAGAGCCACCAGCGAAATTAGGTCTAGGTCTGATATTACACTGCGAATAGCGCTCACCGTCTCGTCTGTACACTGAGATACGCCTATCTAAGGTGTAAAGGCCAAATCTTGACTCATCTGTGAAGAGTATATTGGCCCAGTCATTAATGTTGCAATATACATGTTCTCTGGCAAACCTTAAGCGAGCCACTCGGTGGTTCCTAGTGGGACGAGGGGCTGTTACAGCTACTCTAGCTCTTAATCCACTCTGTCGTAACCTATTCCAAATAGTTTGAGTACTCACACGAGTATTTCTGACCCTAGCCAAGTCGTTCTGCAATTGTCTCGCAGTTACATGTCTTCGACGTAATGCTTGTAGTAGTAAATGGCGGTCATCTTGGCGAGTAGAACATCTTGGACGATCTGGTACAGGTCTTCTACTGTAATTGCCTGTTTCCCTATATCTGGCTACGGCTCTAGAAACACTTGACTGATTGATGTTCATCAAATTAGCAACGTATGCTTGAGATCGTCCATCTTCGATTAAAGCAACTATAGCAGCCACTTGTTCTGAAGTTAAATTGCTCATTTTAGTTTTAAAAGCGTTGGTACAGAACTCGACTGACTTCGCACTTTAAAATTTGTCCGTATAGGAAGACTTTCAATAAACAACCGAACAAACCTTACACATATGCATTTTTCTAAATGTGTTCTTTTAGAAAAAAAAAAAGTAAAAAAGCTATGTTCCATGATTTTGTTAGTGTTTTTATAATTCACATACATGAGGCAAACTTTTTGTGAACGTATAAAAATATCTTGGTTTATAAATGCCCTTTTTTAGTTTATGCGATACTTTTTTGGCGAAGTGTGTATATATTAACTATTTTTATCTTCATTCTATCATTCTCCTTTTATCAAATCAATGTCGAAAATTTCTGCAGCAAGTTCTATCGTATATGTTCGTCGTATAAAAGTTATTGCTGTCAATTGAAAGTTTTTCGGTCTGTTTCATTGAAATTCTCAGTGTATTTTAACGTTGTAGTATTGCATGTCATTAAAGAATACAGGATCCTAGCGTCGGTTGCGTCCCTGCATCATGCTACACCAAAAATCGTTAGTTTCGGCATCTATTCGATCATAATGGTTGAACATTATCATAGGCGACAATGAAATTAAAACCCAATTGCCAACATGATCAAACAATCGTTATAAGATAATGCTAATGCTAGTTTGCTAATTTGCGACTTTATGTCTAATTGTCGTCCAGGCATCTTGTAATCTCAAGTTCGCCAAGTTTACTGTAGCTTTTTAAAATTACGAGTTAAAATTTAAAAAGATGTGTTCAATAGCATTAATATTGAAGAAGTTGCGTTCGAATAAGAATATAAACATTGTATTTACGTAGTGAAAAATGTTGAAAATTTAAGGTTAGTAGTTATTTTCATTTCTAGGTCTTAAAATGTTCATTTAAGAATTTCTCATTTGCCGAAAGAGTGTATAAGGGCATTCTCGGGTTCACAACCTTCAATTTCTGTTTAAGACTTTTGTAAAAATTTCGAAAATTTCTTAAATTTAATTCCTTTAAAAAATTACGATATCAGAAAGATCTGAGAAAAATAAACATCGAAAAAAGTGAAGCTATGATATTATTTGCAAAGAAAAAAAAAGAAAATTGATGGATAAGAACTAAAGAAGGTCATAAACTATGAGTACGTAGCCATATTTGTAGAAGTGTCGAGAAAAATAGATTAAGAAATAAACAAAGAGTTGGAAAATCTAGAAGAATCTATGTAACACTGAGAACTACATTCTTCAGAAAGAAGGGGATACCACATAGAATAAAAACACAGATGTACAAGAAAGCCGTCGGATTGTCAATAATGTGTGGCAATGAATTCTGAGCTCTAATTTAAAAAAGTAGAAAATTTCTACGGATGAGGAGAGTAAAAGGAATGTCAAGAAGAGACCGAATAAGAAATGAGACAGTATTAGCAGAACTAAAGGTAAAACCCAGAGATTGCGGGGCACCGGGCACAGGGAGCTGGTTGGATCACGTACATCGAATGGAAGAAAATAGATTAACAAAAAATGTCTTTGAAACTAAAGTACATGAATAGAACACGATAGGACGACAATGATCAAAAGCGATGGAAAAAGTACGCCAAGAACCAAAAGTCGGGGGATTCAGTGGCGCGAGGCTAGATGATTGGTAAAACATTAAGAAATAGAAAAACAAGATGGATGAAATAATATAAAAATATATGTCGTATGTAATATTTTCTTGTATACTTACACTTAACAGTAATTGGACAATATTGATTAAATAGAATAAAGCTTGCGAAATATGAGGCTTAATTAATCTTGTTAACTCACGCCTACATCTAAGGGTTTATTTATACTTAGTTATATTCTTCTTAGTGTTTTTGGAGTAATGTTTTGGTACGCTCAAATGCTCGGCGAGTTTCTTAAGAATGAGAGTTTTCAAATATCGCGGACGATTTAAGTTGGCAATTCCGGCAAAAGTGGATGTATTTGTGAATTTCTTAGCGTAATGCATGCGAATATGACATTTATTGCAGTAACTTTTAACGTAAATCGTCCGGGAAATTAAAAAAAAATTACTTAGAACCTTCTTCTTTAAAAGTATTTTGATATAAAGAAGGTACAATCAGATGCCTGGCGATAAGAAAGGTGATATGTAGCTGCGAAAATGCATTGGACCTGAAAGACTTCCTGAGACACATTTTACATAGAACTCTTCAACTCGCAAAGTTCATTTATACATTTCACTGTTCTTTCATGATATTCGTTTTAATATAGTGAGACGTGACTACAGTGTAAAAACCAAAATGCATCGTTACATTTAAGATCCACTAAGTCCAGTAAGTTGCTTAGGCAGTTTCGGAACTACTTCTACGGCACGTGGGATAAATAAAAACTTATATCCTATTATGAATCTCTGAAGACAATGTGTGAAATATTAATAAGAGTAATAAGTAAACAGATTATATTGTATATTCTATTCGCCATTCGTGCTTTATTAATCTACGGAAAAATTTCCTTTATGTAATACGCACCTGTTTCGAAGGACGTCATAGTTTTTGAATGAATAATTATTAATTGCTGCTAAATACTAGCACGCGACTAAGTTTTGCATTGCGTTCTGAAGTTTTAATGTCAGCGGCGTTAATTATCGACATAATTTAATTGCGCATGAATCGGAATATGTTTAATTACATTCGCCGCAAAAGCCAGCATCATTTATTATAAGAACTTGACAAGTTTAATATGTACATGTTACGCACTTAGGTTTGGTGGTAGAACATTGAGTATTGATTACCATCCGTAAATATAATAGCAAAGAAATATATTATACAGGGTTCGGCAAAATGATCTCCCACATTTTGCATCGCCACTGTGCCCGAATCACTAAAGAGAGGGGGAACTTACCGAAGTCGGTTGGTAGCCC
Source organism: Oryctes rhinoceros (assembly GCA_020654165.1). Taxonomy (NCBI): domain Eukaryota; kingdom Metazoa; phylum Arthropoda; class Insecta; order Coleoptera; family Scarabaeidae; genus Oryctes; species Oryctes rhinoceros. The sequence continues at coordinate 219,457 of JAIOKQ010000983.1, forward strand.
ACGCCCTGCCATTTCAGTTGTCGTCATGAATCGGACAGGCGAGCATCGTGTCTTCGTTATCGAAACATTTGTGAAAAGTAACGAATCTGTGATTAAGACGCAAAGAACTTTTCGTACTCACTTCGCGCTTGGTAGACATGCTCCGGTTCCAGATCGCAAAACAATACTGTTGTGGGTTTCAAATTTTAGAGTCACAGATTCAGCTTTAACAAGAAAATCAACCGACCCAGAACCAGAAGTGTTCGAACACCTGAAGATGTTGCAACTATAAGAGAAGCAGATGAACGATGTCCTAGTCGTTCAGCTGTTAAACATGCCACTGCTTTGGATTTGTCAAATCGTTATGTGAGAGGAATTTTACATGCCGATCTGAAGTTCAACTTAGTGAACGGAACTGGGAAAATCGCAGAACATGTTCCATCGATATTCTTCAAAACGTTCCATAAAATGATCTTTTAATAACTAGTGACGAAGTGCATTTCCATTTATCCGGCTGTGTGAACCAGCAGAATTTTCACTATTGGGCACCAGAAAATCCGCGACAGCTCCATGAAAGGCCACTTCACAGCCCTCGTGTTACCGTTTGGTGTGCTGTTGGATCGTTTGATGTTTGGGATCCCTATTTTTTTGAGGAGGGAAGCGTGGCGATTACCGTAACTGTCCATCGATATGTCGACATGCTGCGCAATTTTTTGGAACCAAAACTTAGATAACTTGAACATCCGAATGTGTGGTTTTAACAGGATGGAACTGCGGCTCATACGGCAAGAACGACAATGGATATTTTAAGGGAAATGTTTCCAGGACACGTAATCTCGTTACGTGGAGACGTTGGGTGGTCTGCGCGTTCACCCGATCTTGTCCCATGCGACTTTTTCCTTCGGGGCTACCTAAAAGCGAAGGTTTTTCAACACCGTCTCCGAGCCATTGACGAATTGAAAGCAACAATTCGCCAAGAAATTAGAGGAATATCGCCCCAAATTACTGCTCGAGCAATAGAAACTTTCAAAAATCAGCTTCGAATGTGTATCGAAAAAAATGGTCGCCACTTGAACTCTAATCTAATTTTCCAATTTTTTGTAATTTTCAAAACATAATAAAAACATATGGCATAGCATACTTTGTCACTTAATAAAAATAAAATTTAAATAGCATTTACAAAGGCATTTTTATTAAAAATTAAAATATGGGGGATCATTTTGCAGAACCTCGTATTTAATAATGATAATATAACCGCCATCAGTGAACGAATGAAAATTTTAGTAGCAACATTTCTGCTAGGATTACGTAAATTAACGTTTATTTATTTTACTTTCGAAATTAATATTCGTGTCTATTTGATTCCTTCAATTCCATTTCGTAGGATTTGTAGATCATATTATATAGTGACTTTTTAAAACTTTCAAGCAAACACCGTTAAATCGTTTTCTGGAAAAAACCAAACTCGTTTTCGTTTTACTGTTTTTCTATGATTTATTCTTATCAATTGCCAAATATTTATTTATTTAAATTAATTAAATAAATTTCGAGTATGGAAAAACTCTCTGGATCAACGGTCAGTGATTGGGCTGGAAGGAGTTCGTGAAGTCTCTGGAGGTTCTCTGGAGATCGGAGTTAAGTTTGAAACAAATTTGTCAAGGAGAAAAACATCGCTGTGTAGAAGAGTCAACTATAGTGCATCTACATACATACATTCATTTACAGAGAGTGATGTATTGTGCAGTGCTACAAGAATCGAAGCAATCTTAACGTCTGGAGATGATGGTGTACCGGAAGTTGTTGTGAGGCACTGTGTTTCGCTGCTTACTCGTCTCCTTACTGTGTTGTTTAACTTATGTGTTAAGTTGTCAACGTTTCCCAATATCTGGAAGATCACCAAAGTAATTCCTGCTTTCAAAAGAAAAGGAGATTGTAAAAACATGTGATTATAGACCGACACGTATGTTATAAAATTTTGCAAAAGTACTTGAACAAATATTACCCGGATCGATCAACTACAACGAATCTTCTCTCACTATTACTCAGTATATTTCTTCATCATTGGACCAACGCAAACAAGTTGACGTCGTTTATACTGATTTTACAAAAGCCTTTGATACTATAGATCATAATCTTTTTCTAATCTTCATTAGATTCTGCGCAGCACTTTTCAGAATCACGTCTTCCTATCTTACGAATAGAGTGGGTTACGTGTTCCGTTACATTCAATACATCTTCTGGTGTGCCACAAGGTTCAAATTTTGGGCCATTGCCTTTTAATATATTTATAAATGATCTTCTTAACCGATTGGCGTATGCAGATGACTTAAAAATTTATAATGTAATTACTGATAATGTTGATTGAATTAACCTACAAACCAACATTAATATCATTGATGAGCGGTGTACCCTAATCAGAATATCTCTAAAGATAAACAAATATTCGGTTGTTTCATACAAAAAAAGCCTCGAAGCCTGTTATATTTCAATACACGGTCAAATCTCAACTCATCTCTAGAAAGGACAAGGAAAATGATCTGGATGTGCTTTTTGATTCTCGTCTGAACTTTTCTGATCACATTTTCGAAATGTGCTTATCAGCCTCCCGATCGCTTGAGTTAGGATAAGACCATGTCGTAAGTTTACTAATTTTCTAGCAATTAAAGCTCTCTATTTCTCTTTAGTTCAGAGCAAACTGGAGTATGCATCTCTGGTTTGGTTATCCATACTGTACGTACCAACAACTTACGATTGAGAAGGTACAAAAATGATTTCTAAAATATTTAACATTAGAGTATCTGGCACTTATGTCGAGCGTGGTTCTAACTATGTAACATTCTTGTCGCAAAATATTTTTCAGAGATGTAATAGATATAGCGCTGCGTTTTTGCTAAATTTACTCAACAGTAAAATTGATTCACCGTACCTACTTTCTCAATTTAATTTTAATGTACCTTCCCGTAACACTCGCTCATGTACTTCTTTAAATGTTCCCAGAAACAAACATATTACTTAGATCGCTTGTATATCACATGTCGAGAAATTTTAATGACTATTGTAATGACTTTTTAAACGCTTAGTCACTGAACGTTTTTGGTATTTGTATTTTCCTCAAGCTATGTTTATTTTCAGTATATTTTATTTGGACTAGTTGTTTGATCTGATTAGCACCTTACTTTGTATTTTCTTGGTTTTGATTTATTATTCTTATTTTGTCTTTTAAGGGGTATTTACTGTTAGACAATAGACTATTATTATTATTATTGAAGACAATTGGTTAATTTTCTTTTTCGTCAATTTTTTATTTATTTTTTGTCAATATGGTGCTGGGCTAATTAAGAGTTAAGGCGGAATGTGGCTCTTCACAAATGTTCACGAATCCGTAGAAAGCATTACATTCCTTACCGTCTTTTACAACGAAAACGAGTAATTTATCAATTGAACCACATTTTTTCTTTTCATGGCAAATCTTTTATAATACTCATCCTTCCTTATTACACAGTTTATTACTAAAGATCCATATCAGTTATCAATATACGGTGGATCGACGCTTGAGACAAAGTGGGGTCCGATACATTCGTCCAACCGCTGACTTTTCTACTGTGAAATGTGTTCGCTTACTTGTTAGAGCATCTTTAAATATAGAAAAGATTCTTTCCGCGTTGCAACTTGTGAAAGGAACGTAGTGAAAATGGGATCTATAAACGTTGTGTTTACTAACGGTTCGTTACTTTCGTTGCACAACACTAATATTGACAAATCCAGGTTGCGGGTAAAAATTGCATCGATTTCTTACATATACGCCATACCGGAAATATTGTTTAATTTGTTATTATAACATCTAATATTTCAATTATATCTTTTAGTTGTATTGTTTGCAATTCAGAGTATTTTATTTTTTGAAGTATATCACGAAAAATTTACTATGTTGAACGATTTGTATAAAAAACACTAACAATGACGTGAAGTATAACTTCATACTAACGCATCCATTCGACTCAATTTCTCAATTTTGCTTTAGTGTTTATATAACGTTGTATCGTCGGGAATACTTCATTACTGTGTAGATGTGTCGAAACAATCATGATCCTTGATTCGCCATCATCAACCGGGAAGACTATTCGTGTTCTCGAAACGGCCATCCCACGCTAACTATTATTATTATTATATTGCTACGTAATAAACTAAACTTGTGTGGTGTGAAGGTTACCGTTGTTTACCATACACGCCACAGTCCTTGCTATCATTATTTAAGTATGAACAAAAATCTTAACTTCTGGAAACGAACTAGAAATATGGAAAACAAAGTTAAAGGATGAAACATATCAATGGTTGCTTTCTAATTATACATTAACGACTGAATTACGTGGAGGGCAGAAAACGAACAACCCTTATTTTTAATTACGTAAAACAAATCGTTTAATGCTAATCATAGATAATTCTTGATAACACATTAACGAAAAGATAAGCTATTGCTCAGAGAACGTGTTATTTCACGCCTACAGTGAAGAAGTTGAGATGTTATCCTATTTTTGTTACACGGAGGTAATATTTCTTCTTACATACATACGTTCCCTTAGGGCAAGCTCTATCTTCGAGCAATATCTGTAACATACGTCTACCAAGCGCCTCCACATACAACGAACTTTTACGCGTACGTTATACATAATAATAGGCTCGTAAGAACTTGCGCGTATATTGACATACGTAACATACATATAAATACAGATCTCGCGGTTACTAGCTGAATTATGTTCGATACTGTTTTGAGGCGAAGAAATAGTCAGATGTACGATGTGACTACAGATATATATGTTATTAAACAGTCATGTTTTGTAATAAGTATACCCAGCTAACCATTGCGTACGTATTTACGACAACTCAAAGGCAGACGGATACGCGATGTCGTATTAAGAAATTATAGAACTGCCATAAATTAAGAGATTATACATCATCGATCCTAAATATAAAATAAAATATAATCTTTCCAAATTTGATCAAATATTTGAAGTTAGTCAGCGAGATTGTAATGATAAAAGATTGATTTTTGATGGAAAGCGCTGATAGTAGTGTGATGAAACAAAATAATGTTAGGATGAAAAATGCTTATAGTAGTTAATGCTTATAGTACTTATAAATAGAAATGACAAAAGCAGCTGGAATTATTCTTTTTTTACAGCGACTAGATAGACTCGTGTCTATTCGCTTCATGAGAATGGATTCGTGTTGCCTACTGGTGTCCCCGAGAGTCGACAAAACACGAGTCTGTCTAGTCTCTGCAAAAAAGTAGTAATTTCATCCGCCTTTGTCCTCTCCACTAACAAACATGCAAATAAAAGACAATTCAACAAAAGAAAAGTAAGTAAGATTCGTCTAGCACGTCTATTCTCAGGTGTTAAAGATAATCACAATAAAAGCCAATAGCTCTAAAATTCCATACGCCCTATTCGTCCGTAAACTGCTTTATTGATATATGTTTATTGATTAAAGAGGACAAATTCGGAATGAAATCATCGACGTGACCGACGATTGGGCACCCGTCTCCTGCATTCCATATACGAAACATAACCACCGTGTGTGCATGTATAATGACAACAGGAAAGTGTATTCTGTGTATTTAATCGTGTTGAAGGGGCATACACTAAAAACACATGTAAAAATGGAATACAATTTCGGTTAGCCCTATTAGGTGGCAATTGAAAACCGTGTTGGACATCTGGTGAACTTCAATGCAAAAGAGGAAAATGGTACACAGCCTGCGCGAAAATAAAAGGAATCGGGGCAGGCGTACTCATCAACGATCCTAACTACCACCTATCTGATGGCACCTGATGATCTGATACTGGAATGTGTATGCAGTCTGTATGTAAATGTACACAATAAACACGTCAGTCTGTAATAGATCCCATTGAAAAAAATGAAATAGCAGTTATGCAGTGAACACGTCTTTCCTTGTTTCTAACTCCTATTGTAGTCCGCAAGATACTCACCTAAAACAAGTAAGCAAGAAATGGAAGAGATAATGAGAAGGCCTCTCTCTGGCGAAATATTCTACGAGAAAATAAGGCGAAAGCCTCCATATCTTGTAAAAATACAAGGGTTTCCTGTCCCCAAATTGCTCGGTGTGTTCCCTACGTTTACTTTTATTGTGTGATTGTTTTTCTGACAAGACGTTGCCGATGTCACAAATAGAGCCGGTATCACAATGAAATTTTCGTTGCTCTACAAATTTTCACCGAATTGCAAGTGCTTCATTGTAAAATAGATTGCATGGGAGTTAAAAAAATATTTTGGTGGAATTTAACACAACAACAAACGCCAATTCATAATTATGAATAATAATTAATGTAGATTAAAGTAACAATGTGACAGGTGGCGTAAAAGTAATGTCATAATTGGCCGCCATTTTTGGAATTGGCGCCAAATGTCACCGTGCTTTGACATTTATGATGTAGATATATAGAGAATTAGATGTCAACAACATGGAAAAACAACATGGAACGATACACACCTGAAGAACGTGGAATTATTGTAACTTCTTATTCCACGGATTTTAAGTATTTTGTTTTAATGCAGCGTGAATTTCGCCGTCGTTTTTCTGGTCGTCGTGTTCCGTGTGCTCGAACAATTAAACGTTTGTCCGAGCGCCTCGTGCAAACTGGGTTCACTAGGGATGTCGCAAGAAGAGGTCGACCTCGTAGTGCTCGTTCGATTGCACTACAGTAACCGTAAATGATGAGCGTTACAGACAGATGCTAAACGAATATTTTTTGGAGCAAATTGCTCATTGCGTCTCGATCATTGTTGGTTTCAACATGCCGGAGCAACCGCTCACACAGCTCAGGCAACTATGGAGATTTTGAGACACCAATTTCCGTTTTGGAGATTTGATCTGGCCGTCCAGATTGCCAGATCTAACAGCGCCAGACTTTTTCCTTTGGAGCTTGCTAAAATGTCGCGTTTACCACAACTACGAATCAAAACGATCGCTAATCTGGAGCCAGATGTTTTGCGAGCAACAATTCAACGATGCCGTAATTATGCATCAACTCGGGAGGTGGCCATTTGAGCGATATAATTTTTGCCAATTAATGTCATCAATTTTATACATTCAAATAAACTTTTTATGAAAACAGAGCTCTTTTTTTTTATTTATAATAAAATGGCAGCCAATTCAAATTATGACATTACTTTTACGCCACCTTGTATATATTTAAATTTTAGCCTTCTACTATTCACTCAATAGAGGCAATTCTACAATTTCAGAAGATTCTGTATATATTTTTGAAATTTCTTTCTGAGAATTGTATACATCACTAAGGAAAAGATATAAAGTTATTTTGAATTAAACACAGCTGTTACATTATGTACATATAAATTTCAAAGATATGTGCAACGAAGACCATAACTTTTGACTTGTTGTTTATACGTTGGTTTTGTTATAAAGTAACGTGAAAATGTCTTTTCGCTACTAAAATAAAAACTAAACGTAAAGTTTACAAGCCAGATACGGTTAAATTTATACGAGCAAAATGAAAGCTTCGAAATTTATAAAAATTAACAGTGAACAGATAGCAAGACGACTGCTGCTCTATCGTAAATCTTTAATTATTTATCCTTCGCTAACAAATCACGGGAAAGACATCAAACATAAATTTTAGGTCTGCGCAACATAGCAGCTAGCAAATGGCAAAACACACGCTTGAGTTAACAATAAATTCTGTTTCGATCGTTTACTTTTGTTTTCTTGGATATAGAGGAACAGTCGAAAATTTCGTGAGTACTTGTTGGTAAGGATATGAATACCATTCCGACAACCGCGCTAAGTCAGTGCTCTAAGATTGTGTGCAAACATGATAAATACACCAAGGAGTGTTTTAGGGTTCTCTTTCGATGTAAAGTAAGTGTTTTCTTCTTTTATTCATTATAATATTACGCATGTGAAAGGAAATATACAAAAATTGTGTAGGAAATGACAATTGTGAAACTTAACAAATTTTTAATATCGATAGAAAAGCATGTGTTTAAGCGATTGAAACCAAGTTGTAAAGGTTCGTGTTCACTAACAATAAATTTAAAGGCTTTGTGGCTTCCTTTCAATAAACAAAGACAATGTATTGTTCACCAACTACGGTAGAGTGTGCAAATTTTTGCTTATTACACATGCAATAAAGTATGAATCGTTAGAACAATGTAAGTAATTTTCATCGACGCTAATTTCTTCTTTCTTTGTTACAACAGTTACATTTTTAGGGTAATAGGTATTAGTAATATCCATAAGACCTTTCGTTATTTACTAAAGTCAACTAATTACTGTATTTTTAGTATATTTTACGCTGTCTGTTAAATACTATCAGAAACAATTGTCATGTGTTTTAAATAAACATATAATTTGAACTTGATTGTTAATTCATGTCCAGTGATGTATGTAAATGTAAAAAAAAACTAATTTCTCAGATTTACCAAAGTTTTTGAGGTAATTGTGCCCCGCATAGTACATGTGTTTAAAATGTTCTTTGTTTTTTTGGTGGAAGCTTTCAACACAATTTAAACCGTAATATCTGATAATAAGTTAATACAAACTCGGCAAAGGAATAATTACTTATATAATGTCAGTTGTAAGAATTGGAAGAGAAAAAATGCCTACATTTCTAGGTTTAGAAGAAAGAGTCACTCTTCTATTTGTCTTGGAACTGCCGTTTCGACATAAAGATTTGCAATTTTTATACAGCATAAAAAATAACACTTTAATTACTTCGATTTCGATTAAAATAAATTTCCGTAAAAACAAGCAGCGAATAAATATTACGATTTTGTTCTACATTTTTTTCTAATTTCCATATATGACTCTTTTTTAATAAGTCATGAAATATAAACATATCAGGATATACATATAAAACTATTCAAGCGTGTCACCGTCAAGTTCATTACATAGCTCAACTTAATATCTAAGTTCCCGTTAACTGATTTTAATGATAAAATTAATTGAAACGAATTTTATTCTGAGATGTCTCTAAAAATGAATGTTGACCATTGATTTGGACATTAATGGGCTCCAAAAACAGAACCACGAGCAATAATTATGGAACGAACGAATGAATTGGCTTCGGTTAAGGGTATATCTTCAACAATATATTTAGAATACACAAACAAGTGTGTTGACATAAGTGGGTTTTTAAAAATACATGGTCAAATGATTTTACCTACATAATTTTTCTGCAACGGCTACGAAATTGAGGGCCACAATTGCTCTAACGTCCACTGTTTTGCGAACTAGTAGTTCCGGTTGTATGAAAAATTGCCACATCCGAAAAAATATATTTTGAACTAAACGTAGACGTTTAGTTGTGATAGATCACATGTTTAAGAATATTTTCCAATTAATAACCTCTGGTAACCTACTTCATTTAGTACAAACTACATTTTTCACTGATTTTTTGATTTCGGTGATTCATAATCTGTCAGTTTAATATCTATAAACTGCTGCTGCGGTTGTTTAGAATTTCACAACTTCCACTAAATCATTTAACTAGTCTTCGAGCTTTCCGTTACGTAGTAGTGCGACGTATAAATTATACATGCATACATAAACATAAATAAAATACGAGATGTAATCAGATTAGTGCGTTTCATTGATACATTCCAAGATTACATATCAGAGCGTAGATTAAACGGGGACACATAACTTCTCCTGACATGAATTAAATATGTAACAATCACGAAGGCATGAGAAGAAATATACGTACGCTCATGTAGGTGGACTATTTATCCACATAGACGCACTAGTATGCATAATGTATGCAGTAGCTTTTTAATTTCCATATTTAAAAATCACATGTAGATAGGTTTATCGTTCAGACTGAGATATTAACAGACGCAGCAACAAAGTATCGGTTAAATGAACAACTCTTTCTGAATTTCTGCAAGAGATGTAAGTTACAGTAAGTAAACCGGATTGAAATCCTTACGTAAACTTAAACTATTCGGTCAACGGGCATATTCAAAAGCATTACTCAAATAAGTCGACGTACAACTACATTTACATAGGCTTGAGAAAGTTAACTTTTTGGAATTATTGTAAGTAAACCCGACGCTGTTTCTAATGCGCACATAAAAATGTATTTTTAGTCGAGGAATATCAACATACTCAACTTCAAACACTCGAATCTTCTGGGATTGTAGAAATTGTGTCTATTGTGTAAATGATAGGAGGTGTTAACGCATATTATTACGCATTTGGCTTCTCTCTCTCTCTCTAGATACATTTATTTCCCTCAAAAAATTCGTAGCACATTTTGGTGTAAATGTTTACAAATTCAACTTGCATATTTGGCTCTTTTTTAGCATTATATTAGAAGGTCTTTAAGGTGTTAAGTATTGATCACTAATTATGCCAAACTTAAACGCAGAAACGTAATTTTTTTAAAAAGCACCGTAATATTCGCCGTACAGGAAACTTATATCTTTAACATATTTATAAAATGACGCAGATGTCAACATGGCTGCCAAGTTCAACAATGATAGCAAGGACTGTGGCATAGTATGGTAAACAACATGAATATCGGTAATCTCCGTATCCCACAAGTTTAATTTGTTATATAGTCATGTAATAATTAATCCGGAACGGCCATTTTGAGGACAAGAATGGTTGATTTGATGATGAGAACCATTCCTGTTCTCGAAACGGCAATCCAGGACTAATTATTATGTTACTTATATAATACATTAAACTTGTGTGGTACAGAGGTTGCCGTTACTTATGTGTTATTTTCACTATAAAGTTGTTTCTGGTATTAATATTGTTTGGTTACCATGATAACAGTAAACAGAGCATACCGACATCGCTATTTCTTAGCTCCCTCATGGTATTGATGGAATAATTCACGGCGAACGCAACAAAAGGAGATAAAAAAGTACACTAACACGCGGACTTGTTTCTGTCTACCCGGCGTTATCAGCGCAGTTTCAAGCATACCTTCATTTCTACTTTTTGTCGCTGTTGCCTCACAGCAAGAAATGTCGACTTTGCTGTTTTGGAAGTTGCGGTATTAACTGTGGTATATATTTTGGTTATTGTTTCTAGGCATTTTCTGATGTGTTCTAGTTCTTAGCTGTTGATTCAAAACGTTAAGTTTTAGTAGCTATTTATTAAATGAATTAGATAAAGAGGAAATTGTACAAATTGAGTTAAGGAAGTGGAACAATGAATTTCGACGGTTCTTTGTGGGTAGATAAACAAGTGTAGAACTATTAATTAATACAGTTTATTAAGTTTGTTCAGAGCGTATTTCAATCTTACAACATGTCGTTTTTTTAAGATTTTTTGTTTTGATCTTAAATTTATTCTGAAATGTTACTACGATAACAAGGTTGCGGACATCCTCGGTCAGGATACCATAGTTTGTGTATTTTGCTAGTTAAGACATTTCTTTCATTTTTTTTCTAATTTATTTATTTACTTAAGCCCGAAATTTTAAATCAATGGTGAAAAGTCGTCAAAGTCAATATGTTTGTTTACTGAAAATATGGGAACTAAACCATAATAACACCGCAAACCATTTGAATGTAGATTTCAATTTCAAGACACGCCGTGGGTTCCAAATACTGAATCCATCAGCTTAAAAACGTCGATGTTAGTATCTTTTGCTTTGTTGTTTATAACAATCTTAGAATATTACATATGAATTCTTTGTGTTTGTAATTGCTGCCAATTTCCTACATTTTAGTGTGAATTTATTGGTTCTGTTCAATTATATTTTATTGTATCTGCATTTTATTACTGAAAACATGGCGATACGACGTGCTATTGTGATCCGAACAACGAGCTACGATGATTATAAATATCGTGCAAAGCTAATTGCGAGTGCAGCTTCTACATTAAATGCGTGAATGCCATTCGAAATGTTACCGTAACTTAAGGCAATGGTTCCGTTAAAACGTGCAGCTGTGAAGACTCTAACCACTAGCTGTGGATGAAAATTTGCTTACATGTAAGCGCCAAAAAATATGTTGAAGATATATTTTTTGTAGTATTTTATAGCCTTAGATGCTATAAAATACTACTTTGCATAATGAAATTACTAATTTATACGAGGAAAGCAGAAGCTTACAAATGGAAATAAATGAGCTAAAGGAGGTAGTAAAACAAACATCTATTCAAGATTCTATTTTGCGCATAGAAAGCACACAAAGCTATATGGCGGCAAAAACTTAAAAGATAGTAATCCCAAGCAAAATCATCGAAACTCTATAAAACTAAATCTGCAGCATTCTGATGAATAGAGCGCAATAAGTCGATTACCCAAGAGTAGCGTCAACTGCGTTGGGTTAACCGACACAAATGTGCGCATTATTTAGAATAAAAGACAATTTATTTAACAATTAATTTAATTAACAATTTATGAGAATTTATGAAAACGCAAACATAATATAGTAAACAACTTATCGAATATGCTCAGATGGCTGAAAACAAATGCGAAAGTGAGTAGTATTATAGATAGAGAGGACAAAGACGGATGAAATTATTCCTTTTTTGCAGTCTCGTGCTCTGTCGACTCTCGGCGACACCAGTAGGCTACACGAATCCATTCTTATCAAGAGAATAGACACGAGTTTATCTAGTCGCTGCAAAACAGGATGCCTTTGTTATCTCTAATCATAGTGTATGCTTCTACACAGTGGTCTCTTTGAGACCCGAACGTTCTGAAAAAATCGTTCCACATCTAGTGATGTAATATTCAGGTCTTTGAATTTATGTAATGGATCTTCCGCAACATTATTGTTAAAAAGATGGCGTAATATAGTATTCAAATTTTGTCCGACTAAAACACTTTTTTCGTTATCTAAAATATCTATATCAACGAAGTGTTTTGCAATTTTTTTTATTGTGTCAGCTATTGTCATTAATAGCTTTTAAATCTGCTGCAATTCGAGGATTTTGGAATTGCGTTTGACTTACAATTAGCTTTATTGCAGCTGCTTTTTTAGCATCCAGTTGTAAAATCACTAATTTGATCTTTTTAAAATGCTTAAAATAATAGAATACTGCTTCCAACCATTCATTTAAGAATTGGCTGCGGCGGTTTCGCTATATCAAGACACTACGAACGAAATAATCGAATACGTTTCGGTGATTTAAGAAAAATCGCATTCGTCTGTATTATTAGTTGATCCGCATTAGGATAACATAACGATGAGTGTCTGCTACAAGGTGTAAAGCATGCAGCAAGTTCAGTTGAACAGCTTTGAATAATTGATCTGGACGAAGCATAACCGTAGCAACATCGGTAACCATCATTAACACTTGCTTGTGAAATTTCATGTTCTAACCAATACATTATGAACAGCTTCAGCAGTACATCTCAGAACACAATTACATTATAAACAAAAATAAAGTAAAACAAAAAAGCGTATTATACCAAGTAATGAAAGTATAGAACCACTTATTAGTGAGATTTAAAGTATTGAAAAAGAAGAAAAATGAAAATAACACAGAGGACTTATGTAATAAGAAAATGCAGGACGTGTCGCCTTTTTTGTTTATTTTATATTTGTTTTATATGATGTCATGATGTTTGACGAATATGTGCACATGTTAAATAAATCTATCTATCTTATAACAAGACCTATGTTCACTTGGCAAATTAATACAAATGTTATTGATACATCCCCTAATTTGGGGATTTTTGGATAGGGCATACTGAAATATCCTCGGTGGACTCGAATCATGCAACAGAAATAAAGGTTTCTTTCTTAAATTTTGCCGAAACATGCATTCGACCTCTATTCTTTAATAACACAACAATTTTGAACAAAATGTTGGGAAGAGGTTTTGTTGTATCTTGTAAATTGATCTGTTATTAATCAAATTAAAGAAAAACAACTTATTAATAAGTAGCAAATAACCGTAATCTGAAAATTCTTTTAAGTTCGATCGAGGATTACTTACAATACATCATCGGCGCATGTTTGCATAGAATTTAATTAATAATATTGATTACAATTTTTTAACAGATGAAACCGTAGTTCGTACCGCAAAATAACATTACCGTATCTCCTATTCTGTGGTTTTTGTATACCGTAACTAATTATAAATTAATAATAAAAGTGGTAACTTGTGTTTTCTGGACCGTAGCAAGGTAAGTAAATATTAATAATGTTAGCGCATTATTCCACGTGAAAGAAATAAAAAATAAATTTAATAAGGACCGCCTTTCACAGGCTTTGCTTCGTTTTCTTTTTGATTGTCAAGAAACAGCAAAAAAAGAAAAGCTCAATTGATTTTTACGGTGTCGCTTTTTGCTTTGCCAGTAAATTTAATTATATTAAGCCTATAACGATATGAACTGTATGGTATGGTATTTATATATAATTTAAGCTCGAAAACCTAGTACCTTAGAAATAACAAATTTATTACTATAGTTTCATTTCAAAATCATTTGGAGAAATATGTTGTTAAGGTTTTACTGCCTGAATATCTTCTGTGAAAGTATTTTATTTGAGTTTATTTTATTTATTTATTTATTATAGTTGCAATGTTTGCACATATATGTTTATTATATACAGCTGTAAGTTTGCGAGAGCCAGTGTTGGTAGTTCTTCTTTCGAAATTTCTCTAGTTTGTTGGGTAGATATCATTGTCATAATAATCACAAATGTTTATTTAATGGTACAATACCGTATGACCTATACATGTCGATCGTGAGCTTAAGGTCATCCAACATGAGCATTACGTAAGAAATTCCACGACCACAATTCCGGTGGAAACTAACGGTACGAAATTCGTGAAACTCCCCCTTCACAACATATCGAAAGATCTTGATAAGATTCTGAAGGGTCAATATGAACGTATATTTCGGTTCACGTAACAAATTTAAAAATCTTCTTGGTAATCCGAAAGATAAACCGGAAATGGAAGAACGTTTCTGAATTTATAAAATCGGATACAGTGGCTGTAATATAGCCTATATTGGTCAAACGAAAAGAGCCATAGGCAACAGATTTAAGGAGCATATCAAGTGTTATCGCTTCAGTAGAGTAGATTCATCGAGTGTAGTTCAACACGTAAATGAAACCGGGCTTAATATTAAATTAGAAAACTTGAAATTGCCTAAGATGTAATTTCTCCACAGGAATTAGACCTGTAGGAGACGGTTTACATAAAAAACAACAAGAATCTGATGAATAGGGTAACGGGTCCGTATATCGTATTTCTTTCGCACGTTTTAGTTCTAAGGCACGTAGGCGATAAAAGCAGGTAGTTGTAAATAATATTTTTCTCGAAAGTAGGAATAGAACAAGCATGTTAGCTTTAAAGGTTTCTCATATCATTCAGCCACGTAGACTATTCGTATCCTCGAAACAGCCGTCCTGGATTGATTAGTTAAACTTGTGTCTACTGTGTGTGCACACAATAGTACTGTGTGTACTATTGTTTAATTAATGAATTAATTAACTAATTAATTAACTAAACAATAGTACTTATCATTTGTTTACCAGAAAAAGCACAAAACTAATTGTTATTTCTTACATTTAATGCCTTGAATTTGAATTCAAAAAGTTCGGGTATGTTGTATATGCAAAGATCGATTAAAATTTCTTTTATAAATAATTAAAAGGTCTGTGTATCTCTATGGTATACGTAAATTCAACTCGTACATTCTTTAGTATCATGCTTTATGCAGCACCAGTAGTTCTTTATCAAGTTTATCGTAAAACATGTATGTCCGTAAATATGTGGGATTATTTATAATAGGTACAAAAAACGTACGGAAAATCATTTAAAACTTTGACGCTATTATTGTACTATCTTGGCGGATTTCATTAAATCTATTTGTGCTTATTTCTGTAAACCAGCTGCTTCAAGTGGCCCTGAAGACAAAAATTCAAGGGGTATAGGTTAAGAAATCTTAGAGACCAAGCAATAAATCTCTACTACCAATCCATCATTTAGGAAAATGTACGTACCATCATTGAATTAGGTATCCACCACGATAAGCTGGAGCGCCATCATGAAACCACAGTTGTTGTCGATGGAAAAGCCTTTTACCTGGGAAAAATATGTCAGTGTTCTTCATTTGGTCTGTATGGTGAGATTTCTAATTCAAGCAGTTCTGCACTAGAGATATCCACGCCAAGTATTCACACTAAAACGGCGATTATCATGCTGTTAGATAATCGCCGTATAATAATAATAATAGAATTTGAATGCTTGGGCGCAATACTGTTCGCCATATAAAGTTTTGAGAAACTACAATGCGTCTAGTCGTCGTCCAACACTGCATTACTCGCAGATTCCTCGTTGCTGACGTTATTTTCTCTAGTACGACTATTACGTGGAACAATAAGTGAACTATTTCCTTTGAGTCGTTGAAAAGTACGCCTGAAAATTTTGTGAGAAAGTTGACATTTACAAGACATTTTTGGCGATACTGTCTAGATGCCCGAAGACCATTGCTACCATTTGCACCCATATACTTAAACAACACATGCATATTCAACTGCACTAAACTTATTAACTTTGAAAACTATCAGTTATTTTTTTTTTAATTATATTCTTTATTCTCATTTTTAATCAATAAAATTGAAATCTGCTAAATCTCTGTAAAGCATAATTTTCGCAATACAAAAATGCTTCCACAAAATTCCCAAAATGTAATTTCGCAGGTGAGTACGTCTAGTAAATGGAAAGAATGACTTCAACTTGAGCTGGTACGAAGCGCGTAAACCATTTCGAATGTTCTCGTGATTACTGTTCTTTCCAATTGAAGAGATTATCAATTTCCAAAGAGAAATTTAATGCGGTCAGTAGACGTTATTGTATGTAATGTCCGTGTCCTGATTTTTGGATTGCACACGTTACTAAATTTGTTTTGTGCACATTCAATTTTAAATTATTTCAATTATTAACAATTGTCGAGTGGTAGTCAACCTTTCTTCGCTAATAATCACTAACGTGTCGTTTGCGAAGATATATCGATTTTTGGTAGATGTTTTGTATGTAATAGGAAAACGTACGCTTCTAAAATTGCTTCTTTGTGCCATTATTCGTTGCATCACAGTTGAGACTGACCGTACCTCATTTTCATTATGGATTGCCGATACACAAAGGATTGTGCAACTTCAACAAATCCTGGATATCTCCTCTAACCTCAAGATTCTCTAGTTTTCTTAAGAGAATACCGTGGTCTATACTACCAAACGTTTTAGATAGATACTAATTTTTCTCTTCTGTGGCAGCTTTATCGTGATATACCAGGTGGCGCAAAGTAATGTCATAATTTAAATTGGCCGCTATTTTTACAGTTGCCGCCAAATGTCAATTGTCAACAAGCCAAGGAGCGATACACACCTCAAGAACGTGGAATTATTGTTACTTCTTATTTGATAAATTTTAAGTCTGTTGTTTTAACGCAGCGTGAATTTCGCTTTCGTTGTCTTTCTAGTCGTCGTGTTCCATGTGCTCGATCAATTAAACGTTTGTCCAAGCGCCTCGTGCAAATTGGGCCCATTAGAGATGTGGCAAGAAGTGGCCGGCTTCGGTAGTGGTCTTTCGATGGCACTACTGTAACCGTAAATGGTGAGCATTCCAGATAGATGCTAAACGAATGCTTTTTGCCGCAAATTGCTGCATTGCATCTCGATCGTTGTTGGTTTCAACAGAACGGAACAACCCCTCACACAGCTCGGGTAACTATGGAGATTTTGAGCCACCAATTTCCAGCTCTTTTTTTTTTCATTTACAACAAAATGGCAGCCAATTCAAATTATAGCATTACTTTTGCGCCACCTTGTACATGCAGACATATACATGGCCAGAAAGAAGTCATGTATATGCCTGTAGTTCTTAATCGCTCTGAGAAATTGATCTTTCGGTTTAGTACGGCCTTTTCGAAGATATTAGCGTCCACGGGATTTTTTGCCATTTGTTTGTAAGTACTATGTGTCCTAGAAATCCCGAACGCCAATTAAGTTGGTAATCCGGATTTTATTTATCTACAGTTGGTGAAATCCAGTGGCGTGGTACAAAACCACGACAAGATCATATTGTTCTGAATAATGACAAGCAATAAATCAGAATGAGGTTATATTTTTACAGACTTGTTATTAAAAACACTATTATTCAATGAAAATAACACTGATGAGTAGAAAATACGTTTATTTATAAAAACTGTTGAAAATGTTCTCCATTTGCTTCTAAACACAATGCTATTCTTCGCTTCATGTTTTCAAATACATGGCCGACCTGTTCTTGTGTTATATTTTGAATTTCTTGCCTAATTGCTTCTTGAAGTTCGTTCAAATTATGCAATCGGTTTTTATAGACATGATTCTTCAGCTGTCCAAAAAGAAAATAATCTGGTGGTGTTAAATCTGGACTCCTCGGTGGCCACAAGCCTTGGCTTATAATACGATTTCCATAAAATTGTTGCAAATAATCTATGGTGGTCTGTGCAGTATGAGCAGCGACTCCGTCTTGTTGGAAATAGCCCCTTGTTATTTCATCATCATGCAGCTGATTAATAAATTCTGCCAATATGTCAGTTTGATATCGTTCTGCATTAATTGTATCGTTAAAGAATATTAGCCCTATTATTCTTCTTCTTAATATCGCAATCCAAATTCCAACTTTTAATGGATGCAACTCTTTTTCAACAAAAGTGTGAGGGTTTTCCGTAGCCCACGTTCGGTAATTCTGGCTATTTACATAACCAGATAAATAGAACCATGCTTCATCAGTGAAGAAGGTTAGATCCAGCAAATCATTATTATTAAGGTGCTCGTTGAACCATTGACAGTACAGTATACGTTGTTCATAATCACGAGGGTACAATTGCTGCACAACTGACACTCGATAGGGATACATATGTAAATTTTTATGCAGAGCCTTTGCGCAACTACTTTTACTTACACCTGACTGTGCAGAGAGCCTTCGCAGTGATTTCTTTGGGCTTTGATTCATTCGCTCTTCAATATCATTAACAACAGCTTCAGTTAATGTTGTAGGTCTTCCGGTTGGTTTATCATTACAAATACAATTTTTTCTCTCAAAACGATTTATAATCTGACGTTTGTGATGGCCGAAAACTCTATAGTTAACATTTTCATTAGGAAACGCTTCCACAAACTGATCGAAGCAAGACTGTAAACTGTATCATCTAGGACACATACATACATACATAATTACACATACACATACATAAGTAGTAGTTTCCATGTCGCGTTGTATTTCTCCTAAAATGTAGGCTTTATTTCCACCGCCTTGAGGTGATTCGAGAATACGTTCTGCTGGAAACAGATCTTCGTGTAACACTACAGGCAGTTCGTTAATGTTTTTTGGATATTTATAGGAATTTATATAAAACACTTTTGTATCACGGCGCGGTAGAAAAACTGCATGTTTACAGTTTTATTGCTAATTCTTATATATCATATTACTAACTGTTTACATTGTTGCTAACTTTTACGTCCCCTTTTCTTTCTAATAAACAAATATTTCCATTTTCTTAAAATTTTTGACAGATGGACGAGTGTATGTAAAATTGTGAGAGTGTTTAACTTGAATTTTAAAAATAAAATTTCGCTAAATGTATTTATATACTATATTTTTACCTCTAACCTTTTGTATTATTCTACTATTACTCTTACTCTCTACTGTTACCCTCCATTTTTGGAAATTGAAAAGAGGACACCATTTGAAATGTTCATAAGAGTAACGTATCATCATAACCTTCTATTTAGTCCGCAATTTGGTTCGAAATTTTGGTACTGAAAACGGTGGATTTTTAGCGTCACTTTTTCTAAAGGAAATATCACGTATATGGCGTAACTTACAATTAGCAACATTAGTAAAGCCTTGCAGTTACGGTAATATTTTGGGAATGTCACCGTTTAGAATGTTAGACACAAAAAGAATCTATTTGCCAAAATATTCTGGAAGTACTCTTTGGAATTCCGTTGTCAATGATATTTATGGAAAGGTTCGCTGTCTTTTATGTTGGGAAAAAAACAAGAATCCGTACGATATGCGGCAGATGCTAAAAGCGTTTGTGTAGAAGGCATAGGGTGAACCTATGTAGAAATTATCCTGGCTGAAGAGAATTGTTTGATGTTTCTTAATCGCATTATGTGATATAGCATTACTTAGTTTTGTGATATTTTATCGTTTATTTAAGTTTTTAAGAGATTACCACTTTCAATCGCTGCATTTGTGTTATGTGTATAAATATTTATAAACAAGGTAATTTTTTATATACAAAAAAAAAACAAGAAGATTCGTTTTATTAGCGCGACCTTTGCCTAATTAGAAAATAAGTGATCGTCCAGTATTGAAATGAAATTATAAGCACAATTTAATCAATAACACGGTTTTAGTTTCAGTAATCTTCATGATTATTAGTTTAACTAAAGCGTGAGCATTGGTATGTCCAAAGTTGAGCTATTAGATAAATTATTAATTATGTATGGTAGGTTCTAGATCGTTACATGTATAATGATATACCTTACATATGCACGTGAGTGTGTTACAGTTTCCAACGGGCACTCATGGTAAGATTTATTCTAATGGGCTCAAGGCTGCAATATTAAAGGCGTCCAAAATGACGAGATTACAACAGAGCATAATAGTTCTACGAATCGAGCACAATCGTTTATTGTTCTTTGCGTCGATGGCTTAACGCGAGACGTTAACGATAATTACGGATGTAATTGGTTTTTATTCTAACAGCTTTTTGAATAAAAGCAATTATTCCATAGCGAAAAAACGCTTTTATTTTAATTTAACAAGCAAGAGTACATACCAGTACGTCTATAAAATAATAGACATTCGGTCTTGGCAAGGTCTTATAATTTTACCTTGGTTATTCATACAGTCTTACACACAAATAGCAAAATATTTGGATAGCTTTCGCCTTGTTTACACAATTAGATCGTTTGATTCAGCCACCTACGTGGATACCTGATTGTACAAAACAATGTAATTGACGAGAAATAATTTGTATAAGTCACTTAGTTGAGAATAAGATATAATAAGGTGATTTACTTTTGGATTCTGTATATTCACGTCTAACGCGTTTCTTACAATTAGTCTTCCTTAGGCTGAGTTATCCAATTAAGATATTCGCGATCTAAGCAGTAGCACAAATTCTATACTAGCTTTAACGTTAATATATGTATGCGTGCAATGTAGATTTTTGCAACTGCGGAACTGTGAGTCTAAGATTATTAAAATGGATGTCTTATGCCTAGACTAGATGATGATTACAAACTTGCACCGTGTGATTTCCTGTGTCTATAACTGTTTGTTTAGACCCCAACGAAGACTGAAATCATGGATTTTTCATCGAGAACACCCAGTTTTTTTTTTAACAATTTTTATATTACTGATTTCCATAATTTAATAATAATAATAATAATAATAATAGTAATAATAATAATAATAATAAAATAATAATAATAAAATAATAATAATAATAAAAAAGATGCAAGTATTTGTACTTGCATCTTAAATAACAAAATAATAAAAAGTGAGAAAAATAGGTCTCCAACTATAATAGCTGATCAGTTACCGAACATAACTTTTCATGGTTTATTCATGGTTATATTCATGGTTTATTATAAATGTTTATAACAATTTTCTTAGCCTACATTTATTTATAGCAAAACCGTTATAGGATAACATGGAAAAGTGCATATCTATTAATTGTTTTTCCTTTTTGTGAAACATTGCCGGTCCAATGTCGTGTTGTAATTCCCAATTATAACGTGCTTTGGGATTAAACATACTTTTTGTTCCATTTATTTTTTATTTGTAAATTCTGTGCTTCCTTAATATCTACTGTAACGTTACAATTTGCAACATCGGTAACAGCCATTAGCGCCATGGACAGTGTGTTTATTCAACTACCTACACATCTCTACATGTTTAATATTCAAGTTTTCCTAGTACATCTTTATACTATTTAGCTAGCGAGGATGTTGGAAAATTAATTTAAGTCCAGATAATTTATCTTGGAGGAACGGCTGAAGTTATTTAGCGTCTTCTGTTAATTTTCTACACCATTTCCATCATTTTCCCTACAACATTTAAAAATACATTCGGTTGTATCTTAGTCGTAATATCGTTTCTGGTTAGGAAAATTCAATTCTTAAGGACTGCTTGTCGTTACTTAGACTTGGGCTTCTTGCATAAAAAAAAGTTTAAAATGAGCGAAGTGACGGTAATTAATTTCCAAGTTTTCTTTGAGTGCGGCTACTAATTTTCCTATTTTTACAATGATAGATCTTTTATTAGCTTAATCGATTGCAAGCATTGCTTTTGTCGAAATTTAATGTTTAAGAGAAGTTTAAGGTATTTATATTTGTGGAACGAAATGAAGGATCATCGGTACCACACGTTATTGTTATCGTTACTAAATTTTGTGCAAATATAGATATTTTCAAACTGAAAATCTTTCCTTCGTTCAAATGAACAGCGACACCGTGAACTACACTATTGGGTTGGAAAGGAAATTTTACATTGATTTATGTTAGAGTTTAATGTACCTATTTTTAATAGTTTTCAAGATATTCACCATTCTTTTTGTAAACTGCATATATATTTGGAAACTGTTTATGAACATCCTGTATTTTATTTTAAGCATGGTGGCGGCCCAACGAGGTGCTTAAGCTTTTTGCAAGCTTGTCATGTGAGGAGCCTTTTAATGTGTAAGTTGTGTGTGTAAAGTACTGTTCCACTATCACCCTCTCGCCGTAAAGAGTGAAGCACAGTTAGATTAAAATGTGTTGATTCTAGCGCGACTCGAACCCACTGCGCTTAACTCTGCTCAGTCAACCGCTGGCCCTCTTACTACTGCGCCGCCGAGCAGTTTTAGTAAATTTAGTAATAATAATGATAAGGTGCGATAGGCATGACCTTCTATTTCGTTGCATAAAAATAAATACTTTAATCTTTCTTACATGTTTAAATATTTAATTTCAACAAGAGCAACGCAAATGCTAAAATTTCAATTGGATCCTAAATATTTTGAAAACAGTTCACTTTAGAATAAGGTCCTAATACTAATCATTTACATACAATGTGTCGATTAAGTTGATAAAAAATATACAACTTCCTGTTCAACCGGACGCGTTTCCTAGGCGAAAATATTTGAAATAAATAGGTTCAATCTGTCATAAAATGTTCAATGTTGTATTCATAATAATATAGAACTTCTAACTAATGAGTTTCGAGAAATAGGCCTTAGGAAGACTGGCTGGCAGTCGCTATATTAATCTGTTTACCTTATTTATTTTTACCTTATTTTTATTATCACCTTTTGATACAATTGATATTCAAAACAGAATCTGGGATAGCTACTTAAAGATAAATACAGGTAATTTGGTTTCGAAACTTGAAAATATATTAGCAATCTTTATGGTAGCTACTCGAATCTATTAGTAAGAAATGATAGAAAATATGTTCTGCGTCTCTATATGTTATATGTGCTAACGTACGCAGACTGTTAAGTGTATAATCTTAATACGTAGATGTTCCATTCATGCCACTAATTAACAATATTATTAACTAACTACAAACAGCCCATACTACATCAATTTCCTTTCAACTGAGAAACATTATTGAATTAAAAAACGGTACTTTCAATATTTCATTACTTTATACTGCGCAATTGGTGGTCTGGCATAAGCTATTACAGTAACAATGATGTGTGAAATATGCCTTGTTGTTAATTAAATATAATAGTAAACTGCTAAGCAAGGCACTATTAATCCTTGTCAGCGTAACTACCGCATCCAAGCAGCATCGACGTTCGAATTATTTTATTAAATTAACGTATCCTTTCACAATATTGCAGTATTATTAATTTTCAATATCCTGTAGTCATTTTAGTTAACAATGAAGAATAATTTAATATATGGGCTCACCGAGAATTTTATTAATCCAGTTATTAAATTTAATTAAGATTCTTGACAGTCATTCATACAATTAAGAAATAATAATTTTATGTTCTCAAGCCATCTAAATACGATATTGTTATTAAAAAAACCAATTTCAATGTATCTACCAATAGCGATACGCCAAATTAAACGTGATTTAATATTGATTACGGACATTGATTATGTGCATCATATAATACCAACAATGTAATGTAAATTGTATCAGAGAATGATAAATTTAAAAATACACTAAATTTCAGAAGCTTAACATTTTCGTCGTTTTAATGGTGAGATAGTATGGTAACATGAGCGTCAATTTTCACTTCATATTTATGTTAATCTCTTTTCCTGTGTATATTTTTTACCTTTTACAACAATTTAAAACTAATTTACATATTATAGTGAGAAATTTATTTTGTTTTCCTTTAAATACATAAACACAGAGTAACACCTACATATGTAAAAGTACACTCCGCCAAAAAAGTATCGCATAAACTTAAAAAGGGCATTTATAAACCAAGATATTTTTATACGTTCACAAAAAGTTTGCCTCGTGTATGTGAACTATAAAAACACTAACAAAATCATGGAACATAGCTTTTTTACTTTTTTTTCTAAAAGAACACATTTAGAAAAATGCATATGTGTAAGGTTTGTTCAGTTGTTTATTGAAAGTCTTCCTATACGGACAAATTTTAAAGTGCGAAGTCAGAGTTGTGTACCAACGCTTTTAAAACTAAAATGAGCAATTTAACTTCAGAACAAGCGGCTGCTATAGTTGCTTTAATCGAAGATGGACGATCTCAAGCATACGTTGCTAATTTGATGAACATCAATCAGTCAAGTGTTTCTAGAGCCGTAGCCAGATATAGGGAAACAGGCAATGACAGTAGAAGACCTGGACCAGGTCGTCCAAGATGTTCTACTCGGCAAGATGACCACTATTTACTACTACAAGCATTACGTCGAAGACATGTAACTGCGAGACAATTGCAGAACGACTTGGCTAAAGTCAGAAATACTCGTGTGAGTACTCAAACTATTCGGAATAGGTTACGACAGAGTGGATTAAGAGCTAGAGTAACTGTAACAGCCCCTCGTCTCACTAGGAACCACCGAGTGGCTCGCTTAAGGTTTGCCAGAGAACATGTAAATTGGAACATTAATGACTGGGCCAATATACTCTTCACAGATGAGTCAAGATTTGGTCTTTACACCTCAGATAGGCGTATCTCAGTGTACAGACGAGACGGTGAGCGCTATTCGCAGTGTAATATCAGACCTAGACCTAATTTCGCTGGTGGCTCTATTATGGTTTGGGGAGGCATCTGTTTAACAGGTCGTACAGAGTTAGTACCAGGAGACAGAGGTACACTGACTGCCCACAGGTATATAACGGACATTTTAGAAGGACATGTAGTACCATATGCGCCAATTATAGGAAACGAATTCATGTTAATGCACGATAATGCACGACCGCATGTTGCAATAATCGTCCAGGAATACCTTAACAATGTTGGTATTCCAGTTTTTGATTGGCCTGCGGTAAGTCCGGACATGAACCCTAGAAATGTGTGCCTCCCAGGCGGACCTGCATGGACTAGAAAATGCTCTCCGTGACGAGTGGGAGAATTTGGATCAGGCTTATATACGGAGGTTAATCGAATCTCTGCCAAACCGTATGCGAGCGGTCATAAGAGCCAGAGGTGGCAATACTCAGTATTAAAAGCTACTGTTATGACATTTTTCTTTCCAAAATTATAATTTCTTGTTTTAATAAAAATCTCAAGTATGAGTTCTTGTTTTTATTTGGCCTGTATTTTATTTAAACAATCATAGAAATTATATCTTAGAGCGCATTAAAGTATATTTACAACTTTATGCTACAAACAAAGATTATGCGATACTTGTATGATTCAAAACTAAATTATGCGATACTTTTTTGGCGGAGTGTATAACTTCATTCAAAATTTCATTTTTTATATAAACAATTTTATGGACTTCCGCATAGTGTATTCTGTTACATTTGTTGGTTGAGTTCTTACTATATGTTTCCATTGGTCGATTACTTTCTCTATTGGAATAGACGGTTTATGTTGGACAAGCTGCTTCTTAATGAGGAAAAAGCCGTTCAATTACCTTTTATATCTAAGCAAAATAGAATACCTACAGGCGCCGGATCAGCAAAACTACTAAGAGTATTCTTGGACAGTAAGATTAACCTGGAAAGTTGAATTTGATGCTCTCTCTAAAAAGCTTTTTTCTGCACTGTATACCATACGGATAATTCGATTAATTAGCAATAAAGAAGCAGCAGTAGTGGCATATCACGCACTTTTTCACTCTCGAATGGGATACTGCGATCAATTCAGTCAATTCAATCAATTCAATTCAAATCAATCAAGGCGAAAAAGCCTTGCGTGCAATCGAACAAGTAACGTAAACAACATATTGTAGGCAATTATTTATAAAGGGGTGTAGCGTAGTATGGTTAATAACACAAAAGTATGGTCTCTGTACCCCACAAGTTTAATTAATTAATCCAGGATAGTCGTTTCGAGTATACAAAGAGCCACATTCTCATCTACTGACCGAATGGTGTGAGAAGTCGAAGATATCTATCCTATTCCTACTTTCAAGAAAAATATTATTTACAAATACTTATTTTTTTCCGTCTATATACCTTTAAAAAATTAAGATATACGAAAAAATACGGAAAGATTATAAATCAAATAGAACTGATTACAATCACGGACCGTTCTCTTCATTCGTCAAATTTTTATTGGTTTTTATGTAAGCAGCTTCGTAAGTGTTTAATTTCCGTGGCGATGTTACGTTCCGCATCAATTTAAGCTGATCTGGCTTAAATTGATTAAAGCGAAGCTAATCTACCGAAATGATAACATCTGATGTGTTCCTTGAATCTGGTATTTATCGCTTTTCGTTTGCTTTGTCGCAGCATACAATTTTATATATTCCCAATCTTCAATTTATCTTTCAGATCTTTCGGACAATTGTCCTATTCAACTCTGTTTGGTTTATTAGGATAAAGCTGCACATATTTTATATTTTGAACTACAATGACTCTCTACAATAGCTCCACGAAACTGAGAGCGAAACGACGAAAATTCTCATGCAATTACGACACGATGTCAACTCGGAAACTCAAATTCGTTAAAAGGAAACAACGACCGCGAAAGTCTTTCAATCTTTCCATTGTTTTCTGTTTCTTGGGTTTATCACTGTTTGTGCTCTTCCTCGTAGTGTCTTTTTAATTTGATTTCACTAGGTCTTCCAGGTCTTCTCTTGATTTTAATTCTCGCCTGCAATACTTTGCTTGCTGGTCTGTTTATTCCCATTCTATACATATGCCCTCACCAATTTAGTTCTTTTCTTTATAAATTCTAGCATGGATTCTGCCTTAGTTCATATTTTATGTGCGTGTTTAGAATTCTTCCTGTGGGTGTAATTCCTTCTACTTCTCTGACATACGTACTTCGTCTGAATGACTTGTTCCCTTATAAAAGCAAGACAGTCGTCCTAATCGATATGTAGAATTTTGTGTTGATTATTTAGTTATTTAGTTAATTATTTTCAAAAATAGGATGTTTAGTATGTTTTTGATATTTATCTGGTATTTTTGCAATAAGCCAAGCTATAATATGCATTCAACGACTGAAGGTTTGTTACGCACATTTCAGCCTTTCGTGTTTTTATAGAAGAATTTTTACAAGAATTATACAAGTTTAATCCACAGAAAAACGGTACCACTAAAAACAATGATTTTATGATAGCAATTATTTGCTTTTTCATAAAATGATACAACGAAGAAAGATATTCAAGTTAGTTCATACTCGGCATAGAAGAAACCATGTTTTCTACCGTCATAAGCGGTCCTGCTAGATGTAACACAGTTGGAGATTATATCGTTGGTTTTTAAGGGATATCGTTGCAATCATTACTTTGAAAAACGAAACAAACATATATCCTTTTGCACGCAATACCGTATAATTCACAGATGAACTGTTGAAAAAGTTATCAGACTACTTGATATACAACTACTGTATGAGATATGTTCTACGCGGAGATAATAAATTTTCAAACTAAACATCTGCTGTAAACTAAATATTTATATAGCTTTGTAACGCTGATAAATATGTATAGAAATCACCTACATACATACACAGATGGAAGTCATCAACTACTGCTGATTATGTAAGGATGCTGATAGCTTACTACGGCCCTTGGAGTTTTACAGGCTCGGTCAATAAACTAGAGCACCTGTAGATTTTCGCGTTCCCGTCGATTTAATATTACCGAAGAAATATTGACGTTATTCTAAACTGATACACTACTCACAATTCTCACAATAGATTACACGGTAGGATCGGACGGGAATATTTCAAATGCTGGCGAGGGCGGCTTTTTTTCGAAATGCGATCCGCCCGGTCTGTCGAACCCGTCACGAAGTTTAAACTTTCTATGTTATAGATTCAAATAGAGATCTGTAGCTTGTATTTACATTGGTACATACATTGATTTCGGAATTTTCCTGAAATTTAACGTTAATGTTATAGAGACGGATCCGTTCCAATTGGAATGCATTGCTCTTAATGGTTTTCTGCATTTATTTTCACCGCAAATAAACTACGATCGCTTAATTTAATAAAGTTTATGTTTGTTTCGATGTAATATTCCCATCAGCTATAATTACGTTGTTAATTAGAATTTTAATGTAAACGATTTCAAGAGGAAATTTTCGCAACGTGCCGGTATTCTAATAACCGCGGCGTTTTAGCAAATGGTACCGCTATTCTGTAATCATGGCGCCGATTTGTGTTGAAAATGTTTGCTAAGTAACCTGAAGTAACTACATCGCATGTTGTGTAAGTTATAATGAATTGTAACGTTATAATTTGTAACATCGATGTTAGTTGTCATTAGCACCACGCATTGCGAGTTCAGCATGTCCACATGTTCAAAGTAAATATGTCTCTGGTGGCTGTGAGCTCGTTTTCTCAGCCTGCAATTCCTTATATCTCCTATTACGCTGGGCAAAAAAATTTAGTTTAATTGTTGCATCTTGTTTGAGAGCATTTTTTGTTAATTTTGGGGTGCTGTTTACTTGCACACTTTTCAGGAATAAGTTTTTTCTATTTTACGTTCAAAAAATTAATAAAAATTAGATACTTTTACACTTCTAGAGTCACTAGACGCGCCGTCTTTTTATCTTTTCTCCATTGCTGATATATGAAAGCGTTCGCCGTGCTCATTATTAACAGCTGCGCAGTTTTCAGGAAAATGTCCGTAGACTTTTTCCTGAAAACTGTGAAATCCTTGTGGGTATAGGAGATGGATTTTAGAGAAATGTTGCAACCCATTTTTTTTATACGATGACACCATATTTTCAATAAGAGTAACGTAGTTGTGTACTATGTAAACTAGTGACCACGAGGCGAAAGTCATTCCAAACATTTTTTCAATATCCGTTAGAGTGCTGTCAAAATGTTTGTCTTCAGAATATTTCGAATCTGTGGCCAAAAATATCTTCTTAATTTTTTCTTCGCTTACCCTTCGGAATTTCTGACCTCTTTGTAACCGCTTATATACCCAAATACAGCTTTTAGATTTTTAGAGGATATTCGGGAAGATTCGAGTTTTCTACCCAATTTCACAATATTCGCGATAGCAGCGTTTGTATATAGTAGCTGTTCAATGCGCGGTTACAGTGTTAATATGGGGATGCATGACATCACATATCTCTAAAACTTTAAGTAATATTAATTTTTTTTTTATTCTATTCTGATTTTATTCTAGATACACTTTGCCCGTCGCCCAGTGTAATCATCTTACTTATCAATAAATTTTAAATTTTTATAATTGTTTGTGATATAAAACAGCATAGAATCGGCGTCTCAGTTGCGCCCCCGCATGGCTTCTATTATACAGTGTCGGATTAAAGTTTGGAATATTAAAAGGAAAACGCACTCAGCCGGTTTTTATGAAAACGTTGAAACACGTTGATTTTATTTTTTAGAAATACACGTTAATACCTGCGATTCACCTTGCGACTTTCATTTGGTTTTTTAGTTATGACGTCATCCAAAAAACATGTTAAATGACAATATACATTTTTCGTAGTGCAATGCGATAGTGCTTCTTCTACTCTTTATGATCGTGCAAATAAATCATAAGGTTGTATAACAGAAATTCTGAAAAAAATCAAGCTAAACATTTGATGTTGATATTATCGTATTTGTAACTTAAGACATTATAAACGAAAAATTCGGAAAAATAAAAATAATATAAATTTCGCAACATAACAATATTAACACTATTAAATTAAATGTTTAAAATGCCACCTGATTCCCTAGAAGTAAGATAGTCTATTTACAAATTCATTTAAGACGTTATTAATAACATTTCGTTCTATTGTGTGAATTTTTTCTTGAATACGCTGCTTCAATTACTCTAGATTTTTTGGTTTTGTTTCGTAAAAACATTTTTTGATTTTAAGTAACCCCATAGAAAATAATCTAGGGGTGTCAGGTTAGGGGATCTTGCTGGAAAAACAGTGTGCAGAAAATTACGTACAATATGGCGGTGCGCCATCGTCCTGATACCAAAGAGTATCATTTGGAATATCAGGATCGTCTTTGTTTTGGTAAAGTATAGCCAGTGCTGGAATTGGATAATTTTGGAGAAACTCCAAGTATCTATATCCGTTTAGATTTCCCTCAAAGAAATAAGGACCTACAATTCTATTATGTACTATTCCTGCCCAGACATTTACTTTTTTGTAGACGTTGAGTGTGTGTTTTCGCTATTCAATGAGGATTTTCTCCACTCCAATACTTGCAGTTCTGCCCACTAACTGTCCCATTTATATAAAAAGTTGTTTCATTGGAAAAAACGATTTGGTGATGAAAATGTTCTTTACCATGGTGCAAATTCATCATTGCCTTTCAGAATAGTAAACGTCAGTCAGGATCGTCACCATTAAGCTCTTGAACTATTCGGATCTTAAAGGGATGATATTCTCCTTTTTCAACAACTTCAATACTCCAAACTTACTGACATCGTTATCTGCCTCTAACCTAAAAGGCGACATCTTTTCCATTAGTGCTGTAGGCTTATTTTACCTGCTATTAACTTTCGAGAAGAACAGTGAGGATTTTCTTCCAATTGTAAAAGAATGTCCGCTTTTTTGTCTGCACTTATTTCTGGACAAACTTATATGCTTTTGGAATATTCTTAACTTCTCCCGTCTTCCTATATATTTTTTTTGATTTTGCTAAATGTCGATTGCGTAATAGGATGATCTGGATATTGAACATTAAACATATCACACACTTCTTGCTGGGATCTTGTGGGGTTCCCACAACCAAAATAAATCAAAATTTCTATACGTTGTGTTATTATTAAATTAACCATGATCATTTACTACAATAAACTACAATAATTATGTCAAGAGTGTTAAAGATTGACAGAATGCTTTTGTGAAACAGGTGGCTAGATTTAAAATTTTTACCAAAGTATCTTGATTATTCAGTACGCTACAAAGATTGTAAAATATAAAGAAAAGGTATATCAATAAGCAATTTATTTTCTGTTCATGGTCTACATTATTTGTTATCTTGGATAATACTAACATTTAATTTAATTTTATGTTGTAGTATTTTAATAATGATAATTTAGAATCATCTTCTGTTAAATACGATAATATCCACATTAAACGTTCAGCTTGATTTTTCTTAGAATTTTTGTTATGCAACCTTTATAATTTATTATTTGCATGATCATAAAGGGTAGAAAAAGCACTATCGAATATCACAAGGAAAAATGTATATTGTCATTTAAAATATTTTGGATGACGTCATAACTAAGAAACAAATGCAAATCGAAAGGTGAACCGCACGTATTAATGCGTATTTCTAAAAAATAAAATCGACGTGTTTAAGCGATTTTGATAAAAGCCGGCTGAGTACGCTTTTTTTAATATGTTATGTTTTAATCCCACACTGTATATATTTTCTGGAAATAAAAAATTTTCCTGTTTATTTCTAGAAACGTAATATTTTCAAAATTTGCTGTGATCAAATTAATCAATTAATCAAGTTTTTTTCAATTTCAAGATGTTTTTTGTCTGACTTCAATTAATAATTCGAAGTTCGAATCACGAAATTCGAAGTAACGGTCCAAATTTAATCAGCCGTTAAAAAAATTTATTTGAGGTTCGACAAACACAGACAATTACAAAATATACAGAGTATAACTAACAAAGAGTAGATCGACACTTGTAGACACTTTTGATGTTACGTTGGTACTGGATCTATCGATGCTAAGTTAATACTAAATCTAACATTATTTCTGTAGCCTTTTATATGAATCGAGAACGCTTACTTTAAGTATTGTTATCTTTTGCAAGACGTTTTTATTGTTGCAGAAATAATGCAAGATGTATATCACCAACGCAAAATAAATGAAAGGCGTATATCATAAGCATAATCATTATTACTTATCAGCGGATATAACTTTCGAGTCTTGGAATATAGGTATATTAGATTAGTTTTGGTTTCAATTTCTAATACTTGATTGAAATTCGTTTATCATTAAACTTACATTGCCGAAAAAATGTTCGTGAGGTACTTTCGAATATCACGAACCCTAAATTTCAACAATCTGTTTAATAATTCTTGTAAAAATAAGAGTATTCCGATCTTTGAAAATGATAAAGCAGTAAATAATATAACCGCTCGTAACTATTTTTATTATATTGACCAGAATTTCAATTTTATTCCGTTTTTCTAGTAAAAAACATCTACTTCGTTAAAAAAGTTGCACGGTGCACTTTTTTTGGCTTACCAGGTATTTTAAACATAGCAGCATGTTTATTTAGTTGATGCTTGAAGTGTGTCAGAAACGCTACATGTACGCAAGTTTGAGATTGTGGTGTATTGCTTAAATACTGTAATTAGTGTGTACAGTGTTTCTTTAAGTAGAGGTGCACTACTTCTTAGTTGCGTAAGTACAAAATCAAAATTCAAATAATGTCATTACCATCGTTTCTGTTGTTGTTTAGTGGCCTGAAGGAAGGATTTTATCAAAACAATTTATTTTATGTAATTGCCATCTAAATTAAGGACAAGTAGATAATTCAATTTTTATATTATTACCAAACTTCAAGAGAAATGAGTGTAGTACATGCACAAACCTAAATAAGTTGATAATATTTTGGTGTATAATTAAACTGTATGTTATAAAGAGTGAGTAAAAAGGGAATATCTGATTTACAATAATATAATGTATGACATAAAATTGAAATAAAGATTCAAGGTGAACGTGTAGCGAATAATTTAGCAACTTACTGTGTGTGGATACTAAAATTTAGTCGAGTAGTTTAGTAAAATGGTTTTAGTCGAGTAAAACCATTTTTCCACCACCTCCCTCATCTCCACGTGTTCGAACACGATTGTTTCGATGGTGGAGTTCATTAGCTAGCAAAATATCGTCACGTTGGAATAAAGATACTACAGATCGCTTTGTGTATGAATATTTAAAGCATGAGTAGTTGTGGAACATAAAAGATGAAGTTTACAAAAAGATATTACGGTGAAAATTAAAAATTCAAGATTA
Source organism: Oryctes rhinoceros (assembly GCA_020654165.1). Taxonomy (NCBI): domain Eukaryota; kingdom Metazoa; phylum Arthropoda; class Insecta; order Coleoptera; family Scarabaeidae; genus Oryctes; species Oryctes rhinoceros. The sequence goes on from JAIOKQ010000983.1 coordinate 253,006, forward strand.
ACTTATTCCCAAGAATTTAAAAAAAAATCAAAAACACCAGAAAATCTGGGAATGGAGGTGGTATCGGTTTTAAAGTGGTTTAACTTTTAGATGATACATTGAGAAATATACACTCAGAAATAAAACAAACGGATAGTAATTTGATAAGTACCTATGTTTTCATTAAATGATTTTGTATTGTAACATTACTTGCTCAAAAAAAATATATATCCAGGTTGTTTAACTATTATTTAAAAAGTTGTTACTTATACAATATTTTGAAATAGAAGTTTATTTTCTAGGAGAATCCAAGGAACGGAGCCTTGAGATTGTTGATTAGAATGATTTCTCAAAGTCTAAGAAGGTGGAAGTAGTCTAAGGAGGCGGATTCCTCCAACTATCTTTAATAATTTCACCGGCATTGTGATCTTCGACGTCTGTAGAGTCGATCATGAGCTTGTTGTAGTTTAAGCTAGTTGTGTAAAGTACAATATATTTTTACAATTACATCTACTTTTTCTAAAGTTGACAGGCGTTTTGATATACTGAGCTTCTCAGTATCCAGAAAAATTATATTCCTTTCAAAAACCGTTTTTAATACTTCCCCCATTCATCTGTATTTGGTACCTAAAAGAAAACAACACACGCCAATATGTCGTATTATTCCTGCATAATACTATCAATAATTACGTTTTGTTTGATTTCATATAACGATTTTCTCTGGATACCGAATCAGAACTTGATGAAAGTGGTTCATTCGTACGAAGTGGTGGAGACTTAATATCAGACCCATTTATACATGTATGTGTAACTCCTCACGATAGGAAAAAAGAGCAAAGAGTGATTAAAAGAGGTTAAAGGCCAGTTGAAATATATTTAATATATCATGAAGAAAATGAATTTTCGTTGTCGAAGTATTAGTTAGAAACGTAGAAATTAGTTTTGCACTCAGGAGAGTACCATTACGAATTGCTCTAGAGGTGCATCAGCATATTCAAATTTATATGCTTGGAATTCGAACGCAGCAAATAAATGCAAGTCAAAATAGGTGTGTATTGTTCGTCACCAAATTTGGATTCAACGAGTTCATATGTTTATTAACTCAAAAATTGAACTATCTAGCAATTTTAGCATCTATAGTCCCATCATGATGCAACACCAAAAGATATTATTACTAGAGATGACAAAGGCAGGTGGAATTATTACTTTTTTGCAGCGTGTTTTGTCGATTCTCGTGGAAACCAGTAGGCAACACGAATAGACATACGAGACGAATAGACATGAGTTTGTCTAGTTGCTGCAATTTCATCTGCTTTTGTCCTCTCCAATTACACTGGCCAACAAATTTCAAGTTTTGATTTTTCCATAAAATAATTTATAGTAATTTCACTAGAATACCGTTTTTCCATTCCCATGATGTCTTGATGGCAGCGCTCACCGTGTCCATCGCTAACGTCGCCCATATTTTCCGGACAAAAATCGAAGTGAGATTGTAGAATGCGTACTTTAAGCGACATATTACAGCCAGCGGCGTGAAATGCTTGTAACATGTCCATTAATAAAGTTTTATAGATGCCAGCTTTTTTGTTTCCCAAGAAATTCGTGAAAACTTGTACCATGGAGAACTAAGCTGTTGTTTCTTTCGCTGTTAGTTTGGTTTCAAAGATTTCATCACTTTATCACACTTCACACTATTTCTTGTATCTGAGGTCCAACAAAAATACCTTCCTTCAATTTCCCTTGCGTTAATCTTGGAAACTTTTCACGAAGGTATTTAAAACCTTCACCTTCGAGATCCAGTGCCTTTACAAAGTCTTTCATGAGCCCAAGTTTCACGTGGAGAGGTGGTATTGTGATCTTTTCTTTTTCTACTAGAAGCTGATGTTGTACATTGTCTTTTCCTGGTATAAAGTGGTCGTAGTGGCCACTCTTGCTTATGGTAATGTTTGTCCCAAAGACATAAAAAGCAACAGTATTTGGTGTAACCAGATTGCATACCCAAAATAATTGCAATGACTTAAAAATCTGCACAAATATTTCAGGAATAGTCTTTGTACTTTATCTTTTCTAATAAAATTTCCAGATTTTCGTAAGTTTCTTTCATAGAAACAGCATGACCTATCGGTATAGAAGGATAATGGTTCCCATTATACAACAAAACTGCTTTTAGGCTGGTCGTTGATGAGTCTATGAATAATCTCCAAGAACTGAGATCATGATGTATTCCAAAAGCTTCAGAAAGTTCATAAACATTGTTGCAGTAGACCAGATTACCAGCCATACTATAAAGGCATTCTCACTGTAACCAGAGCTAAGTCAATGTTGCCGCTTTTCGAATCATTTTTACTTTATATATGCTGTTCAATTTCATCAGTTACTAACTTAGGGTAAAAACTTTATTGGTCAGTGTTATTACTCAGGCCATTGGTTACACGCTGAATAATAATCATGATTAAAATACTTTAATGAAACAATGTAATTAAAATGATTTTATCTATTTAGTTTCATAAAACCTTTTAAGGATTCGGAAATAAAAAACTGCCGATTTTCTGAACCTAAAAATGTGCCGTAGTTTCTAGGCTGCATTTACTTGCAAGCAAGTACAGCGCGGGATGCTAATTTTGTTTTTACTGGGATTGCGGATGTCCTTTCGCAGAATCTATACGGAGTAATACTCGGTAAGAACAACGGTAACATTTTTATCTGCTAATCGCCCACTTTCGGGAATGGAAGACCCGATCGGCCACACTACCCTTCGCTATTTCTATTAATATCTCCAAAGCTATAAAACATATTAAAAGAAATAAGATGAACATTTAATGGCATTAGTAGCACCAAATAAATAGCGATAATAGTTCTCCTCTCATACTTATTGTTTTTCCAGCAATAATACCTACCTCCTATATTTATTTAAAATTTTTTATTTGCTAGAAAAATACAGGAGACTATGTACAATATAACAATAACTAGTAAATTGTGTATATTCGTATTTTATGTACAATATGTATAAATAAGGATAGTACTTATATTATAGTATTAAACAACACATAAATATTGGCAACCTCCGCACTACACAAGTTTAATTAATTGTTATATAATTAATTAAACTTGTGTTGTGCAGAGGTGGCCGATACTTATCTGTTGTTTACCATATTACGCCACAGTTCTTGCTAACATTTTAGAACTTATAGTTTTATTTTCAGATTTACATTATGTTGTTCTTAGACAAAACAAATCATTTGATATAACATGCTTACGTGCCAATTTATTTGCTACTCATATATTTTTCTTCGTTTTCTGTTTAAAATGTTATTTTGTAGGTTTCTCGTTAAGTTCTAGGAAACATTTTTAATCCTGCTTTTAACAGGTATAGTTACAAAGGATATAGTAGAATGTTGCATAGGATACAATAGAATGTTGCATACGGCTTTCGAAGAAATAGTAATTTAATAACGTAGAAACGGGATTACTTGTCATGACTGCCATATAATCGTAAGTTAATACTATTACTTAAGGCTTTATACACTCCGCCAAAAAAGTATCGCATAATTTAGTTTTGAATCATAAAAGTATCCCATAATCTTTGTTTGTAGCATAAAGTTGTAAATATACTTTAATGCGCTCTAAGATATAATTTCTATGATTGTTTAAATAAAATACAGGCCAAATAAAAACAAGAACTCATACTTGAGATTTTTATTAAAACAAGAAATTATAATTTTGGAAAGAAAAATGTCATAACAGTAGCTTTTAATACTGAGTATTGCCACCTCTGGCTCTTATGACCGCTCGCATACGGTTTGGCAAAGATTCGATTAACCTCCGTATATAAGTTCTAGTCCATGCAGGTCCGCTGGGGCAACATTTTGGGTTCATGTCCGGACTTACCGCAGGCCAATCTAAAACTGGAATACCAACATCGTTAAAGTATTTCTGGACGGTTATTGCAACATGCGGTCGTGCATTATCGTGCATTAACATGAATTCGTTTCCTATAATTGGCGCATATGGTACTACATGTTCTTCTAAAATGTCCGTTATATACCTGTGGGCAGTCAGTGTACCTCTGTCTACTGGTACTAACTCTGTACGACCTGTTAAACAGATGCCTCCCCAAACCATAATAGAGCCACCAGCGAAATTAGGTCTAGGTCTGATATTACACTGCGAATAGCGCTCACCGTCTCGTCTGTACACTGAGATACGCCTATCTGAGGTGTAAAGACCAAATCTTGACTCATCTGTGAAGAGTATATTGGCCCAGTCATTAATGTTCCAATTTACATGTTCTCTGGCAAACCTTAAGCGAGCCACTCGGTGGTTCCTAGTGAGACGAGGGGCTGTTACAGCTACTCTAGCTCTTAATCCACTCTGTCGTAACCTATTCCGAATAGTTTGAGTACTCACACGAGTATTTCCGACTCTAGCCAAGTCGTTCTGCAATTGTCTCGCAGTTACATGTCTTCGACGTAATGCTTGTAGCAGTAAATAGAGGTCATCTTGGCGAGTAGAACATCTTGGACGACTTGATACAGGTCTTTTACTGTAATTGCCTGTTTCCCTATATCTGGCTACGGCTCTAGAAACACTTGACTGATTGATGTTCATCAAATTAGCAACGTATGCTTGAGATCGTCCATCTTCGATTAAAGCAACTATAGCAGCCACTTGTTCTGAAGTTAAATTGCTCATTTTAGTTTTAAAAGCGTTGGTACAGAACTCTGACTTCGCACTTTAAAATTTGTCCGTACAGGAAGACTTTCAATAAACAACTGAACAAACCTTACACATATGCATTTTTCTAAATCTGTTCTTTTAGAAAAAAAAGTAAAAAAGCTATGTTCCATGATTTCGTTAGTGCTTTTATAGTTCACATACACGAGGCAAACTTTTTGTGAACGTATAAAAATATCTTGGTTTATAAATGCCCTTTTTTAGTTTATGCGATACTTTTTTGGCGGGGTGTATATAGGTATGTTTATAATATACACTTACATACATATCGTTTACTAAATTAACTTATTATAAAAGCTCGATAAAAAATTCACGTTTATATGGGTTTAGTTCCACTTTCCTGTGTAGTATGCGCTTAAATCGGAGCTTATCACGATTGCATTATTATATAAATGTATGTACAAGCGTTTCAGTACAGAAAGACAGGATCTTTAGAAACGTTAGATGTATAGGTCGTTAAAATCTATGTAGTAACAGGTTCCTGGCAGGAGCTGTCCATCATATTCAGCCAAGTGAATAATAAACACGTAGCCTATGCAATGTATTAATATAACACGACTATGTGATAAGATGTTGCAGTCATTTTTCTAAATGTACGTTATCGATCGTGGTTCCGATTGCGCTGTCACAGATCATGGCAGTTCCCGCTGCTTTTATGAGTTATGCTATTTCATTTAGGAATTTTCGACTACAAAGAAATAAAGTACGTCGGTGGTTGCAAATGTTCTGTGCAAACTGTGATGAGTATTAAAGAAGAAAAAAAAGAATATACTGTCCAAATAGTTTACAGCCGGAAATGTTTCATACATCATTACGTCATATACATTTCGACCACATTGCTATGCTTCGTTACACGTAAGTAATCACTTGATCAATTAAAAGAAATGGAGAGAGCATGAATTACACATACCAACGATTTCGAAAGCCTTTCTGAGGTCGAAGCGAACTGAGCTGCTGTCTCAGTTCGCTTGTGGAAAAGAATATCCCTCATTGCAAATATGTTTTAAACAGATTCGCTACAAAACTTCAAGGTAAGAAAAAAAAAGCATTCGGTGGTGAGGGACGCAGAGCAGCGACATGCACCCTGCAGTTAAGTAAGGTTAGGTAGTTCAATTACTTTTAATCCTGATGATAAATATAAGTATTAGTCATTTTACTGCTTTATCTGGGGACTATTTAAGACTTTCGTAACGTTTAATCAATATTCATTTGGAATTAAAATGAAGAAGTAGAACATTGCTACGTATAAGAATTCTCAGTTGAACACCTGCTTGCTTTACTTTCTTAATTTTTATTGCCTATATTTTAGTTTAGAGTAATACAAGAATAGAGTTGGATTAGACTTGTGGTCTTGTGGGACAGTGTTCTTTTTATCCTCTTATATTAACTGCCGTCTTTCCTTCTATACTCTTCTTTCGTTTTATGCGTTCGCTTCATGTCTTCCTCTCATCGTTATTTTTTTTTCAGACCCAGATTCTGTGCCTCTTTTCATCATCTGTCATTCTCATTATATCCCCAAACCAGTTCATTTGCACTTCCTCTCCTATGTTGCATTGATTTTCCTTTCATCTTTCCTTGTGCGTCGTGTATATTATTCCATCCAACTTTATTTCTTCTTGAATTTTTCCAAGTTTTTTTTGTCCTTTTGGCCTTGTTTACCCTTTTTACCCAAACGTTCGTGCGTTCGTGTAGCTCCCTTTTTTAAGTCTGTGCTTATTATTCTTTTTTCTTTAAGAACGTATTTTTAATTTGTCCTCTCTCTCATTTCTTAGTCCAACTTTTCGTTTTTCATTATCTTTGATGGTTTCAAGTATCTGAAGCTTTTGTCTTGTACCGTTGCTGTTTATATTTTTATTGAAACTTGTATTTAAACTAGCATAAACAATATTACTATTTGTTGGAGCCAATTGAAGATAGTAGCCACTAGTTGTACTAGTTATGTTACAACATACATTTTTATTTTTCTTTAACGCATATACAGAACAATACAATACGACTAATAACTAACTTAACTTAACCTAACATATCTAGTTTGTAACGTTTTAGTAAGTTAAATAAAAATATTTTCGAAAACCATTTCGGTATCTCTCAACACTATCCATACACACCGTTAAATGTAATTTTTTTGTATGTTCTGTCAATAGTAATACTTAGTCTACGAATCCTTCCTCCACACTTGTATCATTAATGTTATTTGTTTTTCGTTCAATGCTTTCTGCGTTAACGGTAAATTCTGTCATTCCTTTCTTATTGTGACGTAAGCCATTTGTTATCTTTATTAGAAAGGAACAGAAAAAAGTCGTCGTAAATCATAAAAATGGAGGCCGACATTTTTAAGAGATATTGTAACATTTCGGTAGTTGCCAATAAAAAATAAATTAAGTTAATTTGAGATCGACTTGCTTAAATTTATTTGAAAGATGTGTTTATATAGGAGATGTCAATACTCTTTTTTTTTAATAAAACCTCAATTTTTACATCAACATGTTTAGAAACTTTTATGTTTTTGCTTAAAGAAATTATCTACTTTATTTATATATATTTTGTCACGAGATGGCAAAACGGCGCACCTTACCACCTGTTGTGTCTAGCTGTTTCCCTGTTTCAGGGAGATTTTATACTAGTCTATATTTAAAGAAAGCACACATATATATATATATGTTGTTACATCTTATCTTTGTTATTTGAGCGTCATCTTATTTATTATATATATAGTTATTTGAGATACATCTTAAATTGCATGCTTCATAAGAAATAATAGGTAAGCATGACTATGTCGTATTAGGTTAGAATAGTCGGCAAACGGAACAGATATTGTTTAGACGCTCATAATTAACAACGTGAAAATTACAATTTAAAATCTTAAGTGAAGTGCGAAGACAGGCACGACGCGGCAGACGCTCTTTGACGATTTCTTAATTGTTGTCGGATATCATAAAAAGGTAGTTGCCGAATACAAGCAGACAAATTCCTTTCAAACGTGATATTTGACGTAACCTTTACATTGTGCATGCATTTCATCAGCTTTACAAACGGCTGCGTTTTTATGAAGCGAAAGTCGTGCTTCATTTAACGAATATTGTTCGATGCAGCTTGTTTACTATAGTTGTGTTCTGCTTAGTTAGTTTCCTATGGCCTTATTAGAGAATTCCAATGTAACTAGCTGTTGGCGTTTTAAAGTGATCTTGATGATATTATATATCATAAATATTCAAATCAATTTCATTATAATTTCCTAATCTCGTTTCTTGTTATGTTGTAGTTTGATATATCTTGTTAACATAAATAGGGATTATTTATATTTTACATACATACACTATCGCTCGTAAACTTAATTGAGTCGGATTAAAGAAAGTATGTTATGAACTGAACAATTACTAAGCGTCTGGAGTACCCCGAAAAGAGAGGAAGTAGAGAACTTTTACACCAAATCAATGCAATTTATCCTCGAAAATGCACTGCAAAAATTGTTAGAAATGTTTGTCAGGATCAAACTTCGACCAATACTTTTATACATATTAATAAAGTGGCTATCTCTGATTCTATTGAACAGGTAGTTCACCCTTTCAACCGAGAAGAGAAACACTTCGTTGGAGAAAATTCTAAATCTAACATATCTGTTCTGTCCCTACTCTCCAGGAAAAGAATGTATTTACCTTAAGTATCCACTTTGAAGACATGTGAAAGATCTGGAAAGATATGTGGAAGGATATGTTGTCATTGTAGTACGAAATATAAAACGTGAGCACGTCTTACCATAATAAATCAAATAGAACTGAATACGCCAATGGTCCGTTCTTTCTAGTCATCAAATTTTAAATAGTTCTAAATTCTAAATAACTGTATTCGAACTTCGTGTTAAAAAAAAAAAAAAACTGATTCAAATTTTAAAAGGCAAGGAAATCATTACGTTACCGTATTTACAAATAAAGAAACGTAGGACAAATAATTATTACCAGAGCAAGCATTTCTTATATTTGTTGAACTGAACTGCTTTTTCACGTCGCACCGATTGTGACTTCGCTATGGCATTAAGGTATGTAGTGCCTTTTATGAAAAGGAGTTCGTCATTCTTAAGCCTTTGATATTCAATTTAATTTAACGGAATGATGGTAATAAAAATGTTATTGCGCTCTCCATCATGAAGAATCAACAATACTGCATGTTCTTTCTATGTACTATCGATTTGTAATTGGCAGTAATTAAATCTATTGCATACAATAGGTAGCGTAATTATTTAATTGAACAACAATTTCGATTGTGAGTAGTTGGAACTTATTAAATTGCAAGGATATATTTGCACATAAACTACTTAGAAACTTGATGTAATAAGTGGCTTACTTTTGTTGTTGATTCCTCGTTGTTCTATTAAACTCACAATTACCTACAACTTTGTCTTTTACATATATTTGAGTCAATAATACCAATGTTATAGGCAACGAACGAAATAAGAAAAATAGTAATTCGAAATATCTACTTAATCATATATTTTTTAGAGTAAACAAAAGGGTCGTTTAATTGAGTTCATAAAGCTGTAATTCTTTCCCCGTCACCTCTCCATTTCCCTTAGCTTTGGAGGTCCCTATACTAAATATCCGAAAAAGCTTATATACATACCTGTCCGTCCCTAGATAGTGTCGCTACTTTCTTTAGTAGATAAAATACTTACATTTTAAGTTTAATATATTTATTAATGGATGATGGTAATCTAAAAAATTAAATAAAAACACCTCTAACAACACAAATTAAAGTTGATGCATATTTACCGGTCACCTTGATTATCAGGCGTAAAATGTATTTTGCCACAAACATTTCATTAATCCTACCATTCGACAATCGCCAATTCACATTTTAAGAGTTGATACTTGCCTATATCACGAGGTAGAATTTTTGCCATTGCTTTTGAGTTGTTTGTTGTCTGTTTTAAATTCTCTGCAAAATTCGACATCAACTCGCGAATGGCATCATGTTGCTCAGATGCCAAACTTCAATAGTTGCTTCATTATGTTCTTCTTGGATGAAGCGTCAGATAAGGAACCACCTTTGCAACCCCTTTCAGGCCTTATATGAAGGTGTTCATGCAAAGTGTCTGTGAGAGCGGATATTAAAACATCTGATAAAAGATGAAAACAAAAAAAATTGATGGCCTAAAAATTTTTACGGATTATATTTTTTTTAACTAATACTTTTTTCTAATGCTCTCTATTTCTCCTGGTCCTTGCTTCGTTTTCAAAGAATGCGGTGAACTTTTGTAATGACTGTTAGGCTTCTGCTCGGAGAATACGGGAACACAACCTTGGCAAATTGATAGAAGTCTTCTTTTAAGGGATATTCCGGGAATAAGACGCGATCTTTCACAATGTTCATGGTATGACTTATTCCGTTCCATAATTAAGTTTTGCTCAATTTAGCGAGCTCTAATGAGTAAAATATAACCTCTTAAGAACATCTTCTCAGGGAAAAGGCTTATATAACAGGTGGGCTATAATTTGAACTGGCCGCCATTTTTGCAGTTGGCGCCAAATGTCACTGTGCTTTGACATTTATGATGTTGATATATAGAGAATTTGTTGTCAACAAGCCAGGGAGCGATACACACCTTAAGAACATGGAATTAATGTTACTTCTTATTTGACAATTTTTAAGTCTGTTGTTTTAATGCAGCGTGAATTTCCTCGTTTGCCTCGTGCTAACTGGGTCCACTAGAGATGTCGCATGAAGAGGCCGGCCTCGTAGTGCTCGTTCGATGGCACTACAGTAACCCTAAATAGCGAAAAACAGATGCTAAACGAATATCTTTTGCAGTAAATTGCTGCATTATGTCTCGATTATTGTTGGTTTCAATAGGACGGAGCGATCGCTTACGCAGCTCGGGCAACTATAGAGATTTTGAGGTACCAATTTCCAGGTCGAGTGATCTCCTGTTTTGGAGATTTGAGTTGGGCGTCCAGATTACCAGATCTAACAGCACCAGACTTTTTCCTTTGGGGCTTTTTAAAATCTCGCGTTTACTACAACAAATCACGAACCTTGCAAGCCTTGAAAGCTAACAGTGAAGCAGAAATCGCTAATCTGGAGCCAGATGTTTTGCGAGCAACAATTGAAAATTCCGTAAAACGAGCACAATGATGCATCAACTCGGGAGATGGCGATGTGAGCGATATAATTTTTTCCAATTAGTGTCATCAATTTTATACTTTCAAATAAACTTTTTATGAAAACGGAGCTCTTGTCTTTTTTCATTTATAACAAAATGGCGGCCAATTCAAATTATGACATTACTTTTGCGCCACCTTGTATAATTACTTACCTTTGAGAAAATTTGCCCATGTAATGAAATCTTCTTTGCCATTTTTGTTTTGATTATTTCCATATTGGATATCCAATTTTTGATTTTTATTGTTACGGGTATAAGCTCCCACGATGAGCATTCACATGCACGATGTGCACGTGAAGCTTAAAAGTGTTCGAAAATGTTCTTTTAAACTTCAGTGGTCAGTCATACTCACACGTTACTTTTAAAGTTATAAACCAATTCGTTTGGAATATTTGCGTATTCCTAAAATAAATCCTTTTATTCTTTTATAGTATTTCTACATACCTTTGAACAAAATAATGATCCGACTACGATCTCTTGTATTCAATTCAACTTTCCTGCTATGCTTTAGAAAATAATCCAGATCACATTTGATCTCCTGTAAGAAGGATACGGTTTCTTTAGACAACACTTGCAAAGATACCCATTTTAGGTTCTCATTTTTAACACCTTTAAGTCTAAAACGAATTTACTTAACTTCTTGTAGAAACTCTTCGGTAGCTCACGTGACTACCAGTCTAAAAGACAGATGAAAGAAAAAAAGAAAAAGAAATGAGGTATATTAGATTCCAGAGTAGGAGTTATATTTCTCAAGCTAAATTGATGATTTTATACAGTCTTATTCGGATATAGTACGAAAAAAAAAATTAGGTGAAAGAAACGCATGAGTAATGCCTAAATACAAAATATTATGGTTCTATGTGCACGTAGTAACGAGAAAATGATTTTTCTTTATTCGAGTCCGACTCTGTCTTAGTTAACATATGGGAATCACCGGTAGTCGCTGAAGCAGCGTTCGGATATCCATTTAGTATGCACATAGCATTCACCGTCATTACACGCAATTGCAATGGCATCCTATACGAATATCGAATACACCGATATGATTTTGATTTATGGCGAAACAGGACAAAATAGTCTGGCGGCAGAAAATTTGTACGCGGAACGGTTTCCCAATCGGCGGCATCCATCATCCGAGACAATTGTGAGAACCGTGTATCGACTTCGAGAAACAGGATCAGTAATTCCACGTTTCGAAGGTCGTGGCCGTCATATATCACGTAGAGTTCAGCAAGCAGAAGAGCATATTTTAAACATCGTTGAGGCGGAACCAGGCATAAGTACTACAACTTTAGCCCAGCAAGTAAATGTGTCCCAAACGACGGTGCATCGAATTTTGAAAAATAATTTACTTCATCCGTATCACATCCAGCGCGTGCAAAGATTAACGGAATTAGATTATCCTCGCCGTCTTGCCTTCTGCGAGTGGTTTCAACGCACCGAAGTTCGTCAACCACGTCTTGCGTCAGTAATTCTCTTTACCGACGAATCCACGTTTACAAGAGATGGTATTTTGAATTACCATAATATTCACCATTGGGCAGACGAAAACCCAGACGAGATACACCAAGGCGCCTCGAAATCCTTGGAAAGAATCCTATTTACAGTTTCTCCGAGATGAATTACCCGAGTATTTGGATGAGATACCACTAGCGATACGGCAACAATTGTGGTTTATGCATGACGGAGCACCCGCGCATAGTAGTCGAGTAATTCAAGCATTTTTGAACCAAAGATTTCCACAATGGATTGGACGTGGAAGTCGTACTCCATGGCCACCTCGTAGTCCCGATCTAAATCCATTAGACTTTTTTCTGTGGGGATACATGAAAAGCTTGGTATATGATCGTCGCCCTGATATTGAAAATGTCGAAGATCTGCGAAATCGCATTTATGTTGCAGCTCAACGCATTCGCGAAGACATGGTAAATTTTACTCGTGCGCATAATAACTTTCGTCGCCGAATTGATGCCTGTATTAGAGCTCACGGTGGACATTTCGAACATTTTTTACATTAATAAATTATTTTGTCCTGTTTCGCCTAGATCGGTCCTTGTTAGGACCACCACAAATTTCATAAAAAGAAAAAGAATGTATAACTACAAATAACTCAAAACCCGACATTTCGATGCATTAACTTTAAACATTAAGAACGCAAATCATATGGTTATCGGCATATTCAATGTAAACACATAAACACTTCGACATCAGCTGTACGACAGACTAATGTATTTCAATAGACTATTCACTATTCATAGCATCTACAATGCTTTATCGCTTTTTATTTGCATCTGGGTTAACTTTGATTCATCAGCGGTATTTGTATAATATAGGAGAAACAAAGATATGGACCAGCTTTACCTGCATTTTGGGCCCTAAAATTTGAACAAAATGTATATGTTACAAATAAATTTCTTTTTAAATTTTCAGTAACACATTGATAGGTAGTCTTCAGATTTTGGTAGCTTCAGTGCTATTTACAGGTAACCCTGTATATCAGCCATATAGTCAAATCAACTATACAGAAAATAACTAAGAATCTCTTACAATATATGGCTACGTTACCGAAAATTAAGTACAGTACTGTTGTTATTTTAGGTCATCGACTACATATATGTATTAATTTCCAAATACATGAAGTGTGCAACGTTTAATTTATGACAATGTATAGGAACTAATCGGAAATCTTTGAAATAAAACACTTGGAGCGATGATTCAGAACAAAGCCTACTTGCTAATGGGCTACGTAAATGAGATTAACGATCTATTTTAGTTTCTAGCAGCCGTCTGTTTTAGAAATCTCGAACGAAGAATTCGTTTATTACACGATACGCGGAATTACTATTCCTACTTTACTGGCTGTATTGTATCGCGGGCTAAATAATATCGGTCCCTAATAATAAGCGTATCCTTTTATGCCACACGTATACCGTCTCTTATAAACGATTTTATTTTAGTGATCGTTAAACTGCAAAATCACGATTAGCGATAGCGTATTCGAATCGACATTTCATGTACCACACTTAGACGTCTCTTAATTTAGATAATCAATGCAGCTTGGTTAATTAGTAGTGCTGCAGGTGGACCTAATGTACGTACAACTCAAACGTGACGTGCGTACATTCTGATTTTCTTTCACTACGCTCCCGTACACCTTGTCCCATATATGTAGGTACATATCTTGCTGTGAGATAATTATATCGATCGGAGTGAGTCTGTAGCGTCTATTATTTTGGAAACATAGATAGCTGCGGTGTACATTGTTATTGTATGCATATTAGAGCAAGTGTGGTAACATATTCAAAAAAGAGATTCATCAATAAACATTTGAATGCAAACGTGAGATACATAGTTGTCGTAGTTTTCAACTTTACGTAAGGCTTCGGAATATTAAAATTATATATCGCTTTCTTGCCTGCTCTCACATGTATACACGTATGGATGCGTCAGAAAAGTTGAAGGATATCTCAAAGTAGATTAATGTATAAATATAGAAAGCTAAAACACATAAAATAATTAGCTGGAAAGAACAGATATGTTATTATATGCATTTAAACTTTGACAGTGTGACGTTTTCAACATTGACGTGTTGAAAACATCCAAGGGCTTTAGATAATGATAAACGTAGAAAATATGTAAAAAAGATTTTACCTTTTGAGGCGCTTATCCAGCAACGCAATGGGTACCTGCATTTCTGTACCTTCGGGTTTTATTGGCTCCAAGAAAATGTATTATTTGTAAGTAGAGAGGATGAAAGTGGATGAAATTATTACTTTTTTGCAGCGACTAGACAGACTCGTGTTTTGTCGACTGTCGGGGACGCCAGTAGGTAACACGAAATCCATTCTCATGAGACGAATAGACACGAGACAAAAAAAGGTATAACTCCACCTGCCTGTGTTATTTCTATTAATAAGTAACTGTAGAAATTGAGATATTTGTTGCACATCTTAAGATATTTATGTTACAATGTAATAAAATCATGAACCAGTTATTTTTTGTGAAAAAACTTACTGAAAGTAGATATCTTTCAAAACTAATATGATACATTCAATTTAATGAGAATTCAAAGATAAGTCAGTTAAAAATGGAACAATACATTGCATCTAACCCAAGTACTTGATAACTAATCGGAAATACTCGACAACATGACGTTTACTCTGTATTTAAGGTCATTTACGATTTAACTGTCTCGTTATCCTTAATTAAATTCAAGTTTTTCAAGCTTCACAAGTAAATTAATTCCGATGAAAAACTGCATATGCATTTATACACACATCAATTTCTGAAAACCATCCATCATTCGTGCAATGATAATAAGTTGCAGCAATTCCAGTATAAGTGGTTTACGTTTTCTGTTTCTTATTACACGAACTTGTTCGTTGTGCAGCCCGAAAGAAAATAAATTAGCGAGAAACAGGAGCGAAAGCATCCGTGATACAATTTCGTAATTCTCAACAAAACTGGTCTGGCATGCAGCCTGCTACCACTTATCCCGTGAAACTGTTATTTCTCTTCAAGATCTTAGAACAAACATTATTAACCTGTCTATTGAGTTAGTCATAAACGTTTAACGCCATATTTGATGCACCGAAGAGTTTCGAAACTAGACGTTACAATCTAATAATTCATAATTTAATATACACCGGTACGTTTCCAACATTTAGTTTATACAGACTAATACCGCGTACGTTTTAAAGTAATTCTGAATGATTTGCAGACGAAAAGTATCAGGTTGGCAATTTTATCCATATTAAAATGATATTTATCTTAAGGGTGACATAGTAGATTATAGCATGGAAATGTACTTTTTTACACATGTAGATTAGTAATAATAAAAGTTTTATAGCGGTAATTAATTAAAAAAAAAATACTGAAGTTGTACTAATATCGTCGAATTAAGTAATTGTTCTTAAATTACTAATGATATTGATAACATTAGCAACGTATGTGCGTACTATAGAAATTGTTATTTTTAATTGTTATAAAAAATGTTATCTAAAAACATGTAAACATCTAAATTGATTGATTTGTGTGTGTGTACTCGGAAGAAAACTACCGAAGCTACTATTACTAACTTTATTTCTACATACTAATGATTAAGTACATATATTTGTTGCTTAAGATTACGCCTTGTTGCTAAGAGAGTTGAGAGTAAAATCTTTTGTACAAAATTGAAATGCAACATCATTCCCGCAGTACATAAATATGTACATAGATACATACATAACTAAATGTGTCCATATTGCATCTAGCTAGAATATGGGAATTGAAATAATACTACATGTTACAGACGATTTCTTAAGTTCTACGAACATGGTCAAATCATAATAACATGTTAGAAAACGGACGAAATTAGAACGGAAGTGAAATATACAAGTTGTTACATGGAAAATATCGCAATGAATGGTAGACAATATGTACGCATATGTTAGAAGAAAAATAGTACATTATGGACGTTTCTGTACTTAGAATCTAACAAAGAATTAAAAATAAAAATAAAAAAAATAAAAGATAAAAGAAGAAAGGGTATTTAACAAAAAGATGAGCATTTCTCGAAAATAAACTAAAGAAATATTTAATAATTTAGAAAGATAATTTAATATTTATTTTATTATAAATATTATAATTAATTATATATTAATCATAATAATATGATATTAAAATTAATTTAATATCATATTATCTTTTCGAATCTGACACTAATAATAATAAATATTTTAGTTGACGTTTCGTTGATCATGCTATGCTGTCCCCTTCTTCAGAAGATTATTAGACATTTTAGTATAGTATAATTTACCGTCGAATAGCTGTATTATGCTTCTCTTCAGATCTATAACGAATATGCCATCAATTTTAAAGGTTTATTTGTTTTTATAATTTCAATAAATAAAATAAAATAAAATAAAATCATTAAATTGATAATAAATATTGTTTACTGTAAAAGTGATTATAGTTTTGATAGACAATAGATCAGTTATCGATCAAATAAATCAAATCAAATCAAAAATAAAGCATTTAAACCCTTTGGTTTAAATGCTTTATCTCTTTAATATTATATTTTATTATTGTATACTATTACATGCGACAAGTTAGATATCTAATGATGTGTCAGTTTGACAAATCAAAAATATTATTGTAAATTTGGATGTGGAGCTGTGATAAAATACCGAATGTTATTTTTTTGAAACTGTCTCCTCCAGGAGAATATATCCTAGAATGGGATGAAGCAGAGCAAATTTTGATGTTGTTTATGCTGCTGATAGTGATATTTTTCCAATAAGAGTTGCGGAAAAATATATGCAAATCTATAATAATTACACAATCTATCAATGTTTTTGTTTTTTCCGTGCCCTTTTTGGCTTATTTGTTGTCAACAATTAAAAATATGATTAGCAAGTCGGCAAGTAGACTCAAAAAACCGGTTTAATCTTAATTGGCATGAAGCAGATCATTTCTGTATTTTTTTAAAAGTAGATTAGCAAGAATGCGTTTTCTTTTAAAATAAAAGAAAAACAAGCTGCTGATGTAAGAAACAGTATGATCCAATCCAAGTTTGTTAAATCAAGTCTGAAAAATAGTATATTTTTCAGGTAATAAATAAAAGCGCCTCAAAAAAGCAGATACTTACAGCTAATTTTGTGAAATTTTTGTTTGAGCCAGGAAAAGTTTCACTAGCGTCTATGCTTTAAGTTACAATTGGAAATATGTTTGAATATGATGGATATGTCGGGAACATTCGGGAATGCGAAAAAAGCCCTTATAATTAGATTTTGTTTCTTAAAGTGATACAAACAAAATTATTTTCATCACTTTGGTTACCACGTGGGCTCGTTTTCTTGCTACTGCAGATATGTGACTTATCTAATAAAATAGGTATCTATTTTATAATAAACTTCATGAAGTAATGAAGCTTTTACGTCGAAGATATACATAGAATAGAATCGAACAAACACGAAAGCGTATCGGACGCCATGATTTAAGCGCGAAATTGATTTAATTTGAAATCAACCTGAAAAATCAAACACGAACGCCGTACATTAACTTGGCCGGTACTACGAATATTTTACTCAGAACCTTTAACAGGATGGAATATATATTTTTTATAGGCTTTTAGTTGCGTCGTTAGGATGTGGGAATCTACCTTTAGGTAACGGGGGATAATATCGTTAAGGGTGGGAATAGAACTTTGTTTTTTTGTTTGTGTTCTATTGACGTTATTTGTGACAACTTTTTTCTCTAACATTTTTTATAGGCTGTTTAGTTTCGCCGTTAGGATGTGGGATTCTACCTTTAGGTCACGGCGGACAAGGTTATTTGCAACAACCTTTTTCTTTAACGTTTTTTTATAGGTTATTTAGTTTCGTTGCTAGGATGTTGGGCTCTACCTTTAGGTCACACATTATTTGCGACAACTTTTTTCCTTTAATAGTCCATTGTATTTGTTGTTATTGTATCGTTGCTTCGTAACGATATTTTCGGCTTCTTTTACGTATAGATTAATTAAATAAATATTTTCTCCTGTTTAAGGTTCTGAGTAAAATGCTTGTAGTGTAAAGAATAAATACAAGTTGGGTATTGGCGTTATTTTTCAGGTTTATTTCAAATTAAATCAATTTCGGGCTTAAATTATGGCGTCCGATACGCGTTCGTTCGATTTCGTGTTTGTTCGATTCTATTCCATGTATATCTATATTCAACGTATAACCGAACGCGCTACCCCTACCAATTTTTTTAAAGAAAAGAATTATGTCTAAAAAAGCTTCCTGTTCGATTGTTTAAATACTTCTGCGGAGCAATTTGCTTTAATAATTGGTAAAACATTTAATCTTTTTTTATCGGGGATTTGAATCTATTTCATTGAATTGTGACAATAAGTCGTATATAATAAATGTTAAACAGAAAAGAAACTAGTTCGTGACGTCATTATTAACATAAATACATATTTTCCGTATTATATCTTGTACAACCAGACGGAGACATTTTTTTGGACAGACAAGTTTTGAAAGACCGCTTTATGTTAAGAATTACAACATGTTTATTTAATCTAACAAAATATGTTGTTTTCATAAGAAAAATTATAGCTACAGGAACGGACCAAACTCTAAGATTGTATTGCATACGTGGAAAAATCCGTGTGAAGGTCGACACTTGGGATTCGTAAGTATCGGCATCCTCCGCACCACACAAGTTTAATTTACTATACAGATATATATAATAATTAGTCGGGGATGGCCGTTTCGAGGAGACGAAAGGTTTTCAACATCAACCGACATGCGAAAAATAACATGCATGTACTGTCCGTTCTTTCTTGAAGCAATATATCGTTCACAAGTGCCTATTCTCCCCCTGCGCGTCTTAAAACTACGACATGCGAAAAATCTAGCCAGATAGATGGGAAGATCTCTTTCGTAACCCAAAATATAAACAAGTGACGGCCTACTGTAAAAGGTCAAAAAGAACAGGCAACGGTGCGTTTCCTCTATACGTTACATTTTTAAGCGATTTGAAGTTTTCCAATTTAGTACTACGCCCGGTTTCATTTATATGTTGTGCTACACTCGACGCGTTCAATCGGCCGTAGCGATAATTTCTTACATGTTCTTTAAATCTAGTTTGTATCGCTCTTCCCGTTTGTCCAATATAGGCTTTATTACAGTCATTGCATGCAATTTTATAAATGCCAGACCTTTCTCACATTTTCGTTTTCTTTTTAGGATTATTGTTATTATTATATTGCAGCCGATGACAAAAAGAAGATAAAAAGCAAACATGCGGCCATCATGGCAACGTAGGTATTTTTGAACTTTTACTAAAACAACGATGTGATTAAGAAAACGTTAATGTATGAAATTAGCTTGTTTGTAATTACGTTATAACTTGAAAACAAATGAAAGCAGAATAAGAACGTACGTGTTTTTTTACATTACGTTCGTGTACAATACACTCTTGGCGTTTGGTCCGTCCCTCCCGACTCATCCTGCATACTAATGCAATTGTGAAAGAAAGTATTTATTTATTTGTATTTTCGAATAAACAAAAGTTTAAAATAGGAAACTATATACTACAAACTACGGACAATTAATACATAGCAATAAATTGCAAAATATACTGTATGATACAAAAACACATGCTAATACAAATTATTCCATATGTAAAATGCGAGCATTGAAATAGGTACACTGGAATTTCGATGCTACAATTAATACTTAGCGGGATACCCCTTTACTTTAATTGCTGCGACACATCTCCTAGGCATGGAATCCATGAGATGCTGACATCGTTCCACGGGAATATTGTTCCAGACCTCCTCAACACATCGAAACAGTTCTTCGAGGTTTGCAATATTTTTATCCCGAATACGAAGTTTCACATCTTGCCACAAGTTTTCGGTTGGATTTAAATCGGGACTACAAGAAGGCCAATCAAGAAGATCTACATGATTTCGTCGAAACCAGTCCTTTGCGATCTTAGCTGTGTGCTTGAGATCATTGTCTTGTTGGTACTTCCAAAGTACGCACAAATGCATATGGCAGCATAACGTTGGATAAAATATCAACATACACATATCGATCCATTATTCTATTAATTTTGTGCAACGGATCAACTCCTATATGAGACATATAACCCCAGATAAACACATTTCCTCTAAACCCTTTTACTGTTTTTATTGTATGCTTAGGATTCCTCGCTTCATTGGGGCCTCGCCGTACATATCTTCTGCCATCCGATCCCATTCTATTAAATTTTGACTCGTCACTAAACAATACAAATTTCCACTGATCTGCAGTCCAATGCAAATGATTTCTGGCAAACTGTAATCTTTTCATTCTATTTGTTTTGCTTATAAGCGGTTTATGTCTAGCAATCCTACCATGTAATCCGGCTTCTTGTAATCTTCGTCTGACTGTCCATACACTAATTGGTCTATCGATCTCTGTAATTACCTCTTTGTGTATATCTGCCGCCGTTTTTAATGGATTCGCACGTGAGAGACGTGCTATGTGTCTATCAATGCGAACCGTCGTTTTCTTGGTTCTTCTCTGTTTAGGAATTTTTTCGCAGGTTCCGTATTTTTGAAAATATTTTATTTGATTAGCAATCATATTTTTCGATACAGCTACTTGGTTAGCTATTTTTCTCAAACTCAAACCGTTTTCGTGAAGTGTAATTATAATTTTTCGAAGCTCGGGCGTACGTTTTCCACGACCCATTTTTAAAATAATTTAGTCTGTGCTACCGTGAAAATCAATTATTATGCGTTTTAATATACAAAAATCTATTTGGTGTAATTGCGTTTTAATAATATAGTATTAAGTTACTTCTAAAAGAACTTAAAGAAGACTAAATAAAAGATTATGACAACTGTTCCTATTTAAATGCTTGCTTGCATGAGACCGATCGTGCGAAATGCAAACATAACATTTTAATACTTCCAAGAAATGCAGGTGTGATGTCTAAGGCATATACTTTTATTCATTTCTAAGAATTTTATTAAAAAATTCTCTTGCTTCCTTTTAAATTGTAGAAAAACACGAAACCTTAAATATGTGATTAGTGTCCCTATTCATTTGCTCGCCACTGTATATTATAACTCCACATACACACTCAATTTATGTTTTGGAGTTACGAATTCTTGTCTTGCACACCAGCATCTATTATAAACGAATTTGGTGGATGTTTATTATCTGCTTTTCAGTATTCAATACATTCTACTTTTTGCGAAACGTCGAAGAACCTTCCCGTCTACAGATATTTTCCGTCTATACGTATATTATTTATATTTTATGGTGTGTTAAAAACTTCAATACCAACTGTATTATAGTAGTTATTGCGATATGTTTTTTATATACATACCCATTGTTAGTGGATATCAACCACTTTAACATTAAGCCTGGAACAGTTAGATTAAATCGGTGATGCATAATCTTGTCGTAACATAAGAGAATGCCGACCGTTGACCACTAATGTTGTCGGTACCGATATCTTCTCGTTTCATCTAAAGGCGAATACATGATAACACGTTCCGTCTCTTCAATATTCTCCACGTTCATCGTATTATACAAGATGTACGACCGTCGAAGAGCTGTACGATCTCATTACTCGAAACTTATTGAACGCGTGAAAATTGTACTGAAGTGATAGACTCGTTTCGATTACCGAAAAAGGTCGAGCGCTATCTCTTGTCTTGGAATATAATTGGTAAGTTAGGCATATTTTGCAGTTGTTCAACATTTGTATCCGCAGGTTTCACATTTCACACTATCTTATGGTGCACATTACTTGCTCCTATACATATATAGTCAATACTAGATAATTTTTGAAATCATGTGATCTCTTAACACAAAATTTTATTGAAGCGAACAATTCACTATAGTTAACATGTTAGGCATGATCATTAACACTTTTACAGCAGGGATATTTCGGCCGCCACTAAGAATGCATGACAAGCAAAACGGTTACAAACCATTAAAACGAATAATAAAACGACCAACAGAAATAACGAATATTTAAGTTAACGGTTTGGCACTCTCCAAACAATGTTAAAATTTTACATATGTACATATGTAAATATAAAGTTACTTGTAGAAGTTTCTTAGATATCTTCTGTATTGAGGAATTTTAATTATGAATTTTTTATTTATGAATGTGAGTACTGAGGAACTACATTATAAAAAAATTATGTATCTTTACAAAGCAATCGCGTCGACCGGCATAGTAAAACGTACATAAATGTTTATGTGAAATAAGTTCACACACAAACATTTGTAAATTTATTAAGAAGCATGCAAAATTACTAAAACTCCCAGTAATTTCGCATTAAATTTGTAATAATACCATGAGATGCTTTCTAATAACAATGATTTTTTAAATTTTCGAAGGTATATACAAATTTACAAAGTGCATAGTATAATGTGGTGAACGCTCGCGCGTGCGTGCGCGCATAACTGAGCGATTACGCATGCGCATACTTATTACATATTCCTTTGTATTTGTATAGTGCTATAAGCAGTAATGAACTATATCTAATTTATATTTTAAACATAAAAATAAAATAAATAATACAATAATAAATTTTAGGCTAAAATTACCTTTTAAAACGTTAATTATAATGACCACTATAGAAGAAAAAAAGTTTTAGTACTTTCTTTTGTGTTGGTACGTTGCGAAAAAGATTAATAGCAACTCTATTTCATGCTTCATACGTCTATCCCAGCGAACAGTATATGGTATATGAGTATACTAACATTCTGGTTTTGTGTTGTCAGTGTTGGGTAATTATTTAATTTAGCCAATATTCGCAAGTATTTTTTGTTCAAGAGAAACGTGTCTTTTAAAGCACGTTTGTATAGTCATCATAATGTTGATGCACGATTAGGTAATGATAATGTTTGTAGTGTATGTATAATTCGCAGTATTAAATACAACTGCAACGTAGAAAATTGTAACTTCGAAACTTTAAGACGAAAAACCAATCTATCGAATGTTCCTTAAATTGTATTTGTCGTAGAAAAGTATCATCTAAAACTGTTGGCAACTTTAAATCTCATTAGCAACGAAGACATTTTGAGCCTGAACATATTCCACATAGACGTTCTTGCTTTTAATAAATCGTTATTAAAAGAAAATAAATATAATCATCGGGAATCAAATACTGATGAACCCTATGTAGAAAATGAAATCGAAAATATTGAAGAGAACAGCTTAAAATTGTTTGCCATCAAATATAAGATAGCATTAGAGTCTAAGCATTTTTTAAGTAAGAATTCAATACAAACGATCATAAACGGCATAAACGATATTAGTAAATTAAATTTTAAATATTTAAAAAATTAGTAGACCTTGGAATTGTAGCACAGTCAGTCTTTGATAATGATATACTTGAAACTATACACAATTTAAAAAGTGGTAGCTTAAGAATAAATCACTTACGTGAAGCATACTATGTAAAAAATTTTAACCACATTTCTCCTTTAAAAATAGAACTAGCCTACAATAATACAAAATCATTTTTTTATGTCCCTATTTTACAAACCTTAGCAATACTCTTTGAAAATAATATTTTTAATCAAGCTTTTTCTAAAATAAATCAGACAGACAGCATGTTAAATAGAACACATCAGAAAATGCCTAGAAACAATAACCAAAATTATATAATGATAAGTTAGCTTAGCTTTGTCATGATATTGATGCATTAATTTGCGCCGAACACAACAAAAGGAGAGAAAACACAGCGCGTCTTCGAACGTCACCTTTTGTCACAGTTAATACAACAACTTCCAAAACGATAAACTCGACATTTCTTGGCGCCCTCTGGTGCCACACAAACGCCCGTCTGCCGTCCAAGAAGCAGCGACATAAACCGGGTACTATTTCCCAAACCATCTCTCGAGCCTCTTGGGCTTATCTCAACAGATATCAGTTAAGCCCCACCATCCCAGTATTAGCCCCAGTTAAGATATCTTAACAGACTACATAAAAGGCAAGTGGATGGTACTATACCAAGCATAACTACCAAGCGTTCGAAAAGTGTTATAAATTCACGAGCCAGTCGTTTAAATTGACAACCCGAAATAGGAACATTTGATCTAAAGTTAGCGAATAAAACACTTACACAGATTTATGTAGAACAAAAAGTCTTTCTTAATAATACACAAAATCCAAAACTCTCCAACCTTGAATGCAATTAAGGACAAATATCCAAAGTTGTTAGAGAAAGAAAATCTCGTTGCTCATTTTGAAAAACTAACAGACGTTAACGTTAGATGTACTATAGAACATATCAATATAAAATTACGAAGTTTAGAGTTCAGAAGAAACACTTAACAAACGTAGTAAGTGCCCAACAAGGGCGCTTACTTAATTTAGAATATCTTGAAGCCTATTCTAAACATTTCCACGAAGATGTTAGTGATTTTTACTACAAGGTAAAGGTACGTAAAGACGGTTTCTTGACACTAGAAGTACCTTTACTTTCGATTGGTGAGCAAATTGAAATCACTAAATGAGATGTGCCGATGGGGCTGATGATAAATAATCTATAGGGCGTTCGTTTTGACATTACAATAGATTTTCAAATGGAAATATTATGTTCTTTTTTTTTAGTTTTTTAAGCAATTAAGTATATGTAACTCTAAACATTTCTGTAAATGTTATTTTAAATGCAGATAGAAATATAAAACTAATGATAAATGTGATACTAACCCTTGGCTTAACAGCGGTCTTCGAATATCATTTTCTAATTTTAGGCGTTTGTATAAACTTGCCGTATATTCTAAAGTTGAAGTACACATAAACTACAAGAGAGTGTACACGTTCGCCGAAGCAACTTTACAACTATAAGTTTCGCAAACAAATCTAAAACTGCTTGGAGAATTATAAATAAATACGTCTAGGAAGCGTGTCAAATACAAAAATAAGATAAATGAGATACAGTTAACTCACTCAAGATCTCGTAAAAGTAGCTGATGATTTTAATGAGACTATAGCTGTGTGTCAGTTGCTATAGCAAGCGTAGATGTCTACAAAGTTCATTTATATTTGATGAGGTTTCTTGTTTAAAGATTGAACCTTCTAGATGTAATCTAATCTATCATTATTAATAATGAACTGCAGCTTGCTGTTATACGTATTGTTTTAAATAAATTTCCAAGTGAACAAATATATGCTTATTTTAAATTTCTATTTAAAATACTGTGTATATTTTTATGGATTGGAAATGGTTGTCTTAGTTAATATTTAGAAGTGTTAACTATACAGTTTACTTATCTTCAATAGTTTTTGAAATGTTTCAATTTCCTTTTTAAATTTTTAAATTAATTACGTTTACTAATAATCGAGGAGGTACATAGGAAAACGCAGTTTTTGACATAATTTGAGATGCAGTATTTATTTCTTTATTCACCTCTGGTAAGAAATTAAAAGAGCCCGCAATATGTTTGCATTTTGGTCTTCGTATTCGACTAACCTTTTATTTTTTTTTCTTATTTAAATATTTATTTGTTGTCAATGTTTATTGTTTTGTTATATTCCTTTAGTATAGTTTGTTAGACAACTATTAATAGACTAATTAAAAAATATAGATTTCGCCCATGTGGAATAGGAGTCAATTTTTCACATCTTTTCCGATGAGATAACTTTTAGAAATAATAGCATCTTAAATCGACACAACATCATAATGAAAAATCGTAAACAATAAGCAAAAATAAACTAGCAAAAAAAAATGTAAAACGAAGATTTTCTAGAGTTGCAGGACCAATAGATCATTTTCTTTTTTTTTAGTTTGTCCGCAACCACCTATATAATTAATTGTAATTAATTTAGTAATAAACTGAAATATCTGAAGTAATTAGGTGTTAGAGTAACTATAGAAATATTGAGTTGTTCCATTTAAAATGAACAAGTTATTGTCGAATTCTACGATATTCGATCTTGCGTCAATATTCTTATAAATTATAAAGAACTTCGCAAGCACCTAATTGAACAGAAATTGACATTTTTATATATAATTATAATTATAGGTGCTTGCGATAATAATGCACAGCTTGTTCTATTTTTTTTTTTGTTACTAAACCTAGTTCCGCCACACTTAGATAGTCTTTCTGTAAAGTTATAAATATTTGTAAGCTATGTAATGACAATTGCTATGTATACGCCAAATTCTAATTTCATCATTGCTTGCATAATAAATTGACTTTATTACATTTGGAACACTAAACACAGTTTCAAAGTGTTAATTATAAAAACATTTATTAAGAGAGGTGGCAGTGTCGTATTTTCAGAGAACTAACGGATAATGTAGAATAGTAATAGTTAGAGCTTTTTGTGTTCAACAACAATAAATCCAACCTTTTGTTGACGGATACTTATTCGTTTCCATTTTGGAATTTCAAATTTTCTATTTCTGCACCGTCTGCTAAATGCCGTCATATAAAGTCGAAAGAAGAACGGAAAATCATTTTCGACAATTCTGTAAAGATGATTTTTGCAGTAAATTCGCATGAACAATTTTTGAATGTAAAAGCAATAACATATCCAAAATATATAAATCTTTATCCAATTTCTCATATTCTGTTTTTATTATTAATATTTTTTTATCTTTCAATTGATATATGAACTAAATAGAGGAGAAACAAATATTCTGTTTAAAAAGTGTTTCAGGCAACAAAAATACATGTTACCAATAGATCGATTAACTGGTACTTTAAAAATTTAGTACTCACTTCTCTATCACTAGATTTCGTTTTATTCTCTGTTAATGAAATAGTTAGATACCCGCTTTCGCAACTGCAAAGTTGAAGATTTTTAAAGGGCGTATAAAACTGCTTCGGCGTACTTACATATATACGTTATGTAGTTAATTAGTTAACTTGGTAAAATATAATAATAAAATATAATAATAATAAAAATAAAAAGTAAAGCCGCAGAAAAAGCCTTCGCTTAAATTCATGCTTCTTAACGTTAAAAAAGAAAAAAAACAAAAACAAAAAACGGAAGCTGCAGTTTTTAAAACTAACGTTGATGCCAATTAAATAAAAAGTCAATATTATTCCTCTTACGAGAATTGTCCAAAATTATTACCTGCTATAGACCGCCAAAGTCGAAAACGGGCTTGCATTCCACTCGAAGGTCGCAGGTTCTTATGTACGCCTAGTCGATTGTCTTTTAATTGAGGATAAGAATCAGAGTACGCCTTCTGCTCAGAAAAGAAGTAAATTCGTGGTTAGCCTGTTAATGCGCTGTTGCGTTAGCCATTTATCAATATAAAATTTCATCCGTGCATAAAGCGTTACAATACTCACTGCACAGAAATAAAATTGTTGCGGGAATTAATGCAATTGAAGCATTTTTCCTTGCAAATTACCAGGCGTATGGGGAAGGTAACAATTTCTAAGTTGTTAGTGTACAAGATTGTACTAACTCAAATGTCACAAATTTGTGTCAAAAATGGTTGTATTTTATGCGCTATTTTAAAACAACTTTAACATATTATTTTTACACAATCTTGTTAACATTTTCTTACTAATGAATGTTGTCACATTAAACTTTTATATTTACTGTTAAAGTAAGATCTGCATGGAGCGCGAAAAGTTATCACAACCCTCTGTCAGCGATTTCGACAACATAGATTCTAACGGCATTGTAATGAAAGCACATATTCTTTTATTAGATTTTTAAGTTTTAGTCATTCATGTTTAAAATCACTACAAACTACCCTTATTTGTAAAAATATTGAAGAATAAGAAGAATATAAGAAGAATATCATTAAAGGTAATATAGAATTTCATTTTGTGTAGAAATATACATTTTCTAATAATTTAGTTGTTTTATATAAATAACGCTTAGTGATAAAGCGATATTAAGTCTAGAATCACGTATTACCTGTATTATAATAACTAGCCAAATTTGCAATATGTCAAGTTGCTGTATCTTCAGCTTAACCTTATGATTATATTTTCAAGCAGTATCTGGTACCAAACAAAACATGAATTTACAATATTTTCAATGGATCATAAAAAACCTTTAATATTCATAAATTACTTCAGAGAATGTTTCGTGATAAAATTTAATTTGCAAACTACCCATGTATCGAACAATTAGCAAAAAATTGTAATATATAGCATTCTCTTTGGAAATTGATATTTGTGCTTAAAGTAAATTTTTATATTTAACTATTGCTTATATTTTTATTGTTGGCTTTATTATTGGCTTATTATTGGCGCTTTGTGTCAAAATCTGCATTACGGACTAGGAGTACTATTCCTTAATCGACGTTCGTTAAAATTTCGAACAGATTCATCGAGGAGCATTGGTTTGAGGGCTGTTAAAAGCGAGTAAATTGAGTGTTTTGTGGAATCATGGAAGAAGAACAATGTCAGTTACGTAACTCGATCTTTTCTTTTGGTTGAGAAAACGTGTGTAGAAATCAAGAGGAGTAGGGGTGAAGTTTATGAGGGCTGCTTAGCTTCGATGACCATCATCAGATACTGGTTCAATGAATTTAGGCGTAACCATCTTTGATGTGCACGATTTGATCAACAAAGTTCATAATATTGTGTTAGCAGACCATCAAGTGACGACTGGAAAAAATGATAATATGGTAAACATTTCAATTGAACGTATGCAAAACATGCTTTACAAAAAAATTGAGTACAAGAAAGCTACCAGCGACATGGGTACTGCCTCTACTGACGATTGACGAAGAACGGAATCATGTGATGACTTTAAAGCAATATGTTTGGACGCCTTTATGTGCAATACGAATCAATTTTTGCGGCGTAGATAATGGATACGTCGCTGCATGCTAGAAACCAAAGGTCAGTCGACAAAACGCTTTTTTCCTGACCAATGTACATCAACTCACAAAATGATTCCATCAGCCGATGGCGACAATTTTTTGAGGTTCGTTGATTATTTGGAGAAAGGAAATACAGTATTATGCTAATTTATTCGACGCTCAACTAAGATAATAAACTAACGTGATAATGCCCCGGCCCACTTACAGATAATTGTTGCATCAAATGAGGCTAGATTTGACCCTTTGTGACTTCTTTCTTTATTCAAACTTGTAGAAATGTCTTAGCGGAAGGCGCTTCACGTCCAATGAAGAGATCATTGTCGAAAGGGAGGCTCCTTTTACACTGACAAGTTTGACAAATCCTATTATTTAAATATCTTAAAAAAGTATTTATCATACATTCCTCATATCTTAGCACTGCAGACATACAATAATTTAATAACATATACTTTATATATTATTAAATTATTTTATGTATAATCAGCCAACCTTGGTTTAAAACAGTTCTGACATCACTGGACTAGGTGTCAAGTGTAAAGCTACAAGAAGACTATACCGAGAAATAAATTTACTAAACGCAAAACCTTCCCTGACGTAAATATTTATTACGCCATTTTCGTACATATATGATGAAGTAACTATTCGTTTTTTACATCTGTGCCGATAAAATAAAAAAGTACATTTAAAAAAAGAAATATTGACAATCAATATCGATATTTTATTTTTAACATTAATCGTGCAATAGGAATAAATATACGTGAGTGTTCGATCAAACTTCACTCTCGTGATGCCCGATAGGAGAATCAAAAAAATTACGTAGTACTTGGAAAATCCCTAACCAATACTAATAAATGTAAAACGTAGTAAATAAAATTTTGAATATTACCTTGCTTTGCATACCACTAATAATATTGTATTTAAGTTGAATTAAAGTTGTCTTTTTATTGTACCCAATAAAAAGAGTTTAAAATAAAATGTCATCCTTTTCGAGCAGATCACTCATATGAAATGTTGTTAATTAATTGACCATATTCAGTACCATGATATTCCTTTCGTAGACATAATTAATAATTGTAGATATAAGGCACACTCAATTGTAATTTAACGTTGAACGAACAATGTAACGGCAGAAATATCTCATCCAGGTCCCTGAAGCTACTAGCATCAAGCTAAATATCGGCCTTGGGCTTCGATAGATGTGCTTAGATTAGAACATCGCTTTTATAATTATGGTGACTTTGATTAATAAATTGTTTCCTGTAGATGTTTTTTTCTGTATAAGTGCTGAACCTTTCTTTAACATCCGTTTGCTCTCTGTCCGATAGCAATCGTGCGTGTAATGGGAATTAATCTTAAATTTTAACTTAAATGAAATGTAAGTTTCGGATAAACATTTATTACCAGTTCTGGCTTCACACAAGGATATTTGAATATCATCTTCAAGTCTTTTTATTCATTCTCTAATTTATAGCTACACACGGGACGAATATGCAATGTACAGGGTGGGCCAAATTCGATACTTTTAATCGAATTTAATTAAAAAATTGCATATTTTAAGTATATCTTATATTAAAGAAGATATAAAAATAGGGATTTCACCAATCAATTTCTCCTTAAAATCGAGCTCCAGAAGGTTAGGTCAGTTTTTATCTAATTGCTTTCGAAATATAAGTTCCTTATTAAAAGTATCGAATTTAGCCCGCCCTGTACTTGGCGGAGATATAATTTTATAGTTGAAATTTGTATATACTTAATGTACAGCGCTTTTATATTAACTTTGAATATGTGCCAATTGGAAAAACAAAAACCTTTAGCATGCTTATCTTAGCAAAGGTAAAAGGTATAATGGAAACAAAGCAGATCTTGAATGAATATAATAATATTTGAAAACGAAAATATTTTTATTTACAAGTAAAAATATTTATTCTTGATATGTAAGATTTTTATATTAAACACAAATTTGGTTGAAACAAAGCTCTAAGTATGTATATGATTCTTATTCTAAAACCAACACTACGCCCTCCTTTTGATTGAGAGGGTTAGCCGTTATTGCTTTTATTAAAATAAAGAATCCAGAAAGCGAAGTGATTCAATATTAAAATTTCTGCATTTCTTGCTTTGAAGAAGTGTACAGAAGATGTTATTATTTCTTCTTGCTATTGTTGTACTTTTTCCTTTGTCTTGTCCTATATAAACGTTACTTTTGAATTTCACATTTATCTCACTGTTAGATGTACGTATTGCTTTTTGTTCCGTTAAAAAATTTTCTTTCTAGGATCTTTGTGTTTTAATTTTACTTAACCTCATTAACCTTCGCAATATTTGCTGTTGATTTTCCATATGCTTGCTTTAAATGCAAGAAATCGTCAAAATAAATCTTGTATATGTTTGATTTGAAGCGAATAACTCATGTTTAAGGTTTAAGATTTACTATATATCTAAGAATACGCTATACTTAACAATATCTAATACTTAGTAAGAATAGCATATTCTTCCGTTAATCTTACGATACCTTTATTCATATATGAACTTACCTTATATTTAATAGTCTTAATTCAAGTAATTATTTTTTTGTGTGTAGACATTGCTGTAACAGCAGTATTTACTTATAGCAGTAAACAGTACACATAAATTAGAAATAAAGTCTTTCTATGCAACATTATATTAGAATGCTCGTTGGTTGTTCCATTGCAACCTTTTTAAATCCACTGTGGCGCTTCTTTTGCATAGCTTAACAGTCTTGCAAGCGATTCTTGTATGTACAACTTTCGGATATCCGTATTCATTTGCAAAAGTTGCATTCCTTCTCGTCTTGCGTATCCTCCGCATAACAGAATCTAATGCTTTAAGCAAGCAGCAACTGTCAATTTAGGCATATATATCTTACGAATTGGCCTCTTTCTATCCGGGAATATTTTTACTAGTCTTAAAACTTCTTTCTTCATTGTTTAGCTTTTTGTTGCTTTAATTGCACCTGCATTTTCGTTCGACGTGTAAGTAGTTAAGTTACACGTCGATAGGTATGCGGTCTTAATGAACTGCAAATGTTTTTACGACCGACTCTTAAGATAATGACAAAATAGGCAGCGAAACTCAGTTTTATGAAATTTATACATACATCGTTCAATGGCATTTAGATATCCGCGATTATATTAGCCCTTTAGTGCTGTCCAACTGATAGTGTAAAAAGTTAAGGCCAAAGTGGATATTTAGAACCACTTAGACCTTTGACTTATGTTTCATATGTTGAATTCGCTGTTTTAATGTTTTTGTAGCTACAAGATCAGGTGGCTCCCACAGTCAGAGCCAGTTAAAATTCAGTATTTCGGGTTTAGACCAAAGTTGTGTGTTTCTTTTTGTACTGATTATAAAAATAAAGACAGGAAACAATTGAATGTCGAAATATCATGACAAGTATTTTTTCTCAATGGAATTATCAATTCAAGCAGAATAACTAATTAAAATTTGAAAAAGGTCTATTCGAAGAACGTTATTTAATAGAAGTTTTTGTTATATCTTCAAGTAATCATTCGCTTTATTTTGCAATAACAAAGTACAAACAAAAGTAAGCTAAAGAAAAACAATATAAAACAATGGCAAATACTACATGCACTCCTTTGGCAAAAATAAGAAATGGAAAAAAAAATTAACAAGAAAAATGTACTATTATTAAAATAAATGTTTAAAAATATTCCAATTTTCTTCCAATTCTGTTCTTATTTCTTTTGATACGCTTTTAATTATAACATGCCCTCTAAGTCAAAATCTGATCAGTGGTTGCCTAATCCTACCGTTTGCGCCCGATAATTGTTTTTAGAATTCTGTTAATATTAATAATCTTATAAGGTACTATTCCGCACCGAATATTAATTCTGAATTGAGACTAGGGTTTGTTAGGACGAATAAGCAGTGGACTATTCTGCGAACAAAATTGCTTATTTTTCGCGACGCGCATCCTCCAAGTTGATTAACTGCATTCGTTACTTCAACGTGCAATCCGCATTAAATTTAGATTGTGTTTGTAATTTTTCAGTTAACCAACTGTGAAAGGCTAGACGGTTTTGAAAATCACCTGGAATTAGTGTTTGCACTGACGTGATTTTGTACGTGCTCTTTAAAATTCACCAAATTAAAAGCAACGAAAAGTTGATTTCTTATTCTGGTTGAATTACTTGGATATACCACACATGAAAATAGGTTACCACATCTATTCAGTGTTTTCACTTTACTATAACGTTCTATAAAGGTCTCTTGCACTTTTTTTTGTAGACACTCGTTTATTATTTTTATTGTGAAATTTTCGATAGAGAAGCATCTACGATGAGGCTATTAGCAATTAAGGTATCTGTGTGGATATTGTTGGGATGCTCTAATTAAGTTTTAGACTAGACTAACATATTTGTTTATTTAATTTTATGGATTTGTAAACTTGATTTTGCCATTTCTACCTATTCTCTTAGGGACTTTTATTCGTAGGATAAAGCTTCTCAAACGGCAAAGATGAAGGCAAAAAGTCATTCGGTTATCCTGGAATAAGAAACCATATTTCCCGAAAATCGCTCTAATTGTAACTAAGATATTTTTTATTTTATATTTTTTTTATTTTCATGGTGGATAAATAAATCAACTGAAAGATATTGAGAAAAAAAAAAAAAAAAAAACAGAGAAAACAATTACAAAGTTTTAAGTTACCGAATATTATTTTTGAATAAAAGCCAACCTACGGAAGCAAACGTATACATTACTCTTGAATAAAAGCAAATATTCTAAACTACTATCTGTGTTTTGCTAAGAATGAATTATTTTGTATTTAAGTTTCTCGTGCTAAAAATAGTCTTTTTTTACTCAGAAAAATATTTCGCTCACAATAACTAAACGTTAACTATGCACTTAATGAATTAGTTCGTGCTTGTCGAAAATCCCAAGATTCCGGAAGTAGGACGCCTTTTTCCCGGAATCCCGGGATTTGAATTTGTAAATTGAAAACCCTTACTTCAAAACCCATCCTCATCACTTCGTGTGTTTAAAAATCTTACGAAAATAACATTAAATATAATTCCAGTATAAACCTTCACCTAAATTATTATTCTTTTATTATTATTAATCAGAGAAATTTAATGTTAATGTTAATTAGTAAGTATTCAATTTGCACAATTAATCTCAATAACTAAGTATTATATACTATCTATATTAAATGCCCAATCTGGTTTGTAATAAACTCGCATCATTCAATATTTAGATTGAGATCAAGGTGATAGTCGTTTGGTATCGATACTTTAACAAAAGATTGTTATTGAGAGATGTGACCAGTCATTAAAAACCGGTAGCTTAAAAAAATTATAAACTGTTTTATCTGAGAAAATGATTCGAAAACGAATTGAAAGCATTGCATAGGTCCTCACTTAAACGAACTTAAAATTCCTTACCGGTTTCGTGCGTCTTCGATGTTGATCAAAGTACTGTTTGTAATGAAGAACGAGTAATGGTTCTCTTACCTTTCATCCATTTATTTTGCTTCACGTTTCGGCAAGTACTTTGTGTGGATGAACATGCATATTACAGCGCGTACATTTTTTATTGGTAATACATACTTATTACGGATAATAAAGCAGGGAGCTATTAAAATGTCTGGGAGACGGTCTGCAATTTATTTGTTTTTGTGTTGGTTGTTCTTTAAATTGTTGTTTTTATATGGCTTTATAAAAATATGTTATAAATTTTGTTTAAAAACGAAGACGCAGCCGTCGTCAGCAGATAGACATAGATACACATCAATAAATGAAATGATGCCGACTTGTTCGCCGTATTGCTACAGATATGTTCTGGAAACGTTCTGGAACTGACTATGTGACTCGCAAATCCACAGTCGCAGTTTCTGCTTCCCCTCATCATTGCTACCCGCAACCGTTAGGAAGCAGTTAATTTCTGCGTCTCATCTATTGTGCTAATTCAGTATAACTTGCAAATGAATTATTTCAGAGTTTTTAGACAAATTGAAGCCACTAAATGTGTTTGCATCGCCTGAAATCGGTAGCTTTTATTATTAAAAAGCTTTGCGAGATTTCGACCTTTATTTCTCATTTGTATCAATAAAGAACTCATTCGCCCAGAGTCTCCATAAAAGCACTTAAATTACTTTAACTTAACATTAATTAAAAATAATAAACTAGATGTATTATTAAACACATCTCTTTTGCTAAATATTTTCTCATTTTCTTGTATAATGTAATACGCACTTCTTGAATAAATAACAAAAGTAATGCCAAAATATGATATTCATTGAGGTAAGGCGTGCATGTGGCTATTTAAGTAAACAGTAATTTAACTGTCCAGAAGACCGTTTCAAACTAAACCGTAACGTAACCACGGTTCTATCTTTGAAAAATAAGACTTATGTTAACAGCTTGTCAAAATTGGCGTGTAAGACAGAATGTGCAAGTGGTAACAGTGATCCCCAATTTTATTGTTAACGTTAACGAACCATTGCGCTTTGTATGCGCTTTCCCAAAATCGGGTAATAAATAGAGCTCCCCAACTGCGTGGCGCACCATAGGCGTCGATAAGGAACATAAGTAAAGTACATAAAAACAAAAGAAATAAAGAATTTTAAAACGCTTACTTTTGTAATTAGCCGTATCCAATATAGTGGGTGTTAATGCACAAGGAAAATAGTATTAGTCAGCACACGAGGAGGTAGGCACATTAAAACTGTTACCGTAAGCGCAATCCGATTTCTCAAACATCTGAAGCATTAGGAATGTTTCCACAGTCGTTTCTTTCAAGGATGTTCGTCGTTCTGAAAAAATGTTTTTATATCTTGAAAATGAACGCTCGACGTCTAATGATGTAATACACGCGTAATTAAAATAATCTTTGAATTTAGTCACCGGATCAGTAGAGTTACCTTCTCAAACTTGTCTTAACCTGCTAAAATTTGTATCTTTCTTCATAACACTTTCAACATTTCTTGTAACGATATCATTTTTTTTGTTATTTATACAGTGTAGGAGTGTATTAACGTCATCTAATATTTGTACTGACTCCGTCAGGGACAGTGCACTATTTTGTAATTTATTTATTGCCTTAAGTACTTCTCTATAATTGTTGTAAACGGTTTGTAAATCTGCTTCGACGGAAATATCTTGGAATTTATCCTGGCTTTCCTTAATAGCCGCAGATTCGTTGGGATTGAATTGTAAGACGACTGATTTTATTTGCCGGAAGTATTTAAAATAATAAAACGCTGCCTTCAGCCATGTCCCCCAACGCGTAAGAATCGGCTCTGGTGGTTCGGGAATACCGGGACACTGTTTATGAAATTCACTGGTACGTTTGGGAGATTTGAGAAACACTCGTTTCGTATTTGTTATTAATGCATTTACCTCAGGGAAATTTGCACGAATAGTTTCAGCCGCAATATGCAGAGCATGAAGTTTACAAGTAATATGTAACATCATCCCATAATGTTCTTGAAGAGAACGACCTACACAACGCATTGTCGCGGCACCATCGGTCATGAAAATTAATACTTGAGTAGTGGCAATTTCAAATGTTTGTAAAGTATCAACGACTACGCTCTCGATAGCGTCGGCAGTGCACGATTTTAGTCTTTTACTAGCTAATAAAGTTCCCTTTGTAGGTTGACGAGGTTCCAGTATGCGTACAATCACATTCAAAATAGAATGTTTTTTACGGTCTGTCGTTTCGTCAATACATAACCACAGTAGTTTATTTTTTATTGCAGATCTGATCCTGTTTTCAATTTCGGTACGTACACTTGGCACACATCTCCTTAAGCTTGTTTCCGACGGTAACTCAAAGTCTGGATTATATTTATTCCAAAATTCACGGAATGGTTTCTTCCTGAGTAAGGAAAACGGTAAATTACACGCAGTCAGCATATAAAATAAATCAATTATAAATTGAGTTGCCTCAGTCGGTGATACACCCAGTTTTTTATTTTTGTGTTGCTGACTATTTACATGTCTTCTACAGCCATATTTATCATTGCTCATCAGAGGTATATTACAAATTTTACATATAATCTTACTTCCATTATATATTAAGTCAGGAAATTCTCCACAGAACTTTTTCACTTTGTCGGCCTGTGGGTGTTTCTTACTACGCGCGTCCGCCGTACCGTCACAACCCGATCGCATACGGTAATAAACTACCGAAATGCGATGCGAGTTATTTGCTTATATATTATATTACATATCCCCCGGCCACGCCCGGCGGTACGCCTTCTGACTTGCCACGCACTTTGGGGAGCTCTAGTAATAAATAAAGGAGCTATACCTTGTTGTAGTGTAATGCATTCATTTAAGTTGGCAGTTAAAAAAAGGGATTGTATATAATTCATCGGTAGGAACATACTGCTCTCGGGGTTTATCTTTATTATTATCATGTTCTCTGTGTATGTGTGCTGGGAAAATAAATAAATATATGAAGAACATAACATTCCTTGCGGATTTTTTTTAGAAAACATTTTACACACATAAAAAATAAATACTTGATATAAAAATATCCTGAGATATTATATTGTGCGATCTATATTCCAAGAAAACAAAAAGAATGTAAAATCAGTCTTCCCACGCTTATCTTACGTGTGCGTTCGTTCTCTTGGTTAAAGATGTCTCGTTATTCTTTGAGATTTTGTCCCGCGTTCGGCGTTGGTTCTCAGAATAACCTGTATATACATAAACATAAACAGAACGTATATCTAACAATAAGGCGAATACGGAATTCTAAAGTAACAGTTACATGACAAAATTAATTATACCTACACCAAAATATCAGATGCCATTAGGCACTTTACGTGAAATCCCGTTGCAAGTTTAACGGCTAATATCTCGAACGCCTACACGGTAAAGCGATGATTCTAATTTTATTCAATTAACAATTTTTTGAAGTTTCTGATGGTATATTAAAAGTTTCCTTAAATCAACTACCATCTATGATTTAGGATGTTACCACGTTTGATTCCAGTTCTTTTTTTAATAAATATTTTATAGGGAAGAGAATCCCTATACCTACACCGCTATTTAGTAAATAGAACGTGCAGATACGTTCTATTAGTACAAACGTTGAGTACTGCAACGAAATATAAACTTTTGGTTTGCTAAAAATAGTAATGAAAAATAATATTAAATAACAGTAAATAAATAACATTTAATTTACGCACACAATTTTTGTCATACAAACTACAACGTTGCGACGTTTTGTATTTTGTTGAATATACGTTAATACACTCCGCCAAAAAAGTATCGCATAATTTAGTTTTGAATCATAAAAGTATCGCATAATCTTTGTTTGTAGCATAAAGTTGTAAATATACTTGAATGCGCTCTAAGATATAATTTCTATGATTGTTCAAATAAAATACAGGCCAAATAAAAACAAGAACTCATACTTGAGATTTTTATTAAAACAAGAAATTATAATTTTGGAAAGAAAATGTCATAACAGTAGCTTTTAATACTGAGTATTGCCACCTCTGGCTCTTATGACCGCTCGCATACGGTTTGGCAGAGATTCGATTAACCTCCGTATATAAGCCTGATCCAAATTCTCCCACTCGTCACGGAGAGCATTTTCTAGTCCATGCAGGTCCGCTGGGGCAACATTTTGGGTTCATGTCCGGACTTACCGCAGGCCAATCTAAAACTGGAATACCAACATCGTTAAGGTATTCCTGGACGATTATTGCAACATGCGGTCGTGCATTATCGTGCATTAACATGAATTCGTTTCCTATAATTGGCGCATATGGTACTACATGTTCTTCTAAAATGTCCGTTATATACCTGTGAGCAGTCAGTGTACCTCTGTCTACTGGTACTAACTCTGTACGACCTGTTAAACAGATGCCTCCCCAAACCATAATAGAGCCACCAGCGAAATTAGGTCTAGGTCTGATATTACACTGCGAATAGCGCTCACTGTCTCGTCTGTACACCGAGATACGCCTATCTGAGGTGTAAAGACCAAATCTTGACTCATCTGTGAAGAGCATATTGGCCCAGTCATTAATGTTCCAATTTACATGTTCTCTGGCAAACCTTAAGCGAGCCACTCGGTGGTTCCTAGTGAGACGAGGGGCTGTTACAGCTACTCTAGCTCTTAATCCACTCTGTCGTAACCTATTCCGAATAGTTTGAGTACTCACACGAGTATTTCTGACTCTAGACCAAGTCGTTCTGCAATTGTCTCGCAGTTACATGTCTTCGACGTAATGCTTGTAGTAGTAAATAGCGGTCATCTTGGCGAGTAGAACATCTTGGACGACCTGGTACAGGTCTTCTACTGTAATTGCCTGTTTCCCTATATCTGGCTACGGCTCTAGAAACACTTGACTGATTGATGTTCATCAAATTAGCAACGTATGCTTGAGATCGTCCATCTTCGATTAAAGCAACTATAGCAGCCACTTGTTCTGAAGTTAAATTGCTCATTTTAGTTTTAAAAGCGTTGGTACAGAACTCTGACTTCGCACTTTAAAATTTGTCCGTACAGGAAGACTTTCAATAAACAACTGAACAAACCTTACACATATGCATTTTTCTAAATGTGTTCTTTTAGAAAAAAAAAGTAAAAAAGCTATGTTCCATGATTTTGTTAGTGTTTTTATAGTTCACATACACGAGGCAAACTTTTTGTGAACGTATAAAAATATCTTGGTTTATAAATGCCCTTTTTTAGTTTATGCGATACTTTTTTGGCGGAGTGTATTTCGGGAGTAACGTTTCGCGTAATGACTATATTACGCATTTCGTCTTAAGGAATCCATCCAGAACATCTTATTATGAACATGCATAGCATATATTAAGCTATATTGCGAAATTTGTTAAACAATTTTCAATATAGTTGAGTGTAGGCTTTCACGACAGTGATACATAGTAAAAATTTCTTTCGGGTGTTGTCGTGTAATTAATATTTTACTTGACGTTTCGCTGGTCATGCTGTCAGCTTCTTCAGGAAATTTTTAAAGACTGTTGTTGTTGTCGCTGCTCCCATTTCTGTTCCGCTTTGTCGATTCATAACCGTTCCGTTCCGCTGAATCGAGTGCTAAGTTTTAAAGAAATTATTCGTTTTATGCAGATGGCTGTGTAAATTAAAATTAACAGCGAAGGAAAAAACAGCTTGGTTCTCCATGGTACAAGTTTTCACGAATTTCTTGGGAAACAGAAAAGCTGACAACTATAAAACTTTAGTAATGGATATGTTACAAGCATTTCACGCTGCTGGCTGCAATATGTCCCTTAAAGTGCACATTCTACATTTTCACTTGGACTTTTGTCCGGAAAATATGGGCGACGTTAGCGATGAACACGGTGAGCGCTTCCACCAAGACGTCATGGGAATGGAAAAACGGTATCAGAGGAAATGGAATCCTGTTACGTTAGCAGATTACTATTGGATGTTAAGAAGAGATGCTGCAGATATTGTTTATAAGAGACGGAGCAGTATTACTTCACATTTCTAATTATAATAATTTGAAATATACATTAAATTATGATCTAATCTAAAAAAACCTTTCCGTTGAAATGTAGAAAAAATCGAGCTAACTTGACCTCCTGTCCTTTTATTAAAATAAACGTTCATATGTTTTCTATTGAAATTAGTATAAATTATTTTATAGCAAAATCAAAAGTTGAAATTTGTTGGCCAGTGTAATTAGTCCGGGACGACTGCTTCGAGGGCACGAATGGTCCTCACCATCAACCCGTGACCGAATGTTGGGAATTCGGTTTACCAAAATTATATTCGTTAATCTATTTCAAGGTATGTTTCGTTTGTTTTTCTCTTTACTTCAAATAACCTGATCTTTCATGCAATACAATTTTGCATGTCGTTAAGTGGATCAGGATAATATGAAATTAACCAAGAGATTCATACTATCAATGCATTAAAATGTTATATTTTTTTATTGTCAAAGCTACACACAAGCATTTTGAAAGCAATCAGTATTCGAAGCAGGATATCAAAATTCATATCGTCATTCGAATCAGGGCATACAACAATCAAAAAGATCGACACATTGAAATACATAGGTCATTGTATTAGTTTCATCATGAATACATGTAACGAAACAGATAAACCGTAAACTATTTTTGACGTAATCACAACATTTGAAAGAAAATTGCTTAAAAATTAACTACATAAGTAAGTTTTAATATTTTCTAAATTACAAAACAACGATTACATTTACTCTGGGTGTTTTGGACATTACAACAAGGGGCCAATTTGAAATAGAAGTAATCTAAGCAGTCGCAAAGAAGATTTTTCAATGTGCATACATACATACAAAGGCGGCTTATGTAAGTGTTATTTTTAATTTTTACAAAGGTGCCCTCAAAAATATAACGGTAATTTAGATTAAATAAGTATTTATTTTGACTTTCTCCGAAAACCTTAATACATATGAAACTATGTATTTGGAAAGCTCATTGAACTTATTACTACTTGCAATTTAAATCTGTCAAGGCCTACTAAAAAATGCTGATAACGTTACTCAGAAACTTGAGAGCGTTGAAATTTCTTTTCAGAAATCATAAACTATAAACATAAAAATTAGAAAAAATCAACATTTCCGAAAAAATGAAAATGGTAAATCCTAAACTGTATTTCACGAATGAATTCATTTTGAAAAATCAGCCCTTTCGAAGATTTCAAAATTTTTGCGTATTTTCGCCGCAAAATACATTTTGTATCTGTTGTTTACATGAAATTTTCGCCATTCTGTGTATAATTGCATTGAGATCGTTACATTTACATCGAATTAGAGCCCATATGTAAGTTGTCGTTAAATCCGTTAGGTGGAATTTACTCATTACACTTAATATTGTCATATAGCGTCGTTAACGTGACAAATTTGTAATCTCGAATAATTAATAGCCGCCATTACACTTATATGCAGTTAAGCAGATTTGTAGTACTCTATGTTATTATGTACCTATGTATCTACCTGCCGTATACACGTTTGTTTGATCTAAATTTTCAAATATGCAATGTCATTAAAACTGGTTTAAATTTCTTTAAATGCTAATTGGTTCTTGTTCGTGGCTCCGTTGCGCAATACGCAATACACAAACCGAGCTTTAAATTGTCCAAGATAATCATAAATTAAGATTAATAGTTACAATAAAGCACTTAAAGTCATTATAAGCGGTATACGCACAGCCCGAATTAACCATTAATTATCCGATAAATGAATTTCAGCTCTTGACATGTATCAGTTACTACTTTAAAATCTCTTTCTGAGACCATGACTAATTTTCTATGTCATAATTCATTTGCCTACAAAAACACAAAATACTTAGAAACAAGCAGGTCAAATTTTAAAGTATATTGTAATATTAAGTACATTTGGAATTGTGCGTGACTTCAACCTGCTATATACATGTTCTCTCTGACGAGCCTGAGTACTCGTTAAGTAGTTATATTTAATTTGGAAAAATATTTAATGGAAATAACATACCTTTGTATAATAAATTCTACAATAAATAATAGGTGGCGCAAAAATAAAGGCATAATTTGAATTGACCGCCATTTTTGCAGTTGGCGCCAAATGTCACTGTGGTTTGACATTTATGATGTTGATATATAGAGAATTAGTTGTCAACAAGCCAGGAGCGATATACACCTGAAAAACGTGGAACGTTGTTTTAACGCAGCGTGAATTTCGCCACAAGCCATGCAGGCCTTGAAAGCTAAATAATTCAAAATGCCATAAAACGAGCGCAATTATGCATCAATTCGGAAGATGGCCATTCGAGCGATATAATTTTTTTCAGTTAATGTCATCAATTTTACACATTAAAATAAATTTTTTATGAAAACAGAGCTTTTTTTCTTCATTTATAACAAAATGGCCGCCAATTCAAATTACGACATTACTTTTGCCCCACCTTGTATAATAGCAGAATATTTTGTTTTAAAAATTATTAAAAAAATACATTAAAACTTTTACAGTGTATTTTATAGTTTAGATTATACAAATATCCCATATTTCTAATTTTAAAGCAATTAAAACCGGACTTTGTAACGGCACTCGCCCCCGGCAATTTTATCGAATCCCATTTTAGAAGCAGAACAAACAAGATTATCGAGAGACAAAATTCTCGGGACTCATCGCCATTAAGAGCCAATGCATTGCTTTCGCAGACGACATAGTACTGTTAACAAGATCCAGGAAAGAGCGGAGAAAGAGAAAAACGGATTACGAATAAACGAAAACAAAACAAAATACATGGAAATGCCTGCGGAAGTGGTGAAGGACGTCTGTTAGAGGAAGTGGAAAACAATATAAGTTTGAAACAGTAAGTCAGTTTGAGTTTCTACAGCCAGATAGACAAAAAAATACTAAAAGGAAACAGAATAATAGTAGTTACTGTGAAAATCGTTATAGTGAACAAATATACCCAGAACAATCAAAATGCGCTTGCTTGAAACAGCTAGTTGTTTACGCAAGTGAAACGTGGACAGTAATAGTAGCTAGTCAACACTTTACACACACGTCAAAATATCAACAAAATGTGATACTTAAGTTGTTACGTTCTCCTAGTTTGAAGAACAATGTCGCTAATCGTCTGCTTCGGCGTATCTTTTTTGTGAGGCGAAATGACCAATTGCGTATAAGTGTTAATCGCTTAATCAGTTGCTCTTTAAACACAGTACGTGCCCATACAAAATATATGTATTAAATAAAGGGTTTCCTTGAGAAAAAATAAATATGGTACTTTTTCGTATGTATGAAAATTCAAATATATAAATAGCATATATGGATTTCGTAGTTCAAATGTTCAATGTCTAATGTTAGGGCAACCACCAGACCCTATCGAGGCATGAACGTCTGGTTGAGCAACAGCAACGTATAACCGATCGCTACCGCAAGAAGATGCTACACAACTCACGGCTACTCATACGTTCGCGTCTAATTTAATACACCACCTCTAGTACCTTGCTCCGAACTGCTGTCTCCATGTATAAGCGGAAAAATCAGAAACCAACAATAGTGCGGGTCTGAGCACTGCGGGACTTCCCACGAAGTATGTGTGTTCGTTATCGGTTGTAACTGGCGGAGATTTCTTACCTAGTGCGCGATCCGGTACGTGCATTGGCAGTAGCATCATCAAACAGATATAACAAATGACTATT
Source organism: Oryctes rhinoceros (assembly GCA_020654165.1). Taxonomy (NCBI): domain Eukaryota; kingdom Metazoa; phylum Arthropoda; class Insecta; order Coleoptera; family Scarabaeidae; genus Oryctes; species Oryctes rhinoceros. The sequence continues at coordinate 297,333 of JAIOKQ010000983.1, forward strand.
ACATATATTTTTTTAATTAGATCATTGATGAATTTTATATTCTTTGTAAACTTTATAAGAAATTAAACATATTTTTAAATTGAATTCGTTCACGTCAAAATTTGAATGGTGCTGAATACGAATTCTATGAATTTATACAAAGCAAAACAAATGAAACATTCAAATTATCATAAAATTGACAAAAAGCAAATATTACTTTTACAAATAAATAAAGATGGTTAAAGTTATAAAATAAAATAAAACAAAATAAAACGTTAAGTCCTTAAGATAAATTGTACTGAGGGAAAGAATCTCAGTTTTGAGAGATACGTTACGTATGCATTGATTGCAGTATATTCACTCAATTAACTTTAGCAGGGTTAAGCTACCGATCTCTTTCTCGGATTTTTCAGCGACTCTTATAACCTGAGACCACCCTTTCTTTGTCTTCGGCATTTCGTTAGTTAATTATGTCTATGGATAATTCAGAAGTAACAACAACATTACTCATTTTCGCTCCATTTTTTTTTCACGTCGTAAACGTACAGATAAACAAATGCAGGACAAATCCTATTTTATCTTGGCAATAGTTCCGCAAGTTAAAAATCAGTTGGCAATAACACATCAAGCCTTGTCTTTAGATCGCGAACTCAACCAACAGGTCTCCTTTCTTAAAGAAGAACGAGATCGCGAACTCGCACAACACATTAGAATTGCATATTCTAAATGTGTATCATTATTGACAAATGCTGTTAGGGAGCGACGGAACCAACTGGCAATCCTTTTAATTTAAACTTCTGTTGAGTGTAGAAATTCAAGTGTTATAACATTCGATTTTTACCTCGATTAGTACGGAATTATTCAACTTTGATTATTTAAAAGAATGCCGGGTTTTTCCTTACGTAACTCATTAGTAGAGAGTCGCGGTAAACATCAGTGTTCGGCGTTAGTTCTGGCAGAAGAGTGTCTAGGAGACCCTGTCGGATCTACATACCGTAAAAATTAATTTTAATTTAGAAAACAAATCTTTATTGTTATAGCATAATAGTAATTATTACATTTTGTTATTTACAGGTACATCAAAATATTCTATTTATTCATATGTTACTATTTTCTAATTACCGATTAAGAAACTTTAAAATGCATGCACGTAATAGAAATAACAACTGATCTCTTGCCTTTCAATATTTTTGTGAAAGATACATGACTAAGACGTAAAAACTTGGTAACCATTCGGTCTTCGGTCGTTAGTTGAGGATGAGAACTATTTGTGCTCTCGAAACGACCGCCCTGAATTAATTAACTAAACTTGTGCGGTGTGGAGATTGCCGGTACTTACCATACTACGCCACAGTCCTTGCTATCATCATTGAATTAGAATCGATAATAATTTGCCTTTATAATTTATGTAAAATAAAAGTTAGTTTCAATTTATTTCCGTTTTGATTACTGCTAAGATAATGTTTTGCAAGGGCTAACGTTTAAATTCAGAGCAGAAAATAGAAATTATAAAGTAAGCCGATTAGATTATTGTCTAGTAAATATCAGATCTATTGAAAAGGAGAAGGATTTCTAAAAAAGAAAATTTGAAAACAGTGAAAATATAAAAACTGGAGACGATGCCATCAATAAAGTTGTTCATTATTGATTTTGTAATATTTGGATTAAGAGTATTTTCTATTAGATATCGATATTCGATGATCAGTATCAAACTAGAATGTTGTTTAGAAGCCTTTAGACACGACTCACTTATTGAACACTAAGAAATTCAAAGCATCAAATGGTTGGATTGTAGATTTTTTTAGGAGACATATTCTTACGATTAGAAAAATATGTCTGAGGCGGCAACGCGTAAGTAATAATTTAGTAGCTGACATATTGCGAGACATATTGGAAGGCTACAGAACGGATATTTGTAATTAATGTCAAATTTTTTGACAAATGCATGTATTTCTTTCCGTCCTATTTTGTACAACATTCATATATGTTTCTAGTAAAATAACTAATATTTACCGTGTAGTATGTAGCATACAAAATAACACTAAAGTACCGGCATGCTAAGATAGGTTACAAACATTCTCGTTGAGTGGAAGAGCAGACGTCCTCATGGGCTGGTCTGAACTCCGACAGATTTCCCATATTGATTTACTTTAACTTACAAGGAAAGGTAGGCAAATGTGTCTCACCGATTTAAATGAAACTCGGTGAGTTTATAGACCAATCTAGTGCAAGACCAACGGCAACTATTGGTCACGCCTACCCTTCGCTGTTTCACTTAATAACTCAGAAACTATGAGGGATATCGAAAAAAAGTTAAGACGTGATTTTATCTGTTTTAAATGCCCTAAACGACGGTGTAACTGTTTTCCCAGTGCAGTAATAAACAATTTTGAAATGTACAGAAAAATGAGGGGGTGGGGGGCCGTTTTCGTAAACAGATAATTGATATCGGGAAAACAGTTATACCATCATTTAGGGCATGTAAAACAGAAAAAATCTTGTCTTAACTTTTTTTCGATATCTCTGGTAGTTCCTGAGTTATTAAGTGAAACAACGAAGGGTTATCTTGAGGTAAAGGGTCCGACACCCTCTTAACGGGCGATTGGGCCGCTGAGATAGTTTCATTTAAATCGGTGAGACGCATTTGCCTTCCTTTCCTTGATAGTTAATTTATTTGTAAATATTTATTCCTTATTTGGGAAATAAAGGTCACTATTGTTATTATCATTATAATAAATGAGAGCGCATGCATACATATTTGTTTCAACAATGGTGTTTTTGGAAATAAAATTTCAAAATAATTAGCATTCTTGGTGCAATTGCGTTCATATTCATTGCGCAAGTAAGAAGCATAAAAAATCTCTTGCATCAAAATATCATCATTTTTGTACTTAAAAAGATGCGGTTGCGATATTTTTCTTAATCCGAAAATGTATTTCTCTGCATTCATAGATAACAACAGATTTAAGAAAGACAAACCATATAAAATATAAGAAAGGTGTTCGTTTTCATTTAATTGGAGATTTACACATTTAAGTCGTGTATATAACCAAAAAACATATACAAGATTCAGTGGAACAGTACATCCCACCCTATTGCAATAAGTGAGTGGTGATAGTTTTCTACCAACAGATATCTTTTCTACTTGCCTCAGCAGTCTACCGTGAAGAACAAGTGTGAAACAGTCATCTGAATGGGTTTACATTAACGGTTATCACGCATACCTTCGATTACTTCGTCAGTATTTATCGATTCAAGTTCTAAACAGAAACATTAAATCGAATAAACAGCTTAAATCCAAGTTCGTTTTATTATATGTGCATAAGTGTTGCCGTTACTGAAATTAATAAACTTTAATGTTACTTTTTTTTGTGTTTCTAAACTTATTTAATATTTTCTAATTTAAAAATCGAAATTTTTTTAATATCTCAATAAATGTTTCTTTCGCTTTAACAATGTCGGGCGCGATAGCGGAGTTTGAAACAAATGCGCTAAATGGAAATTTGAGAAATGTACATCAGCGAAATCTATTCAAAACGCAAAACATTACTCCGGGGACGTCGGCAAATCAAATGTTCCAAAATAAACCCGAAAACAATACTTGTGCAGCCGTAGACGGCGTGAATATTACCGACGAATACGATTTTAAGTTATCTACAACCGTCAATGATACCGGCGATGTTCTTGAGAAGAATCGGGCAAGGCAATCGGAAGTTGTGAAACAGGCTCCAAGCGCGACGGCCGTCGATCAGGCTAAGAATGGTACGCTAGCGAATCGAAGAAAATCGCTACAGAAGATGTCAACAATGGAACAAGAGAGTATGTTGGAGAAAGAACATCTATTGCAAATTAGATCGTGTTCGGCTATCATTAAAAGTGATGCTAAATATACAAGGGATGGTTTCCTGCGGCTTTTTCAATCAGAGGTCAGTGATTATTGTTTTATTACATCAAAACAAGTTAGCGTAACCTTCAGTGTTTGCGGATAAAGAATTTATACATAATTATGTCTGTTTCGCACAAAGGCAATAAGGAAATTTTTATTACAAAATTCTTCCTAGAGAAAATAATCTTTATATTGTTCTTATCGCTGTTATTATTGTTATAAGTTACGATATTGCTGTAAATATTACACCTTCGATCATTCTCTTGCGTTTCATTGAGCATTTAAACAGCAAACGATGCATATAAAATTTTTATATCTTTCATGCAATTAAATTGGTATGTAATAAACGTTAAGTGCATCTAAATTAAATTTAAGAAACTATTGAATTATTTTTGAGTAAAATTAAAATTATGAAATCATCCAACTCAAGGAATTCTGTGGAAAACATGTTTCACTTGTCATTGATACAACTTGTACTGGCATTGAACATCTTCTATAATTATGTTATTTTTCGTGGCATTCCTAGTAATAGTAGTATGCGTTAGAATAGCGGCTGCGTATTGATATTTGTGGAAATCTACATACTGTCGATGTTTTTCTTGAATGCCTACGATGGTTATTAAATTTATACTACAAGTTACGTAATCTATTGCACGTGGAGTGTAACCTTTTTATACATCTATAGTATATTAACTATTTTTTAGATATTTTAAATTCAGCATTAAAAGCTTTAGTTCTAAGTTAAACCGTCATTACGCTCGCAATATTTATTAGAATTCTCTTGATAAAACATATTGGAAAATTAACATTAAATAAACGGTTCATAATATTTTCCGTAAGCAACTGAAATATCTCAATCTAATAACACGTATTTCTATGTGCAGTACGTCGGCAAGCTTCGCCTATTCTACCTTTTAAATCTTCAGCTGGTCTCTATAATTAAAGTGCTTGTTAAGAGAAATCCTGTATTGAAGGATTTGAACTTTTGGCGAGCCATTTACAAGGATCATAGTATCCTATCCACCTATTTTGGAACGGCTGATTAAGGAAAATGATTGCTTTTCTAGCGCAGTCACAATGAAAAATAATATAACTGTTAATTCCAACTTCATTTAATGCCGAAGCAACAGCCATATACTTCTTTTGACTGAGATTTCCGTTTTATGCAAAAAACCTTAAATATGATTGTCCAGTATGCCTAGCCAAACGTTTTTCTACCAAATATGTCCGTGTTGTTTATGATCTGCTTCATTTAACAAAAATCTCATCAGTAAATAGTTTAGATTAGTATTTAATTTTTCTATTCAATTCAATTCAATTGAGTTTTGACAAAATTCAATTCGATTATCGTAGTCTCATCCTAATAATTTTGGCACATTACCAATCTTGTATGACTTTACTTTTCTTCTTCCAAACCTCAGAGCAATTACTCTTTGATACTCTACGATCACCTGATAAAGAAAACAATGTCGAAACAAAAGTTTTTTTAACAGCAAAACAAATATCCACTTTCGTAAAATCTCTGATATTGATTGACGGTAGTTAATTTACTTGGTGCTGGACGATTGTAAAGCTGCAAATCTTGACGAAATTTCACGACTTCAACAATCTCTTACGTATACCGTAACCATTGATTCGTTCTGGGACGGTCTACGTAGTAAGTATTTAAGAAAACTATGCAAATTCGGGTGCGAACCATCGACGCAGCTAACGAATGGAACGCCTGGAAGGTATGTAATAGTAGCAGCAAAGTACTCTGTGTTTTGTTTTTAATAATGTCGAGGGTGCGTAGATTGAGAAAATAGCCACCATTAAAGACAGTGAATAGATTCATTAAAGATGACTACGAAGGCGTAAAAAGTAAATGTTTAGCGTGAGATATGTATCTAACATGTTGGTCACAAACACACTGTAAAAGACATGTACAAAGTGCAAACCATAATAATATCAAAACCGGTGTTGCAGCAAAATACGAGCAATTCTTATTCGATTTACGTATGTACATTGATGATTCAGTGCAATCTGGCGTTTACTTTGTTAAACAACCATTCATTTATTTCATTTTGGAACAAATATAAAATTAAATAAAAATACGCGATTACTACATTACCGATCAAACTATTTACCATCTGCGAGGAAATTAAATTAAGGCTGAACTGAAAAATAAAAAAGTGTGCTTGTATGTGGACGAACAACCGATTGCAAAAAAGAGTTTGTACTTAATGTTATGGTGCGAACATTTCATAGACTTTGTTCTTGTACTCCTGAACTAGCACAACCGATCTTTTCGCCTTGCGGAACATGCTTACGAGCGGCATTTCGCTATCATAAATATTTTGAGAGTGTAAAGAAGGTGGTTTTATTATTCAATCCGAAAGAACATGCAGCTATCAAAGCAAGTCAGAAAAAAGTTGAAGATACTCAAAGTTAAGATATTGTCACACCTAGACAAATTTGTGAAGGTTCGTCTACAAATGCGTTAAGTCGTTTCAAAGATTTTTTTAATTATACAAACATAACATTACTAGATGTAGAGCGATCGCTTTCTTTATGCAAGCACATGTTTTCCTCATCGCGGACGCGTTTTGGAGAAATAACTTTGGAAACGCACCTTAAGCTAAAAATATTTAATTTCGCTTCTCCAGTTTTTCGATTCACAGAAGACATCGAGTTACATACACTCTCGTTGAGATAATTTATCGAGATCGATTCATAATCTACAAAAACCATCTTAGAAAATTTTTTATGTCTAGCACCGTACACGATAATCTCTGCATATTGACGCAAGAGTGCGCATCCGAATTTGCTCCTTTCCGTTCCGCTACGAATGACACGATTCAGCGGAACAGAACGGTTATGGATCAGCAAACCGGAACAGAAATGGGAGCAAGAGACAACAACAGCAGTCTTTGGAAATCTTCTGAAGAAGCTGACAGCATGATCAGCGAATCGTTAAGTAACATATTAATTACGCGACAACACCCTAAAGGCATTTTTACTATCAGTTGATAATAATATTCAAGATTCTAATGGTATTCTCCGATGAGATTATGTTGTAAAAAGACCATTGTCTCATAACTTGTCTCTTTGCTAAATATTCAATATCTCTCACACATTTTGTTTCGATTCTTGAAAGCTGTTATTATCATAAAATGTTTTCTTCTACTTTTCCTTATTATTATTAAAATTACTAATACGTCGCCATAGCATATGTATCTCGCTTAGTAACGGATTTTATCCGATTATTAAGAATTTACGATGTTTAACTATCAATTTATTTTTCAATCTAAATACATTGTGTAAACTTTCATCTACTCGAACAATTATTCTAAATGGAAAGCAATTGCTAAATAATTCTTTTTCGTTAGGTCACTCTGTATTCTGTATTATCAATATATTCTACTATTAATAATAATAGCAAAGACCCTAGGGTAAAATGACAAATTTTTGTGCGCTGCGGAGTGCGAGCGTTTACGATACTGGGAAAAAAAGAAAAGAAAAGGAAAAGACTCGTGTTGGGAAATTATAAAAATTTATATTTCGTCCAGGTTTTGTATATGATCTCACGTTTATTTGATCATGCCACATTACAATCGTAAATCAACAGATAGTTTGTTATTTCTACGGCACGTACACGTAACAGATTATTGAAAGCACTACTAACGCATATGTCCAGAAATATTAACCAATTACATAGTGACATTTTTTTCCATTCATCATTCTTTCTTCCACGTTAATGCTCTTATTTCCTGTTAGGCATTAGGAAGTATTAGTAGCATAACTTCTTTTACTGTACATAATTTCGTTCATTTTTATATTTTGTCCTGTTATTGGATATTTTTATTTTTTTTTTTTAGTAAATCTGTCGGGCAATAAATTTTTGTTATTATTCATAATCCTTCGTTTCAAAGATGCTAATTCGTTTTCGGTAAGCCACTCGCCACTTTTAATATAAGTTTGTGCATTTAAATAGTTGTTAAGATATTTATATAACGGGGATATTCCGTACCACAGAACATTGGCTACTTACCACGGATCGCTTGGCTCAACGTTGGCAGGAATTTCGACATTACGTGAGAGTGTGAATATTTTACACATTTGGTCAAATATTGCCTTGCAAGTTCTCGTATACCTACCTGATCTTTGGACGAACCATCTACTTTTGTCATGTATCGACCTTTAACGAACGTTCCCTGAAAAAGTCTTAAACGTCTTATAAAAATTTTTAAAAAATCACGTTCACTACGCATGTAAAATTGATACTATTTAGCATATCCATTGTGTAATAAATACAAGTTTTCTCTAAAAAGCAATTCCCGCCAGTAGTCTTTTAAAATGTCGCATTTAGCACACGGGAAAGTTGGCAATTCAATGTTGTGATCATGGACTTTCATACCTCGAAAATTTGAATGACATTTAGAAAATTACATAAGCTAAATTCTCATTCCTTGATAGTCTTTTTGCTGGAAGAAAATTGTGTTGAACATGTGTATAATAAAAATTGTGTTGAACAAGAAATATGTGTATAACTACGTCAGTAGTGAGATAATATTTTGAAAGGAACAGAGATTGAAATTTTGCTAATTTCTTGTGGGTACTTAAAAAATTGTATCCTATGATTTATAACATTTCGAGTTAAAAATAACAGCTTTTTGTCTAACGTAGGGGTGCACATTGAGCCCATCAATAGTTGCTCGTAATATCCAATTATCTGGCAAGATTTCTTCTTATTTCAATTAATGATTGTTCCGTTCTTCGAATGAATAAACAATTATTCCAACGGATCGAATGGAAAGTTGCACGACAGTGCAGAAAATATCGAACAAGATTTATTGCGCGGACGACAGCGTGATTGACGTTGAATACAAGCGATGTGAGAATCTTGCGAAATCGAATATAAAATATGTTATTTGTATGTAAACCTTTGAAGTATAAATCGTTTCTTTTATGAATAAAAACGTACTCGAAAATGTTAATAAGGTACCTGGTCGCATATGCTTCTGTACGCTTATGTATTTAAACATAACATTTAGAAAATGATTGTATAAAAATATATGTGTACTATTAGGAAGAAAGTGTGCTTAATATGGTGATGCTAACCTCTGGCGAAATGCATGCATTACCGTTTGTGAAATACAACATACTTCATTTTATTAAGCAAATAATTGTTTAATGTAAACTTATCGAATGTCCCCATAGATCGTCGCACAACAGATTCCACTTTTCTAACTCGTCTTTATTTGGAAAGGTTAAAAAACCTATTAAATACTACCCACAAATAGTAGCAGCGGAGGAACAACTTTTACGCAAGGCATAAAATAATTGCTACGTCCTAGAGCTTGATATAATTATATAAATTACTCTAAGATTATACGTCGCTTGTAGTTTAAGTATGACTTCGGTAAAAAAAAGCCAAGAATTCCGTAAACTGAAAATGAAATGGAATCTACTTAATGTCATCAATATCTCTGTACATGCAATTCCAGTTTAGCGTTTTTCATAGCGTTAAATACAAAACGAGCAGCATACGTACTTGATAATGTTTTATTGTTACAAATTCAGATTGAGTAAACACGTGAATTTAAACATTCCAATTTTACATTATTGGCACACGCTGTCACGCTGTTTAATTTATATTTGAATACACTATCTAGAAAGCTAATCAGAAAGATATATCAAATATCTTTGATAATACGTCTATTCCCAGATCATGTAAAAAATACGTAATAATGAAACTGTAACTGATGCCAGTTACAACATTTATTTTAATAAAAGGTAGAAGGTCAAGTTAGCTCGATTTTTTCTACATTTCAACGAAAAGGTTTTTTTAGATTAGATCATAATTTAATGTATATTTCAAATTATTATAACTAGAAATGTGAAGTAATACTGATCCGTCTCTTATGAACAATATCTACAGCATCTCTTCTTAACATCCAACAGTAATCCGCTAACATAACAGAATTCCATTTCCTCTGATACCGTTCTTCCATTCCAATGATGTCTTGGTGGAAGCGCTCACCGTGTTCATCGCTAACGTCGCCCATGTTTTCCGGAAAAACATCCAAGTGAGAATGTAGAATGTGCACTTTAAGGGACATATTACGGCCAGCAGCGTGAAATGCTTGTAACATATCCATTACTAAAGTTTTATAGTTGTCAGCTTTTTTGTTTCCCAAGAAATTCGTAAAAACTTGTGCCGTGGAGAGCCAAGCTGTTTTTTCCTTCGCTGTTAATTCGGTTTCAAAGATTTCATCATTTACTACTTTTCGTATCTGAGCTCCAACAAAAATACCTTCTTTCACCTTCGAGATCCACTGCCTTTACTAAGTTTTTCATGAATCATGAGCCCAAGTTTCACGTGGAGAGGTGATATTATGATCTTTTCTTTTTCTGCTAGAGGCTGATGTTGTACATTGTCTTTTACTGGCAACAACTGTTGTCGTAGTGGCCACTCTTGCTTATGGTAATGTTTTTCCCAAAGACATAAAAAGCAACGGTATTTGGTGTAAGCAGATTGCATACCCAAAATAATTGCAATTACTTTAAAATCTGCAACAAATATTCCAGGAATAGTCTTTGTACTTTATCTTTTCTAATAAAATTTTCAGATTTTCATAAGTTTCTTTCATAGAAACAGCACGACCTATCGTAATAGAAGGATAATGGTTTCTATCATGCAACAAAACTGCTTTTAGGCTGGTCTTTGATGAGTCTATGAATAATCTCCAAGAACTGGGATCATGATGCATTCCAAAAGCTTCAGAAAGTTTATCAACATTATTGCAGTAGACCAGATTACCGGCCATACTGTAAAGGCATTTTCTCTATAACCAGAGCTAAGCCAATGTTGCCGCTTTTCGAATCATTTTTACTTTATATGTATATGCTGTTCTATTTCGTCAGTTACTAACTTAGAGTAAGAACATTGTTGGTCAGTGTTATCAGTAAGAATTGCGCTAATAGTTATTTGCAATGTTCTGCAGTAATTCCTAAAATAATTTCGCGACATGTTGACAATGACACCTCAGTTGACATTATCTTAATTTGTGTGTTAGTAACATCAATAAATTCTTTACATTGGATAGAGTGACACAGAAACGTTACAACAGCAGTTTTTGTAAAGATTGCGAGATCATGACAAACAACTTTTAAAACAAATGTGAAAAAGGGAACGGGCTGATGGGTACGTCCCACAAACATATTAATCAAAATAAACAAGGGAACCAGCGATCATACCAGGAACTATTTAAGTTTAGTTCGGGAAGTCTTGATCCAAATTGCTTTTTCTTATATGCAGGATTGAATTTTGATTTATTTAAAAATTTATTGAGAATAGAAACAAATCAACGATTCGTTAAATATTTCTAAAGAAAGCTGATGCTCTGTGGACCATACTTCACTATATTTAATATATACTTAGATGAGGCAATCTCCTAATTATATAAGTGTAATAGAAGACATGTACGTTCGTGTAAAACAACATAACAATGCTATGCAATTATAAGAAAACTTTTAGTATTCCATTTGCTGTGTGCGATGTAAATTATAAAAACATTAAGGCGAATGACTAAAATATGGTGTATACAACTGCATATATCCATCTACGTATATAAAGAGGAAGCTTGGATATGCATATTGTGTATAATTAAGGTGAGGCTAATTTGTTTCGCATTATTAAAGATGGCATCGTAGTGTTTTATAAGATAGAAGTACATGACATTAATCATAACAATTTGCCGTCATGCTTTTCGCAAAGAGCATCCATATAAATTGAAAAACCTACATCGCACATCTTTCGAAACGTAATGCTCTGGAAAAAGAGTTAGAGGTGTTTCACAACATAATTAACGTTTTATGCGACAAATTCCAATTTATCATACAATTAAGAATCTCTCCATATTAAATTCTATTAACAGAGGTAAGAATGAAAGAATTGGATTTTAAGACGTTTGTAATTGTTAACTTATTTAAAAAATATACCGTACGCGCAAGAATGTGTCTATTACTCTTGTACAATAGATGGTATCAATTTCGTTGAAATAAAACGAAAATGATATAAGTCTCACAACACGGCTTATTATTGTTGTTTAAGAATCCGTAATATTTGACATATGCTTTTTATATCCGTCATATTATTTAATTTGAGCTATTGATTCATCCAAGATCTTTTATGTTTAGTTCACTTCACCACAATGAATAGCACTAATTAAATGGTTTTACATGCCTAAAACAAATAGATCGCAAAACAATCCAATTGCAATAGTTAAAGATGAATTGCGAAAAACTTCCGGTCGCAAACCATTAAAATAACGATCGATTTTACAGCTAATTAAGAAATTTGGATGACGTATCACTGCTGTCATTTTAGAGTATTATACGAACGTGTACGTTTATTTGTTGGATGCTTCAACTATTTTTCAGAGAAAATTGACTGCTGACTTTGTTTTTTCGAAATTCATCGCATACAATCATTGAAAAATTGATTTAAAATGTTATCCGCCCCGGTCAATTCATGCCAATTCCTAAGCGAAGACGATCCTGATAGACGACTGCGGTTTTGAGAAACGTTTCAAGCAATGCCAACAGACGAAGGCAATACAAATGTCTTGACCGATTCTTTTGAATAGATTAGGGCATATTTCATTTGAACGAAAAAATTAATAGATACAACAAAAATTTCGGTGAAAACGTCCATATTACATTGGAAACATTTTTAAAAATTTCGGAAATTAACGTCTGAATAGGAATTTTGGTCGGGTGGAGTAATTAGCCTGTTCTTGGAAGAAAATATAACGGGTAATGTGTATGCAAGAGAAAGTTTTCCAACTGTTCCGTAAAATCGCCGGACATAATCCTGTAATAGGAAGAGCAACGATAGGTAGATATGTAAGTTTTCAAATAAAATGTTTTCGAAATCTTGGATAGAAAAATGAGCCAATATAATAAATGGATAGTAAAAGATAGTAAATGGACCAATGGGGTGGAGTAAATTTTTAAATAAAATTCATTCTTATGTGTATACGAGAACAAGAAGTCGGGATAATGCTCTAAGGTTTCTCGAATTAAACTTAAGTAAGTCTTGTTTCTTTCTTCATTTTATTATTTCATGGTTTCTTCTGGAAGATGCAGACCTCAATAACATTGTCTTTCAAACAAAATAGTGCTGCTTACTATACTGCTAGAAAATCTGTAAATTAATTGCACATAATTTTTCTGTCTGTGTAACTTCTCGAAATGGTAAGATTAACTGACTTTTTCATTTGCGTCTAGACGATTTGGATAATTCAGATTAAAGTTCCATTGGTTAAAAGGTATTCGTACATGATCACCAGCATTTGGAAAAACTTGTCAGTCGCATCAGTTTTCTGACTTTCAAAAAGCAAAGACGTGAGAATTTGCCATGAAACTTCAACTTTTTTGAAGAGTGGTTCACACTAAATTTTTTCATAAAATTGTAACAGTTGACGAACACTCAAAGGAGCTGTGTGTGATTCTATAAAAATCAAGAAAGAACAAGTTATATGGGTGAATAGGTAACACCTGATCTAGCGTGGGCGACTTTTGTTTGTTTTATTGGGTTTAACAAACATTTGCGAAGTATGAAATGAAAAAAGCAACTGATACTGACTTATCAATATTTTGGCAAGTATTTGAAAAAAAGATTCGTTGGCGGCCTTTAAGAAATGGATCGAGAGAATTAAATATGTTATTGTCGAAGGGAATTTAATTATTTCAATTTAGTCGTTTTATTCACAAATTATTATTGAGTATTCGGAAAAGAAAGGAAGTAAATGTTATCAGCAAAACAAAAAGCACCAAAGGGTATCTCGGTTGATCCGAATGAACAGGTGATTAAAGCTGACGCTAAGGTAACGACTAAAGTTTTTGAGTGTTTGAGTAATAACATGTTTTGGGGTTGCCTTGAAAGTGATCGAATTGACGTATTATTTCAATTCGATAGAACATTGACAAAATTATCGAAATAATTGAAATTTATCTTATGAGCATAGCGGGTGTACAGAACATGACATAAAATGTTATTTATAGTATATTCTAATGAACGCGCTTTAATTTTCGACGTCCTTGAAACAGTTTTCCTCTAAAATTTTCGATACGCCTATTAGCAGATTGTAAAATCACGCAAGTATCCGTTATATAGACTTTTTATTTACTCATATTACACATGTGCACATTGGTTAACCGCCTCATTAAAATGGTTTTCATTTGATCGCTTCTTAATTCTACGAAAACGTACATTTAGCGCATACATAAGCGTGCAGATGTACATATGTATTTACATCTTGTAGCACTAATTAATTTAAAATTCTACAATATTGCAAGTAACAGTCTGCATGTTGTGCAATGCGCTGAAATGTTTGAATGCTCTGCAATACCCAAATTAAAACTTCAAAAAACGTGAGGATGATATTTAATGATATTTGACAAATGACAAATGTTACATTTTACGTTTCAAATGGATGAACTTCCTGTACGTACGTTTTACATCTTTTAAGAGCCCCGATGGATCTTGGCTTTGGTCACCTAGATCTCTCAGATCTTAATCTTCTTGATTTTTATTTAAGGAGAAATGTATATATCTCTTGCTGAGTATCATAAAAATGGTGCCCGTGGAGTTCTAGAAAATTAAACCACAATAAAGTTTATCTGTCTTGAACAGAATGGACGACATTTCGAACATTTTTAACATTTAATTATAAGGCCTTCATCTCTCACGTGCTCCACATTGTTTTCTGGTTTATGTTCTTTGTTGTGTTACATATACATATCACAGAATTTATTTTAGATTTTTTTGTGAAAAGGTTTGCGCATTTAAATACATTATTTATAGTTTTATAACTGCTTTAAATCTATTTTTCCGTGACTAACTGTTGTAAAGTGTTAAATGATGCAAATAGTTGGTTTTAAACTATACCCAGATAAGTGCCAAAATAGCTAAAATAATTGCACTGATGGCGATTGCGTTATTATTGATAAGTAGTGTACTTATATGCTATACGCTACATTAAGAAAGACATTGATAACATTGCAATGTTGTAGTTAGGTTTCTATTATCTCCAGTGTAAATTTCCGTCCAACCCGGCATGTAATTTTTTGTAAAAGAAAAAGGAAATACAAACTCAAATTTAAAATGAGTTGACTTTAAAGATAGGAAACTTTAATGTCCATCATTCCGTTACAAATAGAATCTCAGGAAAAACAATTAAAAATTGTCAATGTATTTTGTTTACGGACGTCATGGTAGCCAAACAATACTAACACCAGAGGCAATTTGTAAATGGTAAGTTGCTCTTTCACTTTGGATATATAAATTTCTGATGCGATGGATGCCGAAAAAGTGCGTGATGCGATTTAGCAATTCAATTTAGCAAAGTTTAGTGTCCAATACCGAACACCTTGCACATTTTATTACTATGTCTAGAGAGAGGCAAATACGTAAAATTGTATGCTAAGATGTATTTGGGTTTCGGGTTTACCGAAAGAAATACATTGTAATGTTTTAAGACGTAGAAATGAAAATAACTACTAATCTTAAATCTTGCAACTTTCCGCAACATAAACACAAAGTTTATGCCCTTCTTCGAATACAATTTCTTCAATATTGAACGCACCTTTGGATTTTTTTTTTGAATTGAAATATTTAACACTAGAAAACTTGGACGAATTCTAAGTGCAATGTGCCTGAACGACAGTTAGGCATAAAGTCACAAATATAACTGGCCTTGTTTTTAACCATTGTTAGATTACGTTGGCAATTGTTTTATTCCATTGTCACTTCTGATAATTTTTACATACATACATTACATTGAAATAGATGCCGAAACAAACAATATTTACTGTAGCATAATGCAGGGACGCAACTAACGCCGAGATTCTGTGTTCTTTGATGACGTTAAATTGCACTCAGAATTTTGATGAAACGTAAAAAGACAACAACAACTGGAACTTGCTGTAGAAATTTCCGACATTAATTTAATGAGAGATTTAATAAAGATAATAACGGATAAAAGTAGTTAATATAAGTCTCCCCACGACTGTCGCTAGCTGTACTTATATTAATGCTCTATATTAATTTTATTATTTTAACGCCTCTTAAATATTCGGGTAAAAACAGAA
This sequence comes from Oryctes rhinoceros, assembly GCA_020654165.1. Taxonomy (NCBI): domain Eukaryota; kingdom Metazoa; phylum Arthropoda; class Insecta; order Coleoptera; family Scarabaeidae; genus Oryctes; species Oryctes rhinoceros. The sequence continues at coordinate 313,336 of JAIOKQ010000983.1, forward strand.
ATCTTTCTATAAGGATCGGGCGTTCTGCCTACTGATGGACTCTTATGCCCTACAGGTGGACAATGTCAAACGCCAAGAGGAGATGTGAATATAGCGCTGGTGCAGCAACTAACCCGGTTGCTGTTTAATTGTAACATTACGGTATATATCTACATTTCGATGATTGAAACAGGTCTTAGAAGTAGACATATTAAGCTCATATTACGCTGGTTTACTTCCAAATTGAGAATCCTGAAATGTAATAAATACAGGACGTTCTATTTAAAATAAGAACGTGAGTCATTGATTCGCTACTTACTCTGTACATTCAGAAACATTTTTGATGGTATATTATGAGTACAAATCTACGATTCTAGCAAATTGGGGCACAAGTAGAAATATAAATCCTGTAGGTTATGTCGGAAACACCCTGCATACGCTTCTACTACATGTAAATATATGTATTTGTATGTAGTTTATAGTGTTTTTCCTGTTCTGCGTACATATATAATATTGATAATTCTGTTTTTTCCATTCACATGCCCTGGAATTAATTGAAAATAATTTTTAAGCTTTCAAAATTATTGTTATTAATGTGTTAATTATTAATTATTAATTATTAATGTGTTAATTATGTGTTATTAAACAAAATTTGAAAGCATACACGTTCTACATTGGCTACCAGTTACACTCCCACTTCCAAATTTAATCTAAAGAAAACAAGTAAAGATCGTTTAGTAATTTTAAAAGCAACCATCGGCCAATAAATACAAAATCTGCTAATTTAGTTAAGTAAAAAATAATCCATTAACTTTGGATACGTTTTAAAGTATGTAGGTTAATGTTTAGGCATTCCCTAGAGAGCGATGAAATGCACCGAGTCTGTTTTTAAAATTCGCAACTTATAGATGCAGCGTATGTGTATGTATATGTACATAAGTTAAAACGTTTTTGCAATGTAAATAGTCTTTATAAATAAACTAGAGCAGAATAAATCTTGTGTGTGACGTCACTGCTTGTCCTAAGAACTAGAACTATACGTTGAAGGACTTTCCGTTTTTTTTTTTGCTTATAAAATATCATTTTGGTTATTTTACAGAAAAATCTTCACTCTTAAAGTTACTTAATCTGTTGTTTTGGAAAATATGTTGCTTGAAAAGTTTAGAACAAATAATAAGTAAAGGGTAGTTTGAAGTGTTCCCAGCCTAACACGCAAATAACTATACTTTGTCAAATTTAGTTTTATTTCAAAACGCGGTCTCTTTGTAATTCTATAATACACCTTTCCCGGCGATATTCCCATTATTTTTAAATCGTTTAAATAGCTGGTATCTTGTTCTGCAAAATAGACGTTTTTGAATGCGATGAGCTCCTCATGCGATAAGAATCTTTGAAATTTTCAACCTTGAAAACAGAAAAAAGTTATTAAGGTGCAGATCTGCTGAATAAAGCGGGTGATCTATCAGTTTGAACCTCAATTCGTAATTTTGCCCATAGCAACTATTAAAGTGTGATACAATGCGTCTTGCTGGAAAAAGAGCTCTTTTTTTCAAATTCGCAGTTCATCAATCCGCAATTCATGTCTTCGGCCTATCAACTATGGTGACTGGTATGTTCGCGTTATTCACTTTTCTTTTTCAAGGTATACGATTAACACAACTCTACGACTATCCTAATAGTTGTCAGTCTGCGACCTGTGTGGAGCCAATTAACCCTTCAAAATTTAGTGTTTCGACTGTGTTACGTTATGACTTCAGGAGCGCCATGATGCATCCGAGTTTCATCTACGGTTATTAATCGGCGCAAAAACTCCCACTTATTTCGGTTCAGTGAGACTTGCAATAACAAGTCTTTATTACCTAACAGGTCTAAACCCAATAGCAACCAGATGCAGATGACATGCGACTGTACTTTCTATTACCACTTTCTGCGTATCCTCAGGTAGCTAATCATTTTATTTGCTTGAAATATCTACAAAATATCAACTTATCCAGACAAATTAAGTGGTTATTTAGACCAAGAACCGCTTGTCGAATGTGATCAAGGTAACTACGACACCTATTGGAATATTATTACTAAACAATAAACTAATTATGGATACCACCCGCAGATGTCGTGATCATATTTCTCATTATACTGAAAGCTCTTATATCTTCCTGAGGAATATTCTTAGCAATGTTACAAGCTTAGGACAATCTATTGCTTTATTTACCTATTCTTCTGTATTCCTGTATATCATGTCGATTTAAAAAAGTGATATAGAATGGGTGTTTATAACGCCTCTAGAAGATTAAAGATTTCATAAATAGACAACTACTCCGTTTGAAAGGCCATGAAATCTACTCACCTTACCCAGGAACTTTTTCAATATTTGAGTGGCGCTTCTAAGCATGAGACGAGCGTTGTTTGAAAAACGTTTTCAACGCGTAGTTCCTTGAATGATAGTTGTTGGCTCTTACTGCTACTTGTATTTAGTTGTACTTTTTAGGTTATGTATTTTTTGTACTACATACTGAATTCTTTTCATACAGGTTTTTGTAGTTTTTGATTTTTTTTTTTGTTATAATATAAAGGACAGGTAGTTAATTGTAATTGTTTGTAACAATGCATGTGTTGAAAGTGCATATCCGTAAATATGTCGAATACTAAACCTTTCATACATACATGAAGATCAATTCTAATGGAAAAATGTGAGTACTACAAACAGTTCTAATACCATAATTCATGTAAGGAATATACACTCCGCCAAAAAAGTATCGCATAATTTAGTTTTGAATCATAAAAGTATCGCATAATCTTTGTTTGTAGCATAAAGTTGTAAATATACTTTAATGCGCTCTAAGATATAATTTCTATGATTGCTTAAATAAAATACAGGCCAAATAAAAACAAGAACTCATGCTTGAGATTTTTATTAAAACAAGAAATTATAATTTTGGAAAGAAAAATGTCATAACAGTAGCTTTTAATACTGATGATTGCCACCTCTGGCTCTTATGACCGCTCGCATACGGTTTGGCAGAGATTCGATTAACCTCCGTATATAAGCCTGATCCAAATTCTCCCACTCGTCACGGAGAGCATTTTCTAGTCCATGCAGGTCCGCTGGGGCAACATTTTGGGTTCGTATCCGTCTGTGAAGGAGGTCCCACACGTGCTCGATAGGGTTCATGTCTGGACTTACCGCAGGCCAATCTAAAACTGGAATACCAACATCGTTAAGGTATTCCTGGACGATTATCGCAACATGCGGTCGTGCATTATCGTGCATTAACATGAATTCGTTTCCTATAATTGGCGCATATTGTACTACATGTTCTTCTAAAATGTCCGTTATATACCTGTGGGCAGTCAGTGTACCTCTGTCTACTGGTACTAACTCTGCACGACCTGTTAAACAGATGCCTCCCCAAACCATAATAGAGCCACCAGCGAAATTAGGTCTAGGTCTGATATTACACTGCGAATAGCGCTCATCGTCTCGTCTGTACACTGAGATATGCCTATCTGAGGTGTAAAGACCAAATCTTGACTCATCTGTGAAGAGTATATTGGCCCAGTCATTAATGTTCCAATTTACATGTTCTCTGGCAAACATTAAGCGAGCCACTCGGTGGTTCCTAGTGAGACGAGGGACTGTTACAGCTACTCTAGCTCTTAATCCACTCTGTCGTAACCTATTCCGAATAGTTTGAGTTCTCACACGAGTATTTCTGACTCTAGCCAAGTCGTTCTGCAATTGTCTCGCAGTTACATGTCTTCGACGTAATGCTTGTAGTAGTAAGTAGCGGTCATCTTGGCGAGTAGAACGTCTTGGACGACCTGGTACAGGTCTTCTACTGTAATTGCCTGTTTCCCTATGTCTGGCTACGGCTCTAGAAACACTCGACTGATAGATGTTCATCAAATTAGCAACGTATGCTTGGGATCGTCCATCTTCGATTAAAGCAACTATAGCAGCCACTTGTTCTGAAGTTAAATTGCTCATTTTAGTTTTAAAAGCGTTGGTACAGAACTCTGACTTCGCACTTTAAAATTTGTCCGTATAGGAAGACTTTCAATAAACAACTGAACAAACCTTACACATATGCATTTTTCTAAATGTGTTCTTTTAGAAAAAAAAAGTAAAAAAGCTATGTTCCATGATTTTGTTAGTGTTTTTATAGTTCACATACACGAGGCAAACTTTTTGTGAACGTATAAAAATATCTTGGTTTATAAATGCCCTTTTTTAGTTTATGCGATACTTTTCTGGCGGAGAGTACTCAATCTTACATATGTACGTACGTATGTAATCTTCATGCAAATATTAGTTTAGCTAGCGTGTTATCATTTACTGTAAGAATGTTTCAACGACTTTTTCTGGATATTAACAACTTTTCAACTTTCAAAACATCCTATTAAGCGGTCATTTTAGAGACGCTTTCTTTACGTTCTGCTATGCCTGGAGGTGTATTGCCACATGCTCATTGAAGATACGTACTTACATACACATAATAGGAACCTACATGCGTTATCCTTTGGAAATGTACCTAAATTACAAACTCGACCGGTGCTTTAAAATATGCTAATTAGGCGTGAACAACAGGTTACCTTCTTCACCTTGCGTTGTGTTACCGGTATGTAGCACTGTAATTTCGTCGATATGTTAACGTGATATTAAATATTAACTCCCTTGTCATTTTCATTCGTTTTTAGTTCACGTATAATGGCTTCACTCAGATATAATTTAGGATAAGAATATCGTGTTACACCTTCATGAAAGATTCAGAAGTAAACAAATGCTAAAGTACATAAATTATTTTACAATATTACATTAGTAACATATCAATAGAATACGTTCTTTCAATGCCATTGCACGAGAATATAATATACTATAAATGAATAGAAATATGGGGGTCAATAGCTGTTAAAATATATGTAATTCTGGGAAAATTGTTAAATTCATCTGTTTGCATTATTTGGAATGATAACTTTGTTATCATTTAATAGTTAATCGCAGATAAAAACTATTTAAATGCACTAAAATCGAAAGTTTTACGAATGCGTGATGCAGTAGTTACTGATTTTCATAATGTTCTTACCACCTACACCAATTATTAAGCTTACCTCATACACCTGTGTGAACGGTTGTATTTAATTTCATTGCTTATGTGAACGTTAATACTTTGCTGAAAATTCGAGATACCTATAACGAGTAATCAATTAATTCATTAAAAACTCACTCTATAGGATAAAACATTCTTTTTCTTATACTTTTATTTTCACGTTAACAAGCTTGGTGAACATAAATTACATCCCGATAAGTGAACAAAATTTCCACCATTTGGTAGAACTATATCTTACAGGAACAAAGAAATGCAACAACTTATTTAAAGAGAATAAGAAAAAGTAAGCATTGTTAATCATCTATGAAGCGTGCAATGGTTTGTGAATGAAGAGATAAATCGCTGGAATTTCTATTCCCGGAATAATCAATATTCCGTTCGAAAGAGCTTTTAACTTTACATTTAGCTCGACGTAAAACCGACGTAGATTGAATGGACAATATACAATAACAAGGATCCATTTATCCTACGCCGAAAGTGCTATACCATTCTAAGAAAAATGGCCCAATAACAGAAAAACTAGTAACCACGTAACATCTGTCACGCGGTAATGCCAAGAATTCCATGTAATGTTGTAATTATAACATTTTATTTATGTATAGGATAAATATACCCAATTGCATTTAACTTCTATATTTACAACGTTAGAGAATATTATGTGGATGTAAAAATACTAAACCGCATACTTTAGAAACCAAGTCGATCCTTGCAAAGCACATAAAATGCTTAACTTTATAATATTGTTGTCGTAAAAACATTTGCAACAATATTATGAATTACACTGCTTTCAAGCCGCTTAAAAATGGATCCAAACAGCGCGTGCTCTTTTGTGACACACTGTTTTGTTAAAACTAATCGCGATTGGTATTTGACTAATAGTTCTATTAAAAAGAATAGAAAGGATTAAATGCGAGCTTAGAGATTTTAGTTAACTGAATCACATTAAAACGCAGCAGTTTTCTTTTTTTTTGTAACATTTTTGGAATCTTGATCGTAAGATTCCATTCCACCAATTGTTTTGACTTCGCTAACGGTAACTACAGAATGAGCGTCGGTATATCCAATGCTGGAAGTTGAGTCGGTCTGAGTGTAATTTTTTGCTGATTTTTTTGATCTTTATATTTTTTGAAGATCTTTTGCTGTGGATGTACAAAATAACTGTGTTTAATAACAAGTGAAATGTCCTTAGCAACCCACATGTTGAATATACTCAATGAATTTATTGCTAAAGGAAGACTTTAGCGCATTAATGCCCGACTAATATTAGCACATACCTTATTCTTGTTATACGTTTATTGTAAACTACAAGCTGTGTAGATTTGATTAGTTCATTACATACAGAAAACACTATGTATATGTAAATATCGTCCAATAATTAAGTGCGCATTATCTCTACACTCTGCTTAATTAGTTAACAGTATAACATTAATTAAACTGTTTTTAACAGTATTGCTCCTGGTTACACTTATCTAAACTAGTTGTGTTTTAAATATTCCGTTCTATTATGATCTAAATTTATCTGTATTTCTTATGTAGGAACCATTATTTTAACCATTACGTTAAACAACAAAATCAAACGTACTTACGTTTTAAAAAGCAAATAGTTTTTGTGTAATTGCTGAAAAGTTGCTCAAAAGTTGCAATTACATCATAAATGTGTAATGTGAACCATAGGTGGAGCATTAATTTTGCTGTTTAGTGTACTTTGCTAGTCTGATAGACTACTAAGATCAAGTTAAAAATAGGAATATATAATTAATATTGTGCAGCTACGCTGAATCAAAGGATATGCAAACACCTTCAAACATTCGTATAATTAGAATTTTCATTTGAAAGTAACAGAGAATTCCACTACCTAGGTACACTCACCCATAAAAAAGAATTTATTGCGCTATTTATACATTGACGGGTCGATTTCAAATTTTCTGCTAATTAATCTTGATGGAATCAAAAAATCCAATCATTTGTGATTTTCAGAAACGCTAGAAGTGATAGTAACAAATGAAAAACGCTATATATTTTTACTCTGACTATATCACTTGCGTTATAGTTTAGCTTAGCATAGTTTAGCATGCCTTGTTCTTTCCCTAATCTAATACTTGCACCTTAAAACCAAAACTAAAACATAAAGGTTCTTTAAACCTCGCCAGCTTAAAAGCTCATTTAAAGAAACGCATTTGAACTTACACAGATATGCTACATTGCTTTATTTTTGTTTTGCTTTTTCTTAAATTTTCGTAGTGCAAAAATAAATGGAATATTATTAAGATAGGAAAGTTGGTATTCCTTCCAGTGGAAAAAATAGAAATATGCCGACAACACCAAAAGTTAGTTCATAAGCCAAAAGAATGGACATGATTTTTTCTAAATAGGCTAGCTTTCGGTATTAGTAAGTTAATATAGGCGGAGGCAAATACTTTAGAATCTCATTGCATACATAGACATAAGGGCATTGAAGGAAAGAATCTCTAACGATGTCTAACGAATCTTAAGATAGCAGCTATTTACGTTCTGTCATCATTAAAACCAGAAAGTGCATATTTATTGCATATGTACATATGCGAACTTTAAATTTAGGATTAACTATGTTATTTAATGGAATCTTCAATAAGAAAACCATAATGCACACAATGCTTCATTTTGCGATGAAAGTAAGAATAGATGCGTGTTTACGTAATAAAGATTTTATTTATAAACAATTACATATCTTTGAAATGCCAAAACTTAATCAAAATAAAATAAGCTATTAATTATCTAACGGAATTGATAGCTGAACAATTACCAGTCGGCTTAATAATGTTGAAGTAACATTTAGCCGGTTATGTGGTAAATAAGGAACGCGTTACGATTGAAATGGTAGAACAAATAAATAAGATGAAATTAACTTGTTTAGAGGCAAAGGGAATAGTTCAATTACCATGGCAGAAGGTGCGTTTTCCATATGTGCTTAAAGGAAGAGATTATGCATGAGATGTTAACGCATTGTCAAAAATTTATCTTGTTCCAAATAAAACTGTTAACCTACGAAATCTTGGTTGTCGATAATCACAGATCAGTTCTTGTATTGGTCAAAAAAGAGAAGAAGGTAATATTTGGTAATAATAGTAATTCCAAAGAAGTAATACACTCCGCCAAAAAAGTATCGCATAATTTAGTTTTGAAACAAGAAATTATAATTTTGGAAAGAAAAATGTCATAACAGTAGCTTTTAATACTGAGTATTGCCACCTCTGGCTCTTATGACCGCTCGCATACGGTTTGGCAGAGATTCGATTAACCTCCGTATATAAGCCTGATCCAAATTCTCCCACTCGTCACGGAGAGAATTTTCTAGTCCATGCAGGTCCGCTGGGGCAACATTTTGGGTTCGTATCCGTCTGTGAAGGAAGTCCCACACGTGCTCGATAGGGTTCATGTCCGGAGTTACCGCAGCCCAATCTAAAACTGGAATACCAACATCGTTGAGGTATTCCTGGACGATTATTGCAACATGCGGTCGTGCATTATCGTGCATTAACATGAATTCGTTTCCTATAATTGGCGCATATGGTACTACATGTTCCTCTAAAATGTCCGTTATATACCTGTGGGCAGTCAGTGTACCTCTGTCTACTGGTACTAACTCTGTACGACCTGTTAAACAGATGCCTCCCCAAACCATAATAGAGCCACCAGCGAAATTAGGTCTAGGTCTGATATTACACTGCGAACAGCGCTCACCGTCTCGTCTGTACACTGAGATACGCCTATCTGAGGTGTAAAGACCAAATCTTGACTCATCTGTGAAGAGTATATTGGCCCAGTCATTAATGTTCCAATTTACATGTTCTCTGGCAAACCTTAAGCGAGCCACTCGGTGGTTCCTAGTGAGACGAGGGGCTGTTACAGCTACTCTAGCTCTTAATCCACTCTGTCGTAACCTATTCCGAATAGTTTGAGTACTCACACGAGTATTTCTGACTCTAGCCAAGTCGTTCTGCAATTGTCTCGCAGTTACATGTCTTCGACGTAACGCTTGTAGTAGTAAATAGCGGTCATCTTGGCGAGTAGAACATCTTGGACGACCTGGTACAGGTCTTCTACTGTAATTGCCTGCTTCCCTATATCTGGCTACGGCTCTAGAAACACTTGACTGATTGATGTTCATCAAATTAGCAACGTATGCTTGAGATCGTCCATCTTCGATTAAAGCAACTATAGCAGCCACTTGTTCTGAAGTTAAATTGCTCATTTTAGTTTTAAAAGCGTTGGTAGAGAACTCCAACTTCGCACTTTAAAATTTGTCCGTATAGGAAGACTTTCATAAACAACTGAACAAATCTTACACATATGCATTTTTCTAAATGTGTTCTTTTAGAAAAAAAAAGTAAAAAAGCTATGTTCCATGATTTTGTTAGTGTTTTTATAGTTCACATACACGAGGCAAACTTTTTGTGAACGTATAAAAATATCTTGGTTTATAAATGCCCTTTTTTAGTTTATGCGATACTTTTTTGGCGGAGTGTATTTGGCTTCCGTATCGACAGAACCAATATCTATGGTATTATCTTAAAACGCCGATCGACTTTGTAATATCTTGATGCTTGATTTCCCCATTATTTTATTGCAGTATCATAAATCATATAGTCACTAAATATTATGTAGAAACTACTTTGATTGCTGGATAAATTGTGAAGATAATCTTCTATTGGCTTGCTTCTTTCCTCCCATTATGACATGATTCTGATGCGATTTGGTAAAAACTTATTTTTTATTTGAATATCCACAATACATCACCGCGGGAAGTGGTGACATAATTCTCTTCACCCACCCTGTAGAACTAATACGTAGATAGTAATGATATTTTTTGAACTACTAGTTTGAATAAATTGGTAGTAATATGTTCGTAATGTCAATCGATCATCGATAGCGTTGCGATCTATTGCAACTACTAGTTTAGAATCTCTCTTTTTCAATCCAGTAGATGTTAAGGATGGCCTACTAAAATGTTGATGTTATTCGAGACTAATGACAACACATTTGCATAGAATACGTTCCACCGCCTTCAGATCTACTTGCCATAATCGACAGAGGTAATCTTGAGGGACACGCAAATGATTTGTAGTTATGTTTAAATGTTGTTAAAAGGAAAAGTTTTCGGACGAGGAGGGAAAAAGCGTAAAGTCATACCACAAGAATGTTTCAGCAACATAATTATTTATATGGCAGATACTTGAAGGCTTTGATCTCTAACATCTAAGTTGTGAATATCTATAAAGCATCGAACTGTATAATTTAAATAAATTATAATTGCTAATTTTATAATTTTATACAACAATTATAACTTAGGATATGACCTACTTCACAAAAGTATTGTACAACAATGGGATAATGGTTGTGCAAGAATCCAACGCGAGCCAACAAATCAACTTAATTTGGTAAAAGAAGGGAACGTTGGCTTTCGGAACGCGCTTTCCGCTGCTAAACAATCAATGGGTAATTGAATTTGCACCGTAACAGAATGCACGGTAATAATGTGTCGTGTAAAAAGAAACCATTAATTAGTCTTGAAAACGAAGAGCGCTTTAAAATGTTTTGATTTATTACCCTTGGAATCAGCAATAAGTAATTAATAATGTGAGACTCAAGATGTGTACAAATATCCACACGCGTTGGCGGGACGTTACTCTAAACTTTTTTATTAAATGTACAACCTTATTTAAAGGAAATCATCGGTTTTTTTTTTTTATATAATTTACTAATTACTTAAAATATAAGGTTGAGTAACCTTTTTTTAATGAGATGCTTTGTATTATACTTTGATTTATCGATTAACCGTAATAATTATAATCATATAACATTTAAATGGATAAGATAAATATTTTGCGCCTTATGACTCACAAGTATTTAATAAAATGCAATAACTTGATAAGAAGCATTACCTCCTAAAAGAAAAAGAACTTTAATAAAAAAATTAATTGTTTTATAATTAATTATAATAAATATAATCCGCAGAAATTTGTTTTTCTATTCCTTTTAGATAATATCAGACTAAATCTAGTATCGCTAAATTTGTTCATCTAGTTATCAACATAGAATAAATTGTCGTTCTAGTTCTTTTCAGTTGTTGAATAAAATGCGTTTATAACATTTAAGTCGATAGCTATTCGTCAGACCCAAAAACTTGCCTACTGTTAGTTTTAGCAATAGATATTCCATAGTTTGTGCAATCCATTCTTACATAAAAAATGTTCCTAATGAGCTGTTTTCGCGGGCCAATATTACCGTTGGATGAAGTTAGATCCTAAATGGTCTAATTTGAAGGTTTAGCTCAACGTGTACCGTGCTAACTGTCGACTACTACCCTTTCTTCTCCGGAAAAGCCCCATATAATTGTGGGCGAAACATCGAGTTTTCGTTTAACCATGACACGGTCTGATCCCGAGTTTTAACTAATTCTGGTTGTCGAAGCCTACATTATTAATAAAAAAAATCTTTACAGAATGCTTGAGAATGTTGAACAAGTCAACGAAACGTTGAATACAAGCAATAAAATATACAAACCCAAAATAAAGTTTTCTTTTTTCTTTAGCAAGCTTGTCAACCCAAATAAGAATTTAATTCCTAACCAGCTCCGATTTAATTTAATGCAGGGTTTGTATAATAAATACGAGAATGTTTCAGAAACATTTTCTCAGCAATTTAAGCTCAAATAGATAACAAAAAAATAGATAACAACGAGTACTAGAAAATCGAAACGAGAAACTAACTTGGTACAGCGTTCTAACACATATAGAGATTATGTTTATATGATCTCACCTTACCGCGCAAACCAACACACCTAACTCAAACTTCAAATTAAAATTCAAGACATTGAAATTGGGAACAGTGTCAGCTGGATGACTATTAAACCCAAAAATCAGACATTCTATTAGCGTACACTTTTTTATTTAATTGCGATAAACAATTGTCTTAATCACAGCAAATTTTGATAATTTCAGTTTTCCAAAAATACTTACGAAATTCAACCTGATGCTTTTATTTTTAGAAGTAGCGATGCAGGGACATAAATTAAATTGACCGCCAAGGCGAATATCTAACGAATAATAATTTAGGAAATTACACTTAAGATACGCCTAAAATTATTTTAAAGATTGTTGTAGGGAAATTTTGCATTGGATCGAATGTTTTAGGTTGTGAGCAAAATAAGTTGTTATCCGTTTCACCACTATGCTACTACTTCTACACTATGCACTATGCACGATGCTAGCAGATAAAAAAGAGTTGACGCTTCTGAAGAGGAGTTCACTGCCAGTAGAGCGAATTTAACTTTGAACCAGATTAACCTAATTGTTGCGAATCATAATACTACGCTATATGGTATTGTATTACATTACATTGAACTTCAGGATCTTTTTTTATAACTTATTTCTAACTTGATACTTTCTAAACGGTAGGCACGCGTTTCTTGGCACTACATAGCGCCAAAAATTTTTTGTTTGTCGTTTTGAAAGTAATAATAATAATAATAATAAACTGTATTTTACCAGCAATATACAACATATATAGTGGTAGTAACCGCGCGTACCTATGGCATATAGTGCAGAAGAAAGCTTTTGAGAGAGATCATCAATTTCAGCTCCCCAGGTTAATCTACTATCCAAGAGCACTATTTCGTTTGGATGTAAAAGGTGATTGAACGATTTTTTCTTCATTAATAAGAAGCTTGTTCAACATAAACCATCTGGTAGCCTCAGATAACATCTTACGATTTTTTGCTTCCAGCTGTTGATCTTTGAAGCCTCTGCATAAAAGTGTGGTGTCATCAGCATATTGCACAATCTGACCTAAGATGTGCTGTGGGAGATCTTTGACAAAGAGGGAAACTAGCAGGAGACCCAAAAGTGATCTCTGAGCCGCTCCATGTTTGACGGTTTTGAATTCACTTGATATACCATTCGAATATATCAATTGCTTGCGACTCTCAAAGTAGGAACGTAGCAATTGAGAGATATGGCCACGGATTCCATAATGTTCTATTTTCTTAAGTAGAATATCATCATCCTCTTTGTATTTTGTCCGAAGTGTATATAGAATCGAGATATCTATTTCCTTTTTGTTCTCTTAATTTTCTGAGGTAAATTTTTTTATAATTTTTAAATTTTTTTTAGATCCTCACCGCCTAACTGATTGTATGTTTCGTGTATTAAAGTTAATGTTTCTCGAATTCGCCTTAGTTCATTACCAGAGTTAATTAGCAGTTTGGGTTTACTTGTTCTTACTGTCGTGACTGTTGTAACTAGTTTAGTTTTTATAGGAAATACCGTATTTATATTGGCAATCAGTTGTGTTAAGATGAAGTAATGTTTTATGTTGACATCCTGTATGGTTATCGAGAGAGTTCATCTTTTCAATTTTATTCCGTTTTCAAAAGCGTCATAATTTTGTTGTGTAAAGTTTTGGCATTAACTGTGACAATAGAGGGTAGAGATAAAGAATACTCTCGGCGCCACGCTGATGGCGTCGCGTAGGCAAAAACCTGTTCGTGGGTAGCGAGTATTTTTCTCTCCTTTCGTTGCGTTTACCGTGAATTATTCCATCAATACCATGATGAAACTACCTTAGCATTATATTTTGGTTGTTATTTTAGGCATTTTTTTAGGCATTCTCCATTTATAAAAATGTTTTTATTTGTGATTAACCTTATCGTCCTGTGGATATTTTTTTAACTGGTCTGATGATGTGTCTTTTTAATACGAAACCGATCATGTTTTGTTATAATTTCATTAAACACTTCGTACCTTTTTAGAACAATAACATTTGCGGTAGGCTTTAGAACTACCAAGTAGGTGATTGGTTTTATTTTACTCTTACGTATTTATCTCATAGTAAATTAAGGTAACGTTTTCCTAATTAGAACTAATGATCGTAATAACGATCTGTAAATAAAATGATCCAGTGATATTAATATTTATAATCTAGAATCAAAGGCACTCTTTTATATTTTTCTAACCTTAGTGTTTGTCCTAATATTGTGAGTTTCCCAAATTTGTAGTAAATTCAACAGTTAAAAATTACAACGATTCCAATATTGACGCAACTTTAATACTGATTATTTTCAGTCGGATAATTAACTGTACGAATACGCACGTCATGCGTTCAGTAATACACACTCACCGGTACCAACAAGAAATTCTCGAGGAAACGAAATTATCTAGATTACGCACGAGAACAGCAGTAGGTTGATGACCCAACAGTTTTCATCGTTAATGTCTATACATGATCCCAATCAGTTATTTATCATTTCTATTATTGCAACATACGTAGAGGTACGTGTAAATATATAGCTTCCTGGGAACTTACTAATTACTACAACCGTATTAGTTTTCGGCATGCATGTACACCGGTACCCGCATTGCATAATTGAACAGCGTGATCTTCATCCGCACTGCTGCCAAGCGTGTGCGTGTTTCATGTTTACTTGTGTTGTAGGCCTTTGATGCTGCAGCATCGATTCGAGAATTCCGAATGGTAAACTTTCAGACGGAGATACGTTAAAGTAATTAACATTCTAACAGTCATAATACGGTCATTGTGGTAACTGTTTTCACATTCCCATTTTAATTAGTACCAGAAAATTATCTGGATGCAAATGTCATATTTAACACAGTGAGGAAACAGCATATTGATTTTATCTTAAAATGTATAATAGGTTATTCAAATCTGAAACACGTACATATATAACACGCGTGCACATCACGAAGAGTTGTGCAAAACCTTTATGGATCGCATACTTAAATCTTGCCTTATTTGATTCTGTTTAAGAAGGACCAATTTCCGTTGGTCCATTTCTCTACGTGTTCGAGCTGGCTTTAGGCTGCGGGATTTTTCCAGAATCTTGAAAATTTCTCGGTTAACACCCATCCCGAAGAAGAGATGCGTCATTAAAAGGGAACTACGGACCTCTAACCTTGCTAGATAATTTCTTATTTGAAATATGTTTGCATAAATATCGTCAACTCAAATAAACACTTTCGGATACTGCTCAGCATGGTTTGTTAACCAACGCACTGTAATAACCAACCTCAGCATTATTGCTCAGTTCATTGCTGAAATCTTAGGTGAGAGACGGTAGGTGAATGTTATTTATACGCGTTTAACCAACTGAGACATCGAATATTTCTATCAAATTAAAAGCCGTCAGATTTACTTCTGAATGCACATATTTCTTCGCAACGTTTCTAGCAGATTGAAGTGGTACATAGGGGTTCCCAAGCTGTATATTTCTGTACTGACTCAGGTGTGACAAAAATTGTTTGTTGTAATGAACGTTTCGCCCTGTAACAGCCCTTATACAGCTATTACACTATGAAACGCGTGCTTGCGAAGGAAGACAATCGGGCAAAAGACTTCGCCAAGTCTCATTCTTATTGTTTTATTAGAAATGAAATTAAGACAAAGTAAGACAAAAAATACATGATAGATTGTCGCAATCTACAGCATTAAAAGCAAATAATGTAAAATTTGTTACGCGACTGTCGCAAAGGTCTCTCCTTAGCGTCTTAAACAAACATCAACGCAGTAACTATAACTTAAACTCTACCAAGGAAAAGGCACATTGCTAAGGAGGCTACATGGCGGCTTGCGCAATGTTTGTGCTTTACTGAAGGTTTAGAAGACATCGCGAAATGATTGAATGAATCTAATACAAAGCTATAGTGGTTTTGATTAATCAAGACAAGATGATAGAAACAAGATACTTAAAACTGTTCAAAACGGTGATCTGAGTAGACATTGCCGGCCGAAAATGCGCTTCTTAATGGGCGCTATTCTTAATTAATAAATGGGACTTGTTAGAGACATCTTATGCAGGGGCTGTCAAGCTGAAGATGAGGTGGTGGAATATTTTTTCTTGTACAAATTTCTAATAGCATCAATTACCAATTTTACCACCATTAGGGCGTTTCTTCTGGGCAAAGTATTAACCCATTACCCGAAGATGTAGGCCTAAGGATTGTATACAACAAAGAGGATGTTTAACGGGCATGTATTGTGCTCCGAATACTGTAAATTTTATCTGACCAAGTCGTTGTCCATAATCGGCATTTGTTAGAATAAAAAAAAACAAACCATTAGGCTTCAATAGAAGATAAAAAGAAAGTACAACCTATCAATTATTACAAATAAAGTAAAAATAATCCTAGTACCAGGTAAATGTAAACACTTGTGGAAAGAAAAAAGATTACATGAATCGATTCAAATATTTAGAAATCATGCAGATACAGAAGGAAATGAAATTGGAAGACGTAGAATTACATTAGGAAGGCATAGAATATTTCTGTCAAGTAATAATGTAACGTACAGGGTGATCCATTAGAAAAAAACGAAGCTTTTGGTATTTGAAGAAGTTTGTACACGTATAAAAGAAATCCTGTATATGTTGCGATTTTTCTACCTATCTGAGACCTTTATGTTTCGGAACAACTTAATAACGTTGAAAAAATAAAGATGTAATGAATGTAATACTTTATGATCAATTCATTGCTAAATTAATATACATAGTGTGTTATTTGCAAAAGTATTTTTCACGCTGCCCTGCATTAATTGAACATCCCCCCTTATAGTCTACCTTCTTTTAAAGATAGTCGATTAACGATTGTGACTTGAATTCAAGAGTATACTGGTGTATCAAAGTTTGAAAATGTTCATTCAAATGCATATTTAGTCCCGAATAAGGCACAAACGACTGTTAAACAACAACCGAGTGCCGAACATGGCATGCTGCCCTGCATTAACTGAACATCTTGTATATTTCGCACTATTTTAGAAATGTGCACAAACGCAAATATATTTTTATTTGAAACACTTTTTTCTTCTATGTTAACTAAGATATTCCTGCTGATTTCCCTCCGCTACTAGGCTGTATATATGCTCAATTACAAAACGCTTAACAAGAACGTAGCGAACGTGTTAACTAACGAATAAAAAGCAAATGAAAACGAGATATGCATTACAAATTTAAATGTGATTCGCGAAGATGGCGAAATAAAGCCAAATACATGGCAGCAAAATTCTGTAGCAGCTACTGAATTCACTGAATACCGATAAGAATCCGAAGAAAAACGTTGTTGTAGTAGTCAAGAACTCTGTATATGTTAATTCGTGCAGATCACGGGCTGCAAAAATAATAACAGAAAGTTTCGGCATTTGGGTGCTCCAAGACCTTCTTCGTATTTGTTGGTTTACTAGGTAAATACGTAAAGTATTAACGAAAATTAAACTGATCAACATCAACGCATGCAAAAGATGTTTTAAAATATATAAATAAGAGATTCATTAAATTAGAGCAAGTCATTTTTACACCATTTTCATTATTTTATTAAACGCCCACTTGCTCCACCTAGACTTTTTAAGTGTTCATTTCTGTCTAGTCATTTAACGTTTAAAATAAATATGAAACGGGCTATTGTGTCGGCTTTTTGCTCTGTATTCGTAATGCCAACTTTATTAATATTTCATCAACGCCATCGAATATCTACATCGGGCTAAAGTGTGTCAAAATTGTGTAACAACTTGTCCTGCCCACCGAAAAGTGAAGTGTTACATACTGTGACCAATAAGAAGTTATATACGTGTTATCCGAAGGTGGACTTCTTGCTATATGCTCTTACATATTTTTATTTACGTTAACTTTCTATAATCTTCATTATATGTATACCTACATTGTTAATAGTAATTTCAAATAAAGGTAGATTTGAATTCTTTGCTGATTCTTGGTGTCATTTACACTGCTTATTTTACATGAAAATAGGTAAAATAAGCAGTTAGGAATTATATTAAAAAAATTAATATTTTATATTTAATGTTTATGGATTACTTTTTTCAAATTAGAGAAGGTATTTTTTTAACGAAGGGCGTAATAGGTTGCAAAGTTCATAAATGTGGCCGTTGAAATGAAATTGGAAGACGTAGAATGAAATTAGGAAGGGATAGAGTATTTCTATCAAGTAGTAATGTAATATACAGGGTGAGTCATTAAAAAAAACAAGCTTTTGGTATTTGAAAATTGTGAAGTTTGTACACGCGTAAAAAATCATTAATGATAGCAAGGACTGTGACGTAGTATGATAAACAACTACTTTCGCACCACACAAGTTTATTTATCATATAGTAAACATGTAATAATTAGTCCTGAGCGGCCGTTTCGAGGACACGAATTGTCCTATTCATCAACCGGTGACCGAATGATGGGTCCTCGAAACGGCCGTCCGGGATTAATTATTATATTATAAAAATATTAAATAAACTTGTGTGGTGCGGAGGGGCCGATACTTATGTGTTGTTTACAACAACAGAAAATTGTGTATCTTGCGATTTTCGTACCTATCTGAGACCTAGATGTTTCGGAACAATTTGACAACGTCGAAAAGATAAAGCAATGAATTAAATATTTTATGGTCAATTCAATGGTAAATCAATATACATGGTGTATCATTTAGAAAAATATTTTTCATATTGCCCTGCATTTTTCATATGAACGGCATGATAGGTCGCAAAGTTCATAAAAGTGATCGCTATTGTGATTTTAAGCTACTAATTTGTTAGTATTTTTTTTTGTCTAGAAGCTTACCAAAAATCAAAACAAAAATAAGCTGTAAGGTGTCCCATAAAAAGAAATAACGAAATTCTAAGATACTAATTTAAAAGGCAATATTATGCGAATCTCGTTAGCATGTGAATATCGGCTCCTATTGTCTCTAATCTACTTAACAAAAATTACAGCTGTCTAATGTGTACTTCTCGAGGACTAACAATATCTAACTTTGAGACATTGTGATTTCTGATTAATTTTTTTTCTTAAAATTTAACTAGGACTTCAAAAACGCCATAAGAATAATAATGCACTAATATTAGACACAGTACAGTGCCTATATGAGTTGCTAAGAAAAAAAAAAAGACGTGCATGTGAAAATAAATTAAAAGT
Organism: Oryctes rhinoceros; assembly: GCA_020654165.1. Lineage (NCBI taxonomy): Eukaryota > Metazoa > Arthropoda > Insecta > Coleoptera > Scarabaeidae > Oryctes > Oryctes rhinoceros. The sequence goes on from JAIOKQ010000983.1 coordinate 332,386, forward strand.
TTTAACGTACTACATACGTGATTACGTCGTAAGCAAACCTAAAAAAAAAAAAGAAATGGTAAATGCATTGAATGGCTAAAATTTACATATTACAAGCGGTCGCTCTTATAAATCCTCTTCAAGAGAAAAGTAACATTTTATTTAATAAGTGAGATTTATCGGCAACTTACTGTATATGGGATGACTGTTCGTATCCCAGACTCGCAACTATTTTCAAGTTTTTCATAGTTTTCCTTGACAGATTTGATGAATGTAGATGTGAATATTATACGCATCACGTTCTACGGCCGCAGAAGTAATAATCACTTATGTCAGGAAGGATATAAAGACATGGACTGTTATTATTGCCATGACCATTATATGGTTTGACTTGCGCGTACTGGTAATTTTTTAGAGCAACTTCATCGTTTATTTGGGGGTAGCTATGACTACCATATGAGGAATAAACCCGGAAAAACGAGTTACGTTTTTATAAAATTAGCAAAGATTAGATAGACTTGCGTTCATTCGCCTCATAAATGAAATTACTACTTATTTGCAGAGAGTAGGCAACACGAATCCCTTCTCATGAGAGGAATAGATACGAGTCTATCTAGTTGCTGCAAAAAAAGAACAATTCCATCTGCCTTTGCCATCTCTACTCATGAGAATGGGTTCGTGTGGCCTACTGGTGTCCCCGAGAGTCGACAAAACACGACTCTGTCTAGTCTCCGCTAAATTCGCGAATCGTACGAAGAGTGTATCCGTTTCTGCAGGTTTAATAAAGAATATTTGTCAGTGGTTCCGCATATTCAGTTATTACGTCACTACTGATGAAATGAAATTAACAATTAAATGTATTGTTTCGAAATGCTGCGTTTTAATTTGAAATTTCATAGTATGCTTAGATAAAGTAACTGTATTTTTTTGTTTGTTAGACGAATAGAAAACTAGTTTTAATAGGATTATATTATAACTAAATCTTTATTTTCAAAACAACACTTCCACATTGTAAATAGCTCCTTAACATAATTATTCTATCACTGTAATATCTAATTATTAACAAAAAGGTTAGGATAAAACATTTTCGTTAACAAAATTCTTTAATCATACCTCGAATGTTCTAGTGCGAACATTATATTTACGTGATACATTTTCCTCAGGTATCGCAGAAACAGTTCTTGTGGTTATTAAGTTATATGCTTAGAGCCATCCGTTGCCTAATATGTAACTGTTGAATTTGTAATAACACGTTATTAATGTTCTAGATGTATTTGATAATACATAATTAGCAAGCCAGTTATGGAATAAAATATACCGCTCGAATTCCTCACTTATTGCCAGAAATTAAAGCCGCAAGCAAGCACACTTCAACATCACATTTTTTTTTAATTTTACCTAGCATTCAAACTTGCACGTGCGACGACTGTTTCCTATATAGGACACGTTTTCTAAATTATAGACAGGTATATAATTTATACTACTTACATAGTATAAGCAACATTTAATTAAAACTCTAGAAGGATAAGTAGAGTAGTTCACTAACATATCAAGGGCGTGCCTTTTAAATCCTTCTTCTTTCTAAGATTAAAATAACATCGATTATAATGTGACTTACAAATAATGAGATATATTACATGACCATTTTAGTTGTTTGTTATCAACTAAAAAAATCATTCATCAATCATCAAATTACATTACACCGTATAAACTATCTGTCATAAATAGAGAGGACAAATGCGAGTGAAATCATACCTGCTTTGCAGCGACTAAACAGACTCGTGTTTTGTCGACTCTCGGGGAAACCAGCAGGCAATACGGACCCTTTCTTATGAGACGAATAGACACGAGTCTGTCTAGTCGCTACGAAAAAGATATGATTTCTCTCGTTTTTGTCTTCTCTGGACATAAAGGTCCGAACGGTACAGATTCCTGAAATAAAAGTAGTAATTGTTATAAATGTCCATTTTTCTCATGCGTTATAAGTTGTAAATGAGGGTAGTCTGAAAAGTTTTCAGCCTAACATACGAACATGTATTTTTTTGTCAAGTTCAGTTTTATTTCTCAACATAAGTCTTCTTGTAGATCGATAGACTTTTTCATATTGATACTCCCATCTTCTTAATATGCTTAGATCGTTGCTGGTATCTTGTTCGATAAAATATGGCTTCTTCATTCGATGAAAATCTCTGTCCTGCGACCGAAACCTTGAGCCTAACAAACCAAAAAAAAAGTTACCGGGGTAAGATCTTGAACTCCAATTCGTAAATTCCCCGTAGTATTTCCCCGTTATGGTCTCTCCTTTGTCAAGATAATCGATTAACGATACTGTGCCTTGATTTCAGGAGTTATTAATCTACGCCAAAATTCCGACATAGTTCGTTTAAACGGCTTTAACAGTAATTTGACAATGTTCATTCAAATGCATTTTTGGTCCCGAGTAAGGCACAAACGACTGTTAAACAACAACCGAGTGTCTAAAATGACAGAAATTTTCAAAGGTATCTTTCAATGCTGCAGTACGCTTTTATATTGAAAGAAACGGCGATATGGTTGGGCAAAGTTTATTATTATCAGGTTAACTGTTGCAATATAAAACACCATTTTTTAATCAATTTACCCAAATAAAAACACTAGACGCTGTATGTATGTGTCAATTACTAATGAAATGTAGGATGCTCAGAAAACCGTTCATGAAAAGATATTGTTATTCAAATTAATAAATCACATATATATATACCTTAATTATAAAGGTAACTTCTGTACTGTAGCGCTTTTATTTCTTATTATAGATAAGCGATGTCCATTCTTTCTTATTTTTTGCCATTCTTCTTGCATCATTCCACGATATCCCTCTTTTCCTCAAGCTTTCTTCTATTGTGCTATCCCATGTTTTTCTTAGCTTTCCTCTTTTTCTCTTGTGTCTTGATCTTGCCAGTCATACTCTTTTCCTCAGTCTTTCTTCTTCCATCTGTACCATATGCCCAAACCATTTGAGTTTCTACATCTCTATACTATCTAAAATCGATTCTACTCCTAATTCTTCTCTGATCTTCTCGTTTTTTAATCTATCCTTTCGAGTAATCCCTTTAACCGCTCTTAAATATTTCATCTCCAACGCTTGTATTCTATTCTTAGTTTGATTATTTAAGATCCAACTTTCACTGCCATAGGTCAATACAGGTTTAAATATTGTTTATTTTTGTCTTCTTTGAAAGTTCCTTTTTTTTATAAAAGCGTTGTTCAAAGAATAATATAATTTTATTCCACTTTCAATTCTGCTGTTAATTTCTGCTTCCTCTTTACTCCCTTCCTGATGTATATTTATTCCGAGATATTTAAATATTTCTATTTGTTCTAAAACCTTTCCATCTATATAAATTATCATCTTCGCATCGTGTTTCCCTAGCGACATGACGTTAGTCTTCTCTGCATTTATCTTCATATTTCTCTTTTTTAAAAGCTGTTTACCTAATATTTAAGTTTGCTTGCAGATCCTTTACATTCTCCCCGTACACTACCAAGTCGTCGGCAAACGCACTTTCCATCATCCTCATGTTTTTATACCCTATTATTTCATTAAATAAATATTCCAAATATAATTTTAGTTAATCTAACAAAACTTATTGGAGAGAAGTGATATAACGAGTTGAGTGCTTCAACTCGTTAACTTTAGTTGAACATTCAACTGGCTAATTAAGATAATTTCTTATTGTGATTCAAGTTCACTCCCAGCTCAGCTTACGTTTGGTCTAAATCAGGCGGAGTCGTGGCGTTCATTTGTTACGGTAGAAAAAACTAATTGGGTGGCTTTGGAGATTATTCAATTTATTCTTTCTTTAATATGCGAATATCTGCTCTTCCCTTCTTATAAATACTAAATATTACTAAATAATAATAATAAAAATAATAATTAAAATAGTTTGTATTATACATATATGTAATTATTATAGAAGGCAAAGGCAGATAAAATCATTACTTTTTTGCGGAGACTGCACAGACTTGTGTTTTGTCGATTCTCGTATTTAGTTGCTTCAATTTTACTCATTATGATGTGCTAATGTGTAAATACACAGAAACGTTTGTATAGGGTATAGAGATACGTACCAAAGTACAAAATCCCAACCATTAGCAACCAAAAGATATTATTTCTTCCAAATAATTTCATTATAATACCAAGTTATATTTAATCTTAAATCCAAAATAATTAATTCTAACACAAAAATGGTGTTACAATAAATATATATACGTAAATTAAGACGTTACTAGCAATTAAAAACGTTCGTATTTAGAATTAGAAGAACGAAATATTGTTTTTCTTTCTATTCCTGTTTTTGTTCATTTACGGTTGATAATGTTTGCTTATTATTTATTTTGCCATCACGTGTACATAGAAAAACCAACATGAAATGCCGAATTAACTGTTGTTGAAGTTGCTAGTGAAATCTAATATCGCCAAGCTCGTTACCATCATTATTACTTCTTGAGAAAGCTGCATAAAGAGCAATAAAGACCATCCTCCGACACGTGTGGTCTTACTAATTAAAGATTAATCATGTATAATTAACCAAATTGGTTTTTTAATATAATCAGTATTATGTATGGAATAAGGTAAGCGAAATTGATTTTACCGGGAAAAGTTCCTGCGGTTGATGATAACGACAATTAATTAAATAGGAAGAATGAAACTGACTTTGTAAAAAAAAAAACTAGAATTCATGACTGAACTGGAACCGAATAGGTACTTAATTTACATAAATAAATTAATTTTTGATGCACGAAGTTTAGTCTCGAGGCATTTTTCATAAAATTCAAACCCATCAGCAATTTGTCTCGGTGTTCCTTGAAGATGTATGGAAACGTACTAAATATAACTAGGTACGTACGTGTTTTAACATGAAACATGTACGTCTATCGTTGTGCTTCATTTTAAGTATCTATGCACTATATATGTATAGTACATGCACATCATTTAATAATTTGAAACACCAAGAGAAAAATGCCGAGATAAAAACCGGGATTTAGTATTAACTCACTCAAAATATGATACAGTACTTGGTAGGAGTTATTATACGAAGATATCAAATGGCAGAAAGAGAAGAATTTGTAATAAGGCAATTCAGGAGTTAGATGAGAATAGCGAAAAGAATGTACGAAAAATAAAAATTAGAGATGCATACTAAAAAACATATATATATTACAATAAAAAAAATTGAAGTGAGTTTGTTTTGAAGTACTTTATGAGTAGAGGGAACAAAAGCGAGTGAAATCATACCTTTTTTGCAACGGCTAGACAGACTCGTGTCTCATAAGAAAGGGTTCGTGTTGCCTATTGGTTTCCCCGAAAGTCGACAAAACACAAGTCTGTCTAGTCGCAGCAAAACGGGTATGATTTCACTCGCTTTTATTCCCTCTACTTATGAAGAAACTGTCTCATTAGGGTATCGTTTGTATATTATTTTCTATAACATCATCGTTAATCAATAAGTACTATGTGTCCTAGAAATCCCGAACGCGAATTAAGTTGGTAATCCGGATATTATTTATCTACAGTTGGTGAAATCCAGTGGCGTCGTACAAAACCACGACAAGATCATATTGTTCTGAATAATGACAAGCAATAAATCAGAATGAGGTTATATTTTTACAGACTTGTTATTAAAAACACTATTATTCAATGAAAATAACACTGATGAGTAGAAAATACGTTTATTTATAAAAACTGTTGAAAATGTTCTCCATTTGCTTCTAAACACAATGCTATTCTTCGCTTCATGTTTTCAAATACATGGCTGAGCTGTTCTTGTGTTATATTTTGAATTTCTTGCCTAATTGCTTCTTGAAGTTCGTTCAAATTATGCAATCGGTTTTTATAGACATGATTCTTCAGCTGTTCAAAAAGAAAATAATCTGGTGGTGTTAAAGACAGAACTCATCGTAGTTACAAGCCTTGGCTTATAATACGATTTCCATAAAATTGTTGCAAATAATCTATGGTGGTCTGTGCAGTATGAGCAGTGGCTCCGTCTTGTTGGAAATAGCCCCTTGTTATTTCATCATCATGCAGCTGATTAATAAATTCTGCCAATATGTCAGTTTGATATCGTTCTGCATTAATTGTATCGTTAAAGAATATTGGCCCTATTATTCTTCTTCTTGATATCGCAATCCAAATTCCAACTTTTAATGGATGCAACTCTTTTTCAACAAAAGTGTGAGGGTTTTCCGTAGCCCACGTTCGGTAATTCTGGCTATTTACATAACCAGATAAATAGAACCATGCTTCATCAGTGAAGAAGGTTAGATCCAGCAAATCATTATTATTAAGGTGCTCGTTGAACCATTGACAGTACAGTATACGTTGTTCATAATCACGAGGGTACAATTGCTGCACAACTGACACTCGATAGGGATACATATGTAAATTTTTATGCAGAGCCTTTGCGCAACTACTTTTACTTACACCTGACTGTGCAGAGAGCCTTCGCAGTGATTTCTTGGGGCTTTGATCCATTCGCTCTTCAATATCATTAACAACAGCTTCGGTTAATGTTGTAGGTCTTCCGGTTGGTTTATCCTTACAAATACAATTTTTTCTCTCAAAACGATTTATAATCTGACGTTTGTGATGGTCGAAAACTCTATATTTAACATTTTCATTGGGAAACGCTTCCACAAACTGATCGAAGCAAGACCGTAAACTGTACGACCAGGTTCCATCCTGGTTGCGAGTTACACTTCGAAAGTGGGCCATAAGAATGTATACGTCTAGCTCAGACGTAAACATCTTGGCTTTCCGGTTAATACTGAAAACAGGTTAAAATAGTGATTATTAAAATACAAGTTGAAAAAGAGAATTAATGAGCTCTGAAAAGAAGATAAGACAAAATCAAACCAAATAATTTGTACAAGACCGAAAATGACAACTGACAGCACAATTAATCTGTTTTGTCTGACAATTACAGACAATTTATTTACACGTCTATGTATTCAGCTCAAGCAGCAGTGTTACCACCAAAAGTTCATATATTTGTAGAGATGCCAATCTAATTCGCGTTCGGGATTTCTAGGACACATTTCTAGGACACAGTAGTAACATTGAGAAAGTTTAAAACTAATCCAAGAAATCAATTTGCAGCTTACTTTTAAATGTAATAGTTAAGTAAGCTGTATCAAAAAGATACCATTTGGATGCTTACAATTTCTCTACCGAGAACTCAATTGAAAAATAAAAGTATTAGAGGCTCAGAGATCTTACGGTTGTTACATATAAAAAGTTACATTTCTTTTTTGTGCAATTTCCACGACTCAGATTTCACTTGACAAGGAATTGCTCCATAAGTACTTAGGTACTATGTGTCCTAGAAATCCCGAACGCGAATTAAGTTGGCATCCCTACAAATATATGAACTTTTGGTGGTAACACTGCTGCTTGAGCTGAGTACATAGACGTGTAAATAAATTGTCTGTAATTGTCAGACAAAACAGATTAATTGTGCTGTCAGTTGTCATTTTCGGTCTTGTACAAATTATTTGGTTTGATTTTGTCTTATCTTCTTTTCAGAGCTCATTAATTCTCTTTTTCAACTTGTATTTTAATAATCACTATTTTAACCTGTTTTCAGTATTAACCGGAAAGCCAAGATGTTTATGTCTGAGCTAGACGCATACATTCTTATGGCCCACTTTCGAAGTGTAACTCGCAACCAGGATGGAACCTGGTCGTACAGTTTACAGTCTTGCATCGATCAGTTTGTGGAAGCGTTTCCTAATGAAAATGTTAACTATAGAGTTTTCGACCATCACAAACGTCAGATTATAAATCGTTTTGAGAGAAAAATTGTATTTGTAAGGATAAACCAACCGGAAGACCTACAACATTAACCGAAGCTGATTGTTAATGATATTGAAGAGCGAATGAATCAAAGCCCCAAGAAATCACTGCGAAGGCTCTCTGCACAGTCAGGTGTAAGTAAAAGTAGTTGCGCAAAGGCTCTGCATAAAAATTTACATATGTATCCCTATCGAGTGTCAGTTGTGCAGCAATTGTACCCTCGTGATTATGAACAACGTATACTGTACTGTCAATGGTTCAACGAGCACCTTAATAATAATGATTTGCTGGATCTAACCTTCTTCACTGATGAAGCATGGTTCTATTTATCTGGTTATGTAAATAGCCAGAATTACCGAACGTGGGCTACGGAAAACCCTCACACTTTTGTTGAAAAAGAGTTGCATCCATTAAAAGTTGGAATTTGGATTGCGATATCAAGAAGAAGAATAATAGGGCCAATATTCTTTAACGATACAATTAATGCAGAACGATATCAAACTGACATATTGGCAGAATTTATTAATCAGCTGCATGATGATGAAATAACAAGGTGCTATTTCCAACAAGACGGAGCCACTGCTCATACTGCACAGACCACCATAGATTATTTGCAACAATTTTATGGAAATCGTATTATAAGCCAAGGCTTGTGGCCACCGAGGAGTCCAGATTTAACACCACCAGATTATTTTCTTTTTGGACAGCTGAAGAATCATGTCTATAAAAACCAATTGCATAATTTGAACGAACTTCAAGAAGCAATTAGGCAAGAAATTCAAAATATAACACAAGAACAGCTCGGCCATGTATTTGAAAACATGAAGCGAAGAATAGCATTGTGTTTAGAAGCAAATGGAGAACATTTTCAACAGTTTTTATAAATAAACGTATTTTCTACTCATCAGTGTTATTTTCATTGAATAATAGTGTTTTTAATAACAAGTCTGTAAAAATATAACCTCATTCTGATTTATTGCTTGTCATTATTCAGAACAATATGATCTTGTCGTGGTTTTGTGCCACGCCACTGGATTTCACCAACTGTAGATAAATAAAATCCGGATTACCAACTTAATTCGCGTTCGGGATTTCTAAGACACATAGTATAATCTTTGACACAAAGTTATCTTTTATTCTCCACTATAACCAACTTACCTGCTGAAAGGTTTATTAACGTTTAGATAAAAAAAATCATCAAATAAAATCAATATCTCCTTGCTTATTTATACTTGGCCTCGACAGAAAATGGAAGTATTTCTTCGATTCAGGCGATACCATAAAAAAAAACTTATGTGTCGTGAACGAAAATCCTTTTGTGTTACTGCTGTGAGTGTGCCTTTTAAGATCCATATTTGATTCTATTTTATCTTTATTATTACATTTTGGCGTGTTAATGCTTATGTATTTGAGATTTTGTCATATGTGTCAGAAACGGAAAAAATGTTTAGTTAATAGTACAACAATTCTTAGAAAATTTGAAAATTTATGTTTTAAATTTATGTTAAAAATATTTTATAATACAAGGTAAGTCGGAAGGAACGAACCAAAATCTAGTAATATAATGTATACGTGAAAATAACGTAAGAAACTCGTACGTTTATTGTGCATTATTATATTGTAGTTTATATGCGATTTTCATTCGTTTTCGGATTGAAATTATAACTATAGCGTTCTTATAAATTGGGCAAGTATTCGCTTGTTTTCGAGTTAATACACCTGAAATAAAATCGAATTTCTTTGCATTGATTGCTCAAGTAAAACGAAACGTCAGGTTCACTCTACGTTAAACGTGGTTTGACGATGAAAAATGTTAATGTATTTTTTTAATACTTAACGTTAATGTATATTTTTAATTTGAAAACAAATAAAAATCACAGAAAAAGCATTCTTTTCCTCTGAGGGGATAAAAGCAAATTCAACCGATAATGTTGCTTGAGCAAACTAATTCTAACGAAATTATTTAGATTTACGCATTCGTTTAAAATGTTTTGATTTTTTTTAAGCGAGAACCAGTTCATCTCAAAAAACATATTTAATATTTTATAGGAGTTGCCGAACGCAGAGCTTACACAATGATCGTCTGATTTTAGCAGTCGCTTGTCCATAGCAGATACAGTTTATATAAACTAAATTAAATACACCGAACGTAAAACAATTAAAGTAAAGAACACAAGCTGTCACACTATTCGCCGTTATGGAAACAAAATCCGGGAATGTCAGTACATCAAGACAATTATTGCATCGATATGCCCAAGTTTCGCTCTTAATCGCGGAGTACGGCATTTGGGGCTACAGCTGCTGACAATCATCATAAAAATTGATTATCAACAACGTTTGATATGATTCATAAATGATGAGGTTTCAACTAAGAAATCTTTCTGAAAGGAACAGTGACGCGAAAGTCTAAATAAATTTCCACATCAAAACATTATTCGCAATTTAGCAATATTGTTTCCAATAATGCCAACCATAAGAATAAGACAAGCTTCTTTTATTTTGGTATTATACAAAATGTGAGATAAACAAATTAACAAAAATATGCAAGATTATTACTGGGAGAATTGCTTTAATGCTTTGCTTAATCAATCTTTAAAGATTTCTATTGAATGTTACAATAATTATACAAACTTTGTTGAGAATACATTTGATATGCATCATAAAATTTATATAAATAATTTGACGGAAATATTTTCCTGAAATAGATTGAAATGAACTAACTCTACGATCGACACGAAAACTGTCACAATTTGAAATACTTGCCATGATTGTTTTTTTTATATGTTTACATAAATAAAGGTAAACCATAAAAATTAAGATTTTAAAAGCTGTTCCTTTCTTTTTCAACCTCAACTGTCTTCGCCGCACTTAAATTAAAAAACAAAAATTTAGGTTCAGTTTTTCATTTCATTTTTGTTAGCAAATTAACCGTCGCACCGTGGTATGCTTGCATTATCCCCTAGTTTCATACATAAATCATATGTATTAACACTTTTTTATGTAATTCGTTTTACAATTAATTGCCTAGGTTTAAAATTTCGAATCAACAAGTAACAAAAATACATAAAGTCCTTAATTTGAGAAAAATTTAGAAGATCTCTGAAGTGACTCTTCTACGAGAATCCAAAGTCACACATTTTTCGTTGTACTCGTGCAACTTTGAATAGATCACAGATTTGAACGAATAGTGTCTCATTTTCATATTAATAATTGCACACGAAAATTGTAAAACTCATTCATCTTCACGATGTAAAGATATAGCTCTTAACGCTTAACTTAACGCAACAAACATTTTTTATTTCGAAATCTAAGAATTGAAGTGCCAATTAAAGTAAAACGCTGCTAATTACAACGAGGTGTTCTTGGTTATGTTCTTTATGTACTGCACCATCAGCTGCTAACTATCTGTTCGTTATGAAATGCTGCATCGTGAAAGCGTTAATTAAATCTGATGCTGGCATATCTCGGCTGACATGAATAAAACGTTCTTTAGCTTGGATATAAATTGAATGTGAAACGAAATAAGTTTTAAGTCTTTGCGAATTTTTTTAATGAAAATTAGAATTTGGAAAAGTTGTTATATATATATGCAATGCGTCTTCATTTTAAACGGAATTTTTTTTTGTATGAAAAAATAAATGTGATTATATTGTGTTTAATGGATTAAAATGACGTATTTACGTAAAAAAATAGATTAAATAGTTAGTATTTTGAAAATAGAAAGCTTAAAAATCCGCCTTACAATTCGAGAACTGCTTACATAGACTGTAACGGGTTCTCGGACAATTCAACGAACTAGGAAAGGACACAGATCAGGAAAATCAAAAATAGTTACTGGTGATGCTAAAGCTCCGAATATTTTAGTTGAACTATAAAGTATTCCAAATCAATTTCCATAGTTTAGGTTAGACCACAATATGTATTAGTTCGTTTCAAGATCCACCTATTTCAACAATTGATATTAGATCACTCCCATAGACATAAATTTTAGGAAATTTTAATTTTGTTGATTACCCTCAATGTCAATAGATGTAGCCCTATAGGACGTAATATTATTGGACAATTTGATTTATACCTGGAATTAGATTTGACGTGTTTTGTGTGTGACACCAGTTTTTCTTGAGACGTTTCATGTTTAAAAATCATACCGTTCATTTCGACCAATGAATTAAGTATAACATTTATTGCAATATTTGACACCATCATAACAAATAGAGCGGCCTTTTGGGAAAACCTGTATGTTTCGTATATAAGCAACTGTTTTCGTGTTTTTTTCTTTCTTAATTGTTTTTGTAATAGTTCATATTAATGTTCTCAATTTTCTGTTTTAAAATTATTGTTAATTTTAATATATTTAAAGCATTTTACACTTATTTTATTGGTTTTTATTGATTTCTTTATTTTATTGCAAGCATTTTTTTCACAATTATAGTTTACACTCCTGGCGAAGTTTTAAATAAGTAACGAAATATTAAGTTAACGAATAGAAGAGACTTTTTCCTTCAAACCACCATAGATCGATTAGCTGTTCAATTAATTACTTCCATTATTATTGTTATGTTTATTGTTAACTTAAATAAATCTTTTCGATGCCTATACAATACAATGTCAATACAATACCAACTCAAATACAAAAGTAAAAGTAAAAATAAAGAAATTGGACCTTTTTTGCTTCGCCTTATAGTTTTAAGACATGCCGATTTTAACTACATCGATATGCTAATTTAGAAAATAAAACATTTAGGAATGTTTAAAATATTTTTACGATACTCCAGACCTACGCATAGAATTCGTTAATAATAAATGTAAGTAAAACTAAATAATGAGTTTTTTTTTTAATACAAAAAATATCTCAAGAAGCAATTAATTATAAGTAGAAAAGTTTTGGTGAATCGATATACCAAAACGTAATTATGAAATTCGCAAGTAGGAGATCGGTTTTATAATTTACCTATTTTCTTAAAATACTTATCATCTCTTTTATGTTAGTGTCTGAAAAAAGCTAGTACATCATGAGGCTCTATTATATGTACAGGTATTTATGTTTAATAGCTATAAAGGGATTTATTATTAACATTGGTATTACTAGTGCAATTTTATTATACCATATTTTGAATAGAGCCATAAAGACAAAATATTATAACAGTAACCAAACCTGTGATAATAAACTAAAATAGTTGCGTATCTTGATATACTGTCGCACACTGATATACTGTCGCACAGACAGATTCGTGTTTTGTCGACTCTCGCCGACATCAGTAGGCAATACAAATCCATTTTCATTCCATTCAGTCTATCTAATCGCTGGAAAAGAGTAATAATTTCACCCACCTTTGTCCTCTCTACTCGTGAGGCGAATAGAGACGAGTCTATCTAGTCGCTACAAAAAAGGAATAATTCCACCTTTGTCATCTTAATTTATAAGTCACGTAAAATTATTTGCAATTCACAAGTTTTTGACATACACTCCGCCAAAAAAGTATCGCATAAACTAAAAAAGGGCATTTATAAACCAAGATATTTTTATACGTTCACAAAAAGTTTGCACAAAATCATGGAACATAGCTTTTTTACTTTTTTTTTCTAAAAGAACACATTTAGAAAAATGCATATGTGTAAGGTTTGTTCAGTTGTTTATTGAAAGTCTTCCTATACGGACAAATTTTAAAGTGCGAAGTCAGAGTTCTGTACCAACGCTTTTAAAACTAAAATGAGCAATTTAGCTTCAGAACAAGTGGCTGCCATAGTTGCTTTAATCGAAGATGGACGATCTCAAGCATACGTTGCTAATTTGATGAACATCAATCAGTCAAGTGTTTCTAGAGCCGTAGCCAGATATAGGGAAACAGGCAATTACAGTAGAAGACCTGTACCAGGTCGTCCAAGATGTTCTACTCGCCAAGATGACGGCTATTTACTACTACAAGCATTACGTCGAAGACATGTAACTGCGAGACAATTGCAGAACGACTTGGCTAGAGTCAGAAATACTCGTATGAGTACTCAAACTATTCGGAATAGGTTACGACGGAGTGGATTAAGAGCTAGAGTAGCTGTAACAGCCCCTTGTCTCACTAGGAACCACCGAGTGGCTCGCTTAAGGTTTGCCAGAGAACATGTAAATTGGAACATTAATGACTGGGCCAATATACTTTTCACAGATGAGTCAAGATTTGGTCTTTACACCTCAGATAGGCGTATCTCAGTGTACAGACGAGACGGTGAGCGCTATTCGCAGTGTAATATTAGACCTAGACCTAATTTCGCCGGTGGCTCTATTATGGTTTGGGGAGGCATCTGTTTAACAGGTCGTACAGAGTTAGTACCAGTAGACAGAGGTACACTGACTGCCCACAGGTATATAACGGACATTTTAGAAGAACATGTAGTACCATATGCGCCAATTATGAGGAAACGAATTCATGTTAATGCACGATAATGCACGACCGCATGTTGCAATAATCGTCCAGGAATACCTTAACGATGTTGGTATTCCAGTTTTAGATTGGCCTGCGGTAAGTTCGGACATGAACCCAAAATGTTGCCCCAGCGGACCTGCATGGACTAGAAAATGCTCTCCGTGACGAGTGGGAGAATTTGGATCAGGCTTATATACGGAGGTTAATCGAATCTCTGCCGAACCGTATGCGAGCGGTCATAAGAGCCAGAGGTGGCAATACTCAGTATTAAAAGCTACTGTTATGACATTTTTCTTTCCAAAATTATAATTTCTTGTTTTAATAAAAATCTCAAGTATGAGTTCTTGTTTTTATTTGGCCTGTATTTTATTTAAACAATCATAGAAATTATATCTTAGAGTTAAAGTATATTTACAACTTTATGCTACAAACAAAGATTATGCGATACTTTTATGATTCAAAACTAAATTATGCGATACTTTTTTGGCGGAGTGTAGAAAGCTAAGGTAAACACGTATGAACTTGCAAGAACATTGACTTGCTTTGTATAATTTATGACACTCGTCAAAAATAACATTCGAGGGTAATGTTGAAAAAAGTAATCAAACATGGTTCCAGGAATCCATCTAGACGTACTAGTCATTATTATAATTGACATTAATAGACAAGTGAAGTGATTGACAAACAGATGCATAAGCGACGCTTTTTTAACAATTGCGAACTCGGAACGGAAAGAAATAGTAGCGATGATTGTATGGAATTTATTCAATGGCTCTTAGTATATTTACGTTTAACAGTATCTGCGACCATCATTCCGGACAACCTGACAGCTTCCTATTAATCCACTTGCGTGTGTGGTATAATAATTTTGTAAAGAACGTCTCTATTTTATCTTCAACTTGTCGAATTATAATGGAAACACGGAATGCTGGTGTCACGCAGAAGGATAGCGACCACAGAATGAGTTCAATACCTTGAATTCTGTAGCGCACGTATTATAAGCTTAAAAATACTTTGACAACAGATTAATCTGTACTTAAGTGAAAGGTTTTGAGCGTTTTGTTATACATGGCATATTGCGATAAGCTTGCTCGTTTTATGCTCGCAATATACGAGCGTGAAATACACGTTTTCAAAATGCTTACTAACAACAGCGTCTGTCGTTATTAAAAACGTTAAGAAAGGATTTATTACTGGATTCTATGTATTTATTCTTTTTATAATGTGTAAGCTTAATTCAACGGACACGCTGCACGTGGCACAAGAACGTAGTAATCACATAAGATCACCAGTTATGCTTTCTTTGAAGTTGTCGTAAATTCGAATGTTAATTTTTTGTTTGCTTTCGAAGTTATCAATATAAATTTTATTAAAATGTTCAACAACAGCTATCAGACTTACTAGATGTCAGTCACATCACAAAAACATATTGGATAAAGATCTGGTTCTTCTTGAGAAATTTTCCTTTTTGGAGGTTTGCTACTAGTGTATTGAAAGAAGAAAGTGTATTGCGAAAGTAGTAGATATCACAATAATCAGTTGTGCTAAATAATCGCGAGGCAAATGAACAGAGGATAAATAGAAACGTTAGTGTTAGATATCGAATGTTAATTTGTTGCAATAAAACTGTATTTATTAATGTAATCAACAAATTGTACGAGACTGGAAAGCTTCCCAGTGTAAACATGATATCTAAACGAAGCAGTGGACAACAATTACAAGAAGTAGAAGATAGTCTGGATGCACCAGAAGAAGACGCAACTGCCACCTCACGGGGAATTAGTATTTCGGTCCGTACCATGTACAAAGAATACAGCACCTACAGCCAGATGTCTATCGTAGACGTATGGAATTTTGTTGATGGATAAATGATAATCCACGTTTTGTATCGCATATACTATTTACGGGAATACGGCTAATAATTGCTCATAACCATCATGTGTGGTCAGACGAAAATCCACACGCAACAGTCGAACGTAATATTCAATATAAATTTTTGGTAAACGTGTGATGTAGAAAATGTTTAGAAATGAATGGCGGTATTTTTGAAAATATATTGTAAAGAACGATAATACCAATAGAATACAGAAACTTTATTGTATGAAATTTTGTTTATTTTTAATTACGCTATAACTCGAAAACAAATAAAAATCGGATGACAACATTTCAGTTTTTTTTACAGTATTTTCGCCTGTAGAATACACTCCTAGAGTTTAGTCCATTCCTTACGACTCACTCTGTATATTACTACATACATATGGAGTAATACTTAACTATTGGGTCACTTACTTTACTTACGTAATCCGAATAAAATTTGGGAATTCAATTTTATTCTGTATTGAATCTCGGGGACTGGTTGAGCGTGTTAAGCTTATTATTGCTTTTGATATCTGGCGGCTATCGAAATTTATTGGCGCTCCATATTTATGGAGTTTCTTTTAGGTTTCAGTTAAATAAATGGGATTAACCAACTGAATGGCTCGTTATGCTGTTGTAAAAGTTACGAAATCACTATCACCACGGCAATGATGATTATAATTAAATGCAGATTAACCGGTATGAAAGGTGCAAACCTGATGTTAAATAAAACATATTTCACGTTATGAATGTGGTAACAGTCGGTTAAGAAAAAAAAGAGTAGGTATAATATCGATCCTTCACCGTATGTATTTTACCTTTTCGGTGAAAGCCAAACTAAATTATGAATTGAATTAACGTATGATAATAAATTTTAATTAACTAAATCATGTTAGATATATACTAATTAAATAAATGTGCACCATGGCAGTTATCTAAACTGTAATTTGCCAAATTGTTAGCGTTTTTTCTCAACCTTTCTAATTTAATATCAAATCAATGGAAAAGATAACGAAAGTTCAATTTTCAACAGTTTTTAATATTTATGCTGTCTATCTTATATAAGGGGAACCCTAAAAATTTTTGGCGTATTCGCATTCAAGGAAATCAATTGTCGACATATTCATTCCAATCTAAAGTGATTATCCCAGAAAAACACCTTCTAATGTTTCAACGACCTCTTCCGATCTCGAAAACCGCTCACCATGCAATTTGTTTATGACAGATAGGAACCGAAAGAAGTCTTTACGTGATAAGTCCGAAAGATAAGTCGCTAATTCAATGTTTTTCTCCTTAAATAATCGACTGTTCGATGCGCTGTGTGATAGTTGGCGCGCTGAAGGATGATGCACCAATGTCTCCTGTTTTTTCCGATTTCATAGAAGACTATTAAACTAGTTTTTGATCCTCAGGAGCAGCAACAATTCTTGTTGGTTTTTGTTCACTTTGGTTCGCCTGAATACATCCAGGTTTCATTACCTGTTGTAATACTGCGTACGTCGGCAGAAGCACAACGATTGAATTTTTGCACAAACTCACACGAGCCATTTTTTGAATGTTGGTTAAATTGTGAAATCGAATGACTGCAGCGCTTCTTCACTACTAAATGCTCATGCCATCTAGTGGTCAATTCCGGAAGTTTTTAAGGTACCCCTCGTATAGATATTCATTTTCTTCAAAAACCATCTAGTCTTGATATTCTATCTGTCTCTATGGAACCACTTTGATCCAACAGAAAATTAAGCATCCTAGTATCGATGCTTACTTAATTCGTTTCACTCGCTAAAGCATTACCGTAGCAATAAATCTAAATGTTTTAAGAGTTAATTCTTAAAGAAATTGTAAAATCTTTAAAATCGTAAAAAAAAGAAATCTTTCCGAAAAAGCTAACATCATTTGCGAAAGGTAAATTCAATAACAACACCCGGAAGATTGTTCTATAATAAAGCGACAACCGTGAAAACCTACAGTCAAAAATTTATCTGTAAAGAATGCGAGCAATAGTGTGTTTATAAAAGAATTTAAACGTTTAAGATGAAGCATTTAATAAATATCAAACATTAATACCGAAGACACTGTAACATTATTTATTACCGAAAAGAAGCTATTAAGTTAAGATCCAATTGAATAACCAATGTATGAAACAGATGAAAAATGTTAAGTACCTGGGGTCCAAGGCATAGAAACACTAACGAATCGATACGAGAGCGGTGCAAAGTGGAACCAGTAATTAACGCAATGGTGGGGAAGCAGTCTCAGTGGCTGGAACATATGATGAGGGTGGATGATCAAAAAATAGTTTAGCAAGTTTGGAGGCCAGAAGTAGCGACAAGAAACCTAAACGGAGAAAATCGCGCAAAACATGGAATGGTGAAATGGGAAAACTACTGAGGCAAAAGCATGTGTCATGGAGGAAGGCAGAGGCTATACCGTTGGACCGAACAAGACAGTAGAAATTTAACTCCAAGCTCTCTACTTCGCAATGTATATTAGGGTAAATAAGTGATATCATTTTTAAGTTAATCGTATAAATTATGTATTTTTACACGAAAATTTAAGATTTTATTCGTGAGTCAACACGATCTTTAGTCTAAGCCACTTGTAATAACAAAAATACGTCCTTCACATGATTATCAACAAAACTCTTCAAGATTACGGCGGATTCCTACTGCTTCTCTTTTTTCTATAATTTGATCCAATTTACCAAAACTTATGAATAAATCCATAAATATGAAGATGTTCACAAACTATTGTACCACCATTAGAAAAACTAAACGGTTTCGTGGAAGAAACTGAAAAGCTACCATGTAACATGAATATACTCAATGTAATGTATATACAAGAAATCTTCCTCATTTCTCGTTCTATTTCCGCATTGTATTAGTAACTGGTCCGTTTCACGTATCATCTAAAAAGCGTTTACTTCTAAACGTAAATAACTAAATATAGTTAAAAGAAATGCTGCGATTTGCTAGCCCGGTGAAAATAAATTATTACGCCGTGCTTAACCGTTTAAGTATTCCCATGCCAATTAATGAGGTCCGTTTTGGTGTTACAGATAAGTAGCTATACTATGAGTGGTCATAAATCAGACTTGAAATCATTTTTTTCTTTCCGTGTTCAATCCCACGCAAAACGGTAACACGACATCGTACCTAGAAACCGGAGACAGTTTATCTCGCAAACTATCTGACATTCTTCTCGTATAAGGGTCACCTAGTACTCATTATGGTGCACACATGATTACTTAGTAGTAATTGCTCTAACGATAATTACGTAATTACCTTATGTCGCTCACAACTAATGGAATGTCACTGAAGAAAAAGAGATTTCCTTCCAAGAACATGTTTCTATTATTACGCTAAACGGGAATGGAATCAATTTTGTACGCGTCAACGCCGCTATTAAGCGAATGTGCTATTTGATAACAAAATACTTTTCATACGTGAGAAGTAAAAAATAGAATTTACAAAAGGTCGTTTTGGAACACGTATAAGAGTTCCTCAACAAAGTTCTTAATTACATATTTCTTCTTCAACTTACTATTAGTTCAAAATTTCATGGTTTTTTTAATTGCATGGTTACTGCAAGTGGCTAAGAAATTTGTTAGGTTATGAGACCAAACAAACCAAATTCCTTTTGGTATGAAAAAACAATCACGCGCATGCACTATATTTACGCAACCTCCTTAGATGATTCATTTTCATGTAGATCTGTTAGAAATCAAAAAGCACAAACAAGAATAGCAACATTAAATACAGGTGACACAAAAGCAATATCATAATTTGAATTGGCCGCCATTTTTGCAGTTGACGCCAAATGTCACCGTGCTTTGACATTTATGATGTAGATATATATTAGTAGATAGAATTAGTTGTCAACAAGCCACGGAGCGATACACACCCCAAAAACGTGGAATTATTGTTATTTCTTATTTGACAAATTTTAAGTCTGTTGTTTTAACGCATCGTGAATTTCGCCCTCGTTTTCCTGGTCGTCGTATTCCAGGTGCTCAAACAATTAAACGTTTGTTCGAGCGCCGCGTGCAAACCGGGTCCGCTATTGATGTCGCAAGAAATGGTCGGCCTCGTAGTGCTTGTTCGAACGAGAACATCGCTGCTGTTGCCGACGAAGTCAGCGAGAATCCTCAAACATCAACGAGAAGACGATGAATACAATTAGGCATCAGCATTCATTCGTTTCAACGAATTTTGATGAAAGATTTGAAAATGTTCCCCTACAAAGGGCAAATTGTTCACGAATTGCTGCCTGCTGACCGTCGGGCAAGGTTAACTTACTGCAATCTACGCCAGATCTAACAGCACCGGGCTTTTTCTCGCGTTTACAACAAACCATGAACCGCGTTAGCCTTGAAAGCTAACATTGAAGCAGAAATCGCTGAATTGGAACCAGATGTTTTGCGAGCAACAATTCAAAATGCTGTAAAACGAGCGCAATTATGCATCAACTCGAGAAATGGCCATTTGAGCGATGTAATTTTTTCCAATTAATGTAATGAATTTTATACTTTCAAATAAACTTTTTATGAAAACAGAGCTCTTTTTTTCATTTATAAGAAAATGGCAGCCAATTCATATTATGATATTACTTTTGCGTCACTTCGTATAAAATGATCTGCTTACTTCCAGAAACATGTATCATATCGTCTTATTTCGATAATTCTTGTCAAAATTGTTTAAACAAATTACAAAGCATTTACTTTCATAGAGCAACGAATACGTTAGAAACACTAACTTTATATTTATATAAGAAAGTGATTGATTTCTAACTAAAAGAGTATGGTGGATTCAGCACCTGGGCAATGATAGAGCTAAGGTTACTGATAAACGCAATTAGAGGCTTTTTTTGGGATTTTGGCCACGATTTCCTCATTTTTTCCTGTTTCCTGTCTTCCTGTTCACGAATTGCTGCCTGCTGACCGTCGAGCAAGGTTAACTTACTGCTATCTACGCCATATCTAACAGCACCAGACTTTTTCCTTTGGCGCTTCTTAAAATCTCGCGTTTACCACAATAAACCACGAACCTCTAAGCCTTGAAAGCTAACATTGAAGCAAAAATCGCTAATCTGGAGCCAGACGTTTTGCGAGCAACAATTCAAAATGCCGTAAAACGAGCGCAATTATGCATCAACTCGGGATATGGCCATTTGAGCGATATATTTTTTTCCAATCAATGTCATCAATTTTACGCTTTCAAATGAACTTTTTATGAAAACAGAGCTCATTTTTCATTTATAAGAAAATGGCGGCCAATTCAAATTGTGACATTTCTTTTGCGCCACCTTGTATTTTACAAAATGTGTATTTAATTAATGAATTTTTTTGGCCGCAATCCATTATTATATTTTAATTTATGTATTATTCATTGTATTTCTAATATTTCTAATATTAAACAAAATAATAGTGTTACTTGGTGATATTGGAAATAATAATAAAGTTAGACTATCACCCAACTATCATATACAGACATGCGTTTTACCCTCATACGGCTCATCAGTACATATTTGCGAATGTAGTCTGGTAGTCTAATCTTTTCATTATTTTCATTAATTCCCTGTCTAATTAAGCTGTTAGTCAATTCTTACAAGCCCTATAAACGTGTTTGCAAATATTTCGACAAATTATGTAATTAGAACACCTATAAATAAATACTCTGATGCATATCGGCGCATTCAGTATCCGCTTTTCAACGGTCCAATGATAAATCAATAAAGTCCAATTTAAAAATCATTTGGCTGTGATAATGTTGTAACTTTAATTTTTTGAAGATTAGGTAATAAATAGTATAATTAATGTTTACATCGCGAATACATGTTCGTATTGACCACAACTCGAATTACCACGTGCCGTGATGCGGTCGTATTTACTTAAAAATAAAATGTTTGAAAAATATGCAACGGACGTTTAATTATAAAATTACAAAGGTGCTTGTGTATTCAGGCAGCCCCAGCAGGAATTGCAACTTTTGGTAGATTATTCATATTTAGTAAATGATCGGTTCGGATCAGTGTAAATGCAGTTATACTAATCCACTCTTTTTTTATTTTTTCGTATTAACTGAGTATTTATTAATTCCAAATCACAATATAATCACTTTGACGTAGTAATGAGCTGAATAATTTTCTATTTATAAATATTTAATTTTAATGCAACTGCTGATACTGGAGAAGTTTGAAATCTTAATCGTTTATTTTGTTTTTACTAATAAAACAAACGAACTGAGAAAATTGTTCATTTTTTACCACTCATTATTCATTTTTCATCTAGAAATTGTAACTGAAATCACGTTCAAGTTGTTTCGTCTAAAAAGATAGATATTTTTTTTTACAAAAATTAACGCAAATAACAGTTATTGTAAATATAAATTTTAAAAGAACTCTGAAACCTTTACTTTTTAAAAATGAGTGCTTTATTACAAACATCTATAGTTGCCTTGGTATTTCTCGTAGAGAATCGAACCTGACATCTTCCGTTTGTCGGTATTGAAAAGTGAACGTTCTAAGCGATAAGATTCTCGTGTTGTAGTGATTTGTATGCCTGACTGGCAAACGGGAGATGTCAAGTTGGAATTCTTACCGAGACGAGATTTTTTCCAAACAATTAATTACCCAGGAAATACCAACGAAATTATCATAATTCATCGACGGAAGCCAAATTATATTAAGCATCCTATTACATTTTGTTACAAAATCCAGTAAAACGAGAGTCGTTCAATAAGTCCTTAGAAAAAGATGGAAAAACAAGAGATTTTCTATAGATTTTTATTTATTTTTCAATATAATCTCTATTTAAGCCTACACATACTTTTGCAAGCGTTTTTCTAGCTTTTTTAAGCTCTCCAGGAATATAATTTGGGGCATTTATTTGGACAATGACAACTTCGTTTGACATGAACCGTTGCCGTCGAGCCAATCCTTCAAATTTGGAAATCAAAAAGTCACTAGGGATCAAATTCGGTGAATACGACGGATGTTATATTAATTCGAACTTTGATTTCATAGTTTTGGACATCGAAGCTGCGCAGGTGTGCACCCATGCATTATCTTGACGGAGGAGTCAAGTGATTTTTTTCTCTTGGCTTAACCGGTCCAACAACGACGCATAATACTTTCTAGTTATTGATTCCTCTTTTTCTAAGTAATCGATGCGGATGATTCCGCGTGCATCCCAAAAAATCGAAACCATCACCTGGCCGATTTTATCTTCATCACGTTTTCCAGATCCACTTTGTATTCAAAAACGCGTTGTTTTAACTGTTGTTTTGTATCCGGAAAGTAGCAGTTTATCCATCTTTCATCCATAGCCACCTGTTAACGGTTCAACTCCTCAGTATACTCCCGGATATCTCCTATAAAGAGGTTCATCAACAATATTATACACTCCGCCAAGAAAGTATCGCATAAACTAAAAAAGGGCATTTATAACCAAGATATTTTTATACGTTCACAAAAAGTTTGCCTCGTGTATGTGAACTATAAAAACACTAACAAAATCATGGAACATAGCTTTTTTACTTTTTTTTTTCTAAAAGAACACATTTAGAAAAATGCATATGTGTAAGGTTTGTTCAGTTGTTTATTGAAAGTCTTCCTATACGGACAAATTTTAAAGTGCGAAGTCAGAGTTCTGTACCAACGCTTTTAAAACTAAAATGAGCAATTTAACTTCAGAACAAGTGGCTGCTATAGTTGCTTTAATCGAAGATGGACGATCTCGAGCATACGTTGCTAATTTGATGAACATCAATCAGTCAAGTGTTTCTAGAGCCGTAGCCAGATATAGGGAAACAGGCAATTACAGTAGAAGACCTGTACCAGGTCGTCCAAGATGTTCTACTCGCCAAGATGACCGCTATTTACTACTACAAGCATTATGTCGAAGACATGTAACTGCGAGACAATTGCAGAACGACTTGTGTGAGTACTCGAACTATTCGGAATAGGTTACGACAGAGTGGATTAAGAGCTAGAGTAGCTGTAACAGCCCCTCGTCTCACTAGGAACCACCGAGTGGCTCGCTTAAGGTTTGCCAGAGAACATGTAAATTGGAACATTAATGACTGGGCCAACATACTCTTCA
Source organism: Oryctes rhinoceros (assembly GCA_020654165.1). Taxonomy (NCBI): domain Eukaryota; kingdom Metazoa; phylum Arthropoda; class Insecta; order Coleoptera; family Scarabaeidae; genus Oryctes; species Oryctes rhinoceros. Next base: position 356,576 of record JAIOKQ010000983.1, read on the forward strand.
CAGATGAGTCAAGATTTGGTCTTTACACCTCAGATAGGCGTATCTCAGTGTACAGACGAGACGGTGAGCGCTATTCGCAGTGTAATATCAGACCTAGACCTAATTTCGCTGGTGGCTCTATTATGGTTTGGGGAGGCATCTGTTTAACAGGTCGTACAGAGTTAGTACCGGTAGACAGAGGTACACTGACTGCCCACAGGTATATAACGGACATTTTAGAAGAACATGTAGTACCATATGCGCCAATTATAGGAAACGAATTCATGTTAATGCACGATAATGCACGACCGCATGTTGCAGATAATCGTCCAGGAATACCTTAACGATGTTGGTATTCCAGTTTTAGATTGGCCTGCGGTAAGTCCGGACATGAACCCTATCGAGCACGTGTGGGACCTCCTTCACAGACGGATACGAACCCAAAATGTTGCCCCAGCGGACCTGCATGGACGAGTGGGAGAATTTGGATCAGGCTTGTATACGGAGGTTAATCGAATCTCTGCCAAACCGTATGCGAGCGGTCATAAGAGCCAGAGGTGGCAATACTCAGTATTAAAAGCTACTGTTATGACACTTTTCTTTCCAAAATTATAATTTCTTGTTTTAATAAAAATCTCAAGTATGAGTTCTTGTTTTTATTTGGCCTGTATTTTATTTAAACAATCTTAGAAATTATATCTTAGAGCGCATTAAAGTATATTTACAACTTTATGCTACAAACAAAGATTATGCGATACTTTTATGATTCAAAACTAAATTATGCGATACTTTTTTGGCGGAGTGTACTTCCCTTTATCGTAGCATTTAACTAGGTACATAAGTTCTTTACTCTCGAGGCAACATTATTCAAAAATTGAGTGACAATTTGTTTCAATTAATTAAATCATTCATTTGAGTTAAATCTTGCAAAAGTTGTATTTATTTTCATTAGATAACTGGGATAACCACGTTGGCAAAATTATATATTAATCCTAATAAAGAGTAAAAATTAACTTTGACATAGAACCGTTCCATTGAAATAAGAGATACTTACTCTTAACCAAATATCACGTTATCTCGTTTTTTAATCATCTTGTATGTCACTGAGATTTTAGTAGTGAATAAGTACTTGCTAGATAAAGCAAAACTTGTTATAAAGTTTTTTGTTAAATTTTATATTTTTTGCAAGTTATTGAAAATACACAGAAAAACTACACGAGATAATAATAATAATAATTGAATTTTATCACGCAACTCTTTCAATCCGCTATTAAATTTGCCTATTTTATTTAATATCCTAAACAGAAATAGATAAATGCTATTACTAATAAATGAAGAATTAAACATTTGTCTTCTTGCTTTATATGTAAGCAATAAAATCAAGTATTTGTTGTAATTAGCAAATAAAGTTATATTTCTAATGTGACATCTGTACCACCAAATAGAGTATGTATAGCAATATGATACTGTCTGAATCGCCTAGTTGATTTATTCGTATGCTCTCGCAAGTGACAAATCAGGCAAGTGAACGATGCCACAATTACAAGAATGATTAATATTGCTAATGCAGCTGAATCCACGATCACGCTAGCAAATGACACTCCGAACGATAAATCAAATTTTATTGCGAGCCGCAAGAGTTCACCGTATCCGATGTTATTAAGCGTCGCATTGGTGCTACAATTACAAGAAAATAGTGGGTGGCCCGCATACGAATTATAATATGCAAAATTTGGGTGTGTGTCCATATTAAATAAAGTTGCTTATTTTTGCTAATTTTAAAGCATAGCTACAATGATATTTTAATGCAAATTACTTTTATCAAGCATCTTCACAAGATATTCTTCTATGTATTTACTTACATATGCTGATTACAATGGCTTTGTCTTCATACTATCTATAATTGAAATGATTCTGGTTCGCACAATAAAGTTACATTCTATTATCTTCCTCTAGTTTATATGGAAAAGTGACTAGGGGAGAAATGGAGAAATTTACTGCCTTGCAGAGATCCGACAGATTGACAATTTTTGTAATTAGGTTGCCTAACGAGGAGCGTTTTTGGCGATTTTAAGGCCACATCGCTTCTTTCTAATCAACTTTGTATAAAAATAGCTTACTGAAACTTTCATTGATATTCTTTCGTAAAATTTCTTAAAATATTATATATGACATACCTTTCCATTATTTTTCCAAAGATTTAAAAATATATAAGATGTTACTCTTCCGATGACACCAAAGATAAAATTAGTATAAAAAATAAATAATAATTCGATTCAAAATAATTCAAAAAAATAGAAATAGGGTTTTTCCATATGCGTTATTTAAAAATTTGTATTGGGGAGAGGGAATAATTTAAACTGTCACTGTATGTATCGTTATGAAAATATAATGATTTTATTCAACACTACGCAATTCGTAGTACTATGTAGTTTACGTACATGTGACTTTTAAGGAAATCTTACAGCGCTAAGATCCATTAGCAAAATACACAGATTCCCACTTACACCTACATGCGCCTGTGAGAGAACCGTGTTAGTCATTATTGTATGTATTCACGTCACGCCTACTTTAGTCCAGGTTTAAATTGATTACGTTCGAAGATAATTTAAGATAATCTGTTAGTTGGAAAATGTTTTCCATATCACCGCCACTTTCTTGGTTTCCGGGCTGGAGTGATACATTCTGCCCACAGTCTTACTGGAAATCTTCAGGACTATTACTGCACACTGAACGGAGGTAATTCACTCAGGAAGGCGTTGAATCGTTTTGGATCAATGAAACGGAAACGATAAATAGCGAGAGTTAAATTGAATTTCGTAGCTAGTTTTCAGTAATACAAGGGCTGATCGATCGTTTTGTTTTACCGATGTACATACGCACTTATCGCATATGGAATCTGGTAGACACACATCTGGTTTTTATATTGTTCCTGAAGAGAGCCTGCGAAGGTTTCGATTTTTTGTAAATTATCGAAGTCGATATTCAGGTATACTCATTCAAAACATTGCAACTTTATTTAATTCGGCAATCTCTTGCCCTGTAAAAAGTTGAGTCAGCTTCACCTCCATATATGTATACACCTCCTTTGTAAGTAACGCCGTCACGTTCCTACATTCATAGCACAATTTATTTCGAACCCAATCAAAAATAATGCATACGTTTGTAAGACGCTCAAAGTCAACATAATCATAGCTCAAAGCGTACACTTCGGAACTGTAATACACCTTTTTTCATAAAATTTCTACTATCCGACGCGCTACGATAAGTCATATAAAAGAGTTCCTAGAAGCTGTACAATGCAATGAATTTTGTTTTTTTAAATGAATATCTTTCTTTGAGCATACTTTTTGTACTGCTCATCCATAAACCAACTACGTTAATAGAATTTTCTTATACTAGTGGTTCATGCCGCTGAATAAAGGAGCGTTTACCGCACTTACCTGTCAAAGATAAATTGCTGCAACATACTAAAATCATCAATTACTTTCCTAAAGCAGAACGTGGATGAACTACCGATATCATTATTAAATATGTAATTTTTCAATAACGTTGTTACGTTACCGCTTAATGTAAGTACGTAAAAACGTTGTACCTATGTAACTAGTAACGAGCTGTTTATTAGAATCGAGAACAGTTAATGAAACGCAAACGCCTCTGTAAAAACAATCATTATCAAATGATTTCTTTCGAGAACCTCGTTCACATACAACATTCAAAAAATAAATGGTGTAACGTAGATAATAAAAGTGAGCTAGCCCTTTACCGCCATGTTAATGAACATTGCTGTAATGTTAAAAAAATTGAAAGACAAAGATAATAAAATGTTCAGTTATGTAATGAAAATGATTATTTCTGCATAAATTCAAGTGAGAGATGAAATGTCAATGTTATGCCTTAAAAAATGCTTTAATGTTGACATCATTAAAGCGTGATGTACCTTGAAACCGTGTTTTGCGTTTAACAATGGAGAGGCGGAGTCCTAATCCAAAGACCGTAAATTAATTTATGGCAAATTTCCTTCTAAAGGTGTCGTCACGGAGGAAAATATATATTAAAAATATGGACAGGAAACTTTACAATTGATGTTATAATTCTTCTGATTACCAGTAATAATAAACATTTATTACATTACAGAGCGTTTCCATATAAAAGACAACCAAAACATTCAAAGTACAAAACAATAAGCATACAATACATAAAAGAATAATACTTATTTTATATCCTAATGATAATAAAAAAAACTAATTTCTGCTAAAGCCAGCTTTTGACTAATAGTAAGTGGAGTCACAATTTGGCGATACTGCGTTAAATGCGCGACGCATAGCTACAATTGGAGAACTCAGTGATGTATTTAGATGAACTTGCGGTGTATAAAAGATGGAAGTCGGTCTAGCAACAGATCGGAAAACAAGCAATTGAGGCTGTGCCAATAGGTGTGGGGAGTCAATTTTGTTGTAAATTGCAAACAAATTTGATAAGATGTTGTTGACGTCTAACGTCGAGTGAAAAAAAAATAGCTTTTGTAGCAACAGATCATAACTTATAATCAAAAACAGATACTTTGATAACTTTCTTTGTGGATTTTCTAAGGATATGCTGTGCGTAGTCCAATATTCCAATAATAAGTCCAATATTTGCCGTGTGCTTCAGAAAATTAGCAGCGACTAAACAGACTCGTGTTTTGTCGACTCTCGGGGAAACCAGTAGGCAACGCGAACCCGTTCTCAGGAGACGAATAAACACGAGTCTATCTAACCTCTGCTAATTCCGTGAAACGCATGGAAAGTGGTAAATTTTAGTAAGTAGTGTAAAGATCTTTACTCAAGTTTGGAGCTTACATATACATAAAGCAGAGGAAACTAAACGTGTTCCGGGTTTGAACCGTGTGATGAAAATGAGTTCCCGTGCTAGCTGTTGCTTATCATTCTCCTGAAGAAGCCCCATACGATCGTGGGGGAAACATCGCGTCTTTATTTCAACCAACACGCCATGATACGGTTCAAACCCGGAACACGTTTAGTTTCAACTGACTCTGGCCGTGGAAGCCTACGTTTTTATTATAAAGTAGAGGAGGTTGATTGTATTGCTGTGAACTAAATGGGTGTTTCTGATTAAAAATTCTAACATTTTAGTAGCAGGTGAAGGCAGAATATTATCCCTAGGTATAGAAAATATGAAGGCTTTAATCCAGATTCTTGAACATTGAAACTCGAATAGCTGGTGTACCATTGATGAAATAATTAAAGATTGAGGGATTTATATTCTTAGTAGTGGCGATATTACATTTGGCAACATTTAGATGTAGGTAGTTGGCAAACGAAAATCGAAAAATTTTGTGAAGCTAAATGGCTGATGTGATCAAAGGCCTTACAATTGAATATATAGTGTCAGCTTATTCGCAAGCATCAAGTGTACTGAGAGTATATTGTGTGCTGGACTAGAAACTACTCCCAACAAAAATATAAGGAACAGCTAATATAGTTTGAGACGAGGAAATGTAAAAAGGAATCAATTAGAAAGACCCTAACGAAGTTATTTAGGATAAAAGTAGGTCAATAGGTTTTCATATCACCAGGCGATCCGCTCTTAAGTACTGGACATGGCTTAGAACACCACTGGAAATGTATGTGGTTGCAAATGATGGTTAATGGCTGTATCAACATAATTCTACAGTCACGAAAGAAAAGCTGGGAATACTATGTATATCAGTAACTTGATCTTCAATCCTCTTATAGACCTATCCACTTCTACTTCAGTTAGTCTAGTAATATAATGCAAGGTGAGCAAACCAGTATGAAGAAAACTCCAACAAATCCATAACTGGATTAGTGTTGACATATACACTAATACCCATTGGCAAAATATGTGCAAAAATCGTCAACGAACGTTTACGAACTCTCGTAAATAATTTAATATATAGATGGGTACTGGATATTATATAGTGTATTGCTGTCCTTGAGCTAATACTATGTACTTATTATATTTATTATACCTGGCAATATCTATTTTTCCCAATATATGGACACTAATCTTTTATTGGGTAATATCGGCGTTCTGCCTTTTTTTATATAATTTCTGTCAATGGAAAAGCTTTAAAATTAATTTTGAAGATATTATTACTACTACCTACTTTGTCACACTTAATAACTAAACAAGACGCTAAACACATTACGATCACGTACTTATGAAAGTTGTTCTACTTTTTTCCATCGATAACGAAGTTGAAGTTATTTGGAACTATTATTGTTTTCATTTCTTGGAGTAATTATAAAAAAAAAATAATAAGAAATCCACTTTCATCAACTAGCTAGCTTACTTGGGTAAATGCGCAGCCGAATCATTGACCAGATTGGCTACGCGCTGAGTTTACTCACCACAAACATACGTTTAGGTAATTATGACCCATGATGAACATGCAGTTATTAACATCTATCTATTGTGCTTACAATTGTCGAATACATGCGGAAAGTATGTGCATTTTTTAACTATGCTGTTGATAATTTTTTTCAGATTCAATTCAGCCTTGACTTATTCTGAGATATTAAATCAGCAGAAGAACACAAAAAAATTTATAGAAATAATAACCAAACAAAAAATAGCTGATATCATTTACAGTAAGAGCAATGCATTTATCCTTGAAAATGTTTCTGCCTACCCGGCGTCATCAGCGTGGTTTAAATTTACCTTCTATCGCTGTCGCCTCGCAGGTAATGTTATAACATTCGAAGCTACGATTTAAACGTTTCTTAGCACCCTCTAAGAATGCCTACCGTTTAGAAAGCAGCGATATAAATCGGGTACTGTTCCGCAAACCATTTCTCAAGTAGTTCTTGACTGCTTACCAAGAGATGGCGTTCGTAAGGAGCACATTGGGAAACTGCACAACTGTAAAAGATTCCCATAGGCTTACCAAACAAAAAATGTTAAAATAGCTTTCTCATCTCAGACTCGCATTTTGTCGACTTTCGGGAAACTAGTAGGCAACACGAACCCATTGTTGTGAGACAAATGACTAATGTGTAATATGTCTTAAATATGAATCAACGAAAAACGGTAACACATTTTTTTTTTTTGTTGAATTAAAGCAATCATTTTTCTCTGTGTACAGCTAAAATACTCTCGAAACCACGTTGATGACAGTGAATAGGCAGAAACATATTCCTATTCTTACGTTGTCCGTAAATGCTTCCGTCAATACCATAAGGAAGCTATTTGAGCATTATTTGTTTGCTTACTGCAGAAAGATATTTAGTGAAATACAATATTTCAAGTTCGTGAGAACCTCAGGAGAAGGCGCCACTACATACTCTATTTCCCATTACAAAGAATGCATGTGTTGATATGAAATATAATATTTCAAATTCCTTTTCATAATAACACATAATTTATATTTACAAATCTTTGTATGTTAAATAAGAACGTTGTCATCACCTGGAACAAGTAGCATTAAAAAATCATTAGCCAAGCAGCCAATTTAACTTTGATCATTTTGTTATATAGAATAATCATCTATAGAAAAACTCCTAAACTAAATAAGTTCACGATAGATGTACATATGAATACCCATAATGATCATTTTATGATTATCGCGGTGAGTTTTCTGTGAATTAATGAATTAATCATTTAATTCTCTGTATTACAGCATTCGTAATTAATTTTTAATTTAATTTCAATTTAATCACAAATCTATGGATATATTTTACAAGAATATGTTCAGTAAGTACGCAAAAATGTAAAAATGAGCGAACCTCGAGAAAAATTATTGCTTTCTTTTTAATATAACAAACTCGTTCTTTCTTTTTCTCTAATTTTATCTTACAAAGAAAAATTCCAGAGTCTCAAATTCAAATGTTAATGAAACTTATTGTTAGTGCAAATAACGAGCATATTGAAGTATACACATAGCATTTCCCTAAGTGTGCTGAAACTCGTCTTGAAAGGTTTTCACTTTTCACTTTTTTCCATATAATTGGAAAAGATAGAAGGAAAGGAAAAATTGTATAATATTTAAGGGCCTTTCATAGTACGTGTATACAGCCTTATTCGGATATAGTACGAAAAAAAAATTAGGTGAAAGAAACGCATGAGTAATGCCTAAATACAAAATATTATGGTTCTATGTGCACGTAGTAACGAGAAAATGATTTTTCTTTATTCGAGTCCGACTCTGTCTTAGTTAACATATGGGAATCTCCGGCAGTCGCTGAAGCAGCGTTCGGATATCCATTTAGTATGCACATAGCATTCACCGTCATTACACGCAATTGCAATGGCATCCTATACGAATATCGAATACACCGATATGATTTTGATTTATGGCGAAACAGGACAAAATAGTCTTGCGGCAGAAAATTTGTACGCGGAACGGTTTCCCAATCGGCGGCATCCATCATCCGAGACAATTGTGAGAACCGTGTATCGACTTCGAGAAACAGGATCAGTAATTCCACGTTTCGAAGGTCGTGGCCGTCATATATCACGTAGAGTTCGGCAAGCAGAAGAGCATATTTTAAACATCGTTGAGGCGGAACCAGGCATAAGTACTACAACTTTAGCCCAGCAAGTAAATGTGTCCCAAACGACGGTGCATCGAATGTTGCAGCTCAACGCATTCGCGAAGACATGGTAAATTTTACTCGTGTGCATAATAACTTTCGTCGCCGAATTGATGCCTGCATTAGAGCTCACGGTGGACATTTCGAACATTTTTTACATTAATAAATTATTTTGTCCTGTTTCGCCTAGATCGATCCTTGTTAGGACCACCACAAATTTCATAAAAAGAAAAAGAATGTATAACTACAAATAACTCAAAACCCGACATTTCGGATGCATTAACTTTAAACATTAAGAACGCAAATCATATGGTTATCGGCATATTCAATGTAAACACATAAACACTTCGACATCAGCTGTACGACAGACTTATGCATTTCAATAGACTATTCACTATTCATAGCATCTACAATGCTTTATCGCTTTTTATTTGCATCTGGGTTAACTTTGATTCATCAGCGGTATTTGTATAATATAGGAGAAACAAAGATATGGACCGGCTTTACGTGCATTTTGGGCCCTAAAATTTGAACAAAATGTATATGTTACAAATAAATTTCTTTTTAAATTTTCAGTAACACATTGATAGGTAGTCTTCAGATTTCGGTAGCTTACGTGCGTACGTACGTATTTACAGGTAACCCTGTATATAGGATGCTACGATTAAACCAAAAATTTGTAAGCGAACCATCCTGAAATATTTTAGACAAAAGTTGTATGTGTTTTAATTTTATTTAAAACACATACAGATTTTTATCATTTCATATGGTTCTCTTAAAGAACATATCGACATACATTACAGTCCGGTTTGTGCGGATTTAATTATATACCCACCATACCAAAAAGCTACTCTTGCTTATGCAAATCAGAAAAAGCGTATTCGATTTTTTGTCCAATTCATACCCTATGTAACTTCATTTTAAATCTCCGTTAGCTAAACATTTTTACTGATAGTATTGGTTAAATTAGTATAATATATTTACATAAAGTTAGGCATATAGAATCGTATGATTGGGTATATCTGCTATATTGTATGCTGTTAGTCATCTTCGTAATTATTCAAAATAATTCAATTTGTTTAAAGATATTTATGTTTACAATCTGCATCTTTTTTCTGTGTGTCTAAATCACGAATAATGATGTGAGAATCAGCATAGGGCACAAGCGCCTGCAGAACATATTGATATATAGCTATCAGTTTCCTCTCCAAGCTCTCTCTTCAGACATAAAGCTGTGATAGAGATTTAACATTTCTAAAGTTTTTTTTTTTTGTACGGATTCAAAAGACAATTGCTTATTCTTTGTGGTTTTCTGATAATTAACAGCGTTTTATTCCTATTCTATACTGGCAGGCACACCTCCTTTTTCTGATGCACAAGGTTCCGACTCCTATAATTAGCCGTTATATAATAATAACCAAGAATATATAATGCTAAGATAGTTTAAGCTTTCTCATGGTATTGATGGAATAATTCACGGCGAACGCAACAAAAAGGCAGAAAAAAGTACACTAACACGCGAACGTTTCTGCCTACCCGGCGTCATCGGCCCGATTTCGAGCGTACTTTCATCATCTCTACCTTCTGACGTTGTTGTCTCACACTTAATGCTACATCTTCCAAAACGACAAACTCGACATTTCTTGCCCTCTAGTGCCCTCTAGTGCCATAGAAACGCCTGTCTGCCGTCCAAGAAGCAGCGACATGCAAGGTTTGGGAAACAGTACCCGGTTTATGTTGCTGCTTCTTCGACGGCAAACGGGCGTTTGTGAACTATTGCATCGATACCATGAGAGACCTAAGTTATCTTAGCTCTCAAACTTGGGCAGAAGTTTGGAACAACTTACACAGGCATATGGCGGTTTTTAAAGTATTTGTACTTATAGTTTGTCTGTGCAACATTAGAAATCAAACAATGTTCGAAAATATTTTTATTTAATTTAATTTTCGAAGTTGTTATTTTATATTTTTTTAAACTCTCGAAAGAGTGTCCAGGTGATACTTACGAATCCACTACGAACATTATCTATTGTTTAGAAAGTAATTTCTCCATTTTGAAACACTGTATTATCAAAAACCTTTCTTTAATACACTCCGCCAAAAAAGTATCGCATAATTTAGTTTTGAATCATAAAAGTATCGCATAATCATTGTTTGTAGCATGAAGTTGTAAATATACTTTAATGCGCTCTAAGATATAATTTCTATGATTGTTTAAATAAAATACAGGCCAAATAAAAACAAGAACTCATACTTGAGATTTTTATTAAAACAAGAAATTATAATTTTGGAAAGAAAAGTGTCATAACAGTAACTTTTAATACTGAGTATTGCCACCTCTGGCTCTTATGACCGCTCGCATACGGTTTGGCAGAGATTCGATTAACCTCCGTATATAAGTTCTAGTCCATGCAGGTCCGCTGGGGCAACATTTTGGGTTCGTATCCGTCTGTGAAGGAGGTCCCACACGTGCTCGATAGGGTTCATGTCCGGACTTACCGCAGGCCAATCTAAAACTGGAATACCAACATCGTTAAGGTATTCCTGGACGATTATTGCAACATGCGGTCGTGCATTATCGTGCATTAACATGAATTCGTTTCCTATAATTGGCGCATATGGTACTACATGTTCTTCTAAAATGTCCGTTATATACCTGTGGGCAGTCAGTGTACCTCTGTCTACTGGTACTAACTCTGTACGACCTGTTAAAAAGATGCCTCCCCAAACCATAATAGAGCCACCGGCGAAATTAGGTCTAGGTCTGATATTACACTGCGAATAGCGCTCACCGTCTCGTCTGTACACTGAGATACGCCTATCTGGGGTGTACAGACCAAATCTTGACTCATCTGTGAAGAGTATATTGGCCCAGTCATTGATGTTCCAATTTACATGTTCTCTGGCAAACCTTAAGCGAGCCACTCGGTGGTTCCTAGTGAGACGAGGGGCTGTTACAACTACTCTAGCTCTTAATCCACTCTGTCGTAACCTATTCCGAATAGTTTGAGTACTCACACGAGTACTTCTGACTCTAGCAAAGTCGTTCTGCAATTGTCTCGCAGTTACATGTCTTCGACGTAATGCTTGTAGTAGTAAATAGCGGTCATCTTGGCGAGTAGAACATCTTGGACGACCTGGTACAGGTCTTCTACTGTAATTGCCTGTTTCCCTATATCTGGCTGCGGCTCTAGAAACACTTGACTGATTGATGTTCATCAAATTAGCAACGTATGCTTGAGATCGTCCATCTTCGATTAAAGCAACTATAGCAGCCACTTGTTCTGAAGTTAACTTGCTCATTTTAGTTTTAAAAGCGTTGGTACAGAACTCTGACTTCGCACTTTAAAATTTGTGTTCTTTTAGAAAAAAAAAAAGTAAAAAAGCTATGTTCCATGATTTTGTTAGTGTTTTTATAGTTCACATACACGAGGCAAACTTTTTGTGAACGTACAAAAATATCTTGGTTATAAATGTCCTTTTTTAGTTTATGCGATACTTTTTTGGCGGAGTGTAATACAAAGCTGTATGTATACGGAAGGATTCAAGACATCTGTACTTTTCATTAACGGTACATTTGAGAAAATATAATCATATTTCCATTGCTTATCCAAATAATGTCTAGCTTTATCAGTCCATTGAATTATACTTTAATAGCCAACGAAGCGCTTTTTTTTTGCTTATTATCTTAAAGTCAATGGCAGGTGTCTGGTTCATTAAGCACTTATTAAAACATTTTTTTTTATTGTTAATTGTTGTGAAACAGCGGAGAGAGAGTAATATTCGCTATCCATCGAAATTCCGACATTATTATTTTTCCTGCTTCATGATTATCGTTTTCGTCTTCTTATTCATTTTTTTTATTGTTTTCCCTACCGTACTGGTATTACAGTAGAGGAGAGAAATAAAGATTACTACTGTCATTGAACTTTAATGGGTACTTATGTCCTTATTTTGCAGATACCAAACACAAGTCGCGCTTTATATTCTTCTCTTATACGCTTACTATAACTACCTGTGCATCACCAATCACGTTAACTCTTATATTAGTTTCTTACCGAAAGGATGTAATTAATATACTCCTCGCACACATCTGAGACGAGATCCTATCGTTTCAAAATTGGGGTTTAAATAATTGTGGATCATTAAGATTTTTAATCACATACCGCGGAACGTATGTATGTACTTATATATACGAATAAATTGCCCACTTGTGACTCTTCAAACTATGCATGCCATTGCAACTGCGTTTATAATTATCTCAACAGCATTCGTTAAGTGTATTTAAAAAGTCTCGAATTAAACCGTACATGTGTGTAGCATTACTTACGTTTATATGGATGCATAAATTGTCATTATTGCGAAATAATAAATGATGATTTTAACGTGTTTCGGCATTTAATCGTTTCAAATACTTCATCTTGAATTTCTAACACCAGCACTTTAAGATGTAGTATAAGAAACTTGATGCGCAAAGATGTAACGTAACAAGATGTCAGATCTGTATTTATTTATATATCTGGTTTTCTCGTCTTTCTTACATTATCGATTAGAAAATCTGCTCGTTCTGATTTGACTCTTACATTAGTACTAACAGTAACAGACTTACCTTTCCTAAAATCAACTGTGCATCTCAATCGCTTGGTAACGACTTCCACACGTATCGAATTATTTTTTTGTAGAAACTTTATCTAAACGTGTTCGTGGAATATTTAGGGAATGCTTTTATTCCTTTGAACTTTTTACGCCTTTATTCTAGTGTTTATTAACAAATCGCTTAGACGCTCTAAATGGTTCACACCTGAAATAATTTCGAATATTAAATTAGAAAGTCAATTGGAAACAAACGGTACAATGATCTCCTCTCCTTGCACAAATTCCATCAACTACGTAAACTAATCAAGACCGCTGCTGCTTATTGTACATATTTATGTGATGTTGAATCCGGGGTTGTTGTCACCTCTCGGTTTTAACAGTTTTGTAAATCCTTTACTCTTAGCGTCCACCAGTTAGCACAAATAATATTCCTGGGTAAATATTAGTATTGTGGAACATTCCTGTAATTCTGGCCATGATAGAATACTCATTCTAACAATTAGTAAGTAAAGGTAAAAATAAGTAAAGGTTTCTAGTAATGAATTGCAGAAATGCATCAGTCCAACCCCTAAAGAAACTACAGCTATGTGAATATGTATTAGGCACCCCTAATTTCTCTTCTGATATATAAAAATAAATTATATAAAACGACAAGGTAGATATACCATATAGAATATTTTATTAATATTTTCAAAATTTTATTGCTTTTATTAGAGATCTTACGCGTTTTGACATACTACTAATTAATTTTGCGGCATTCATCGCTGGAAATTGAGATCCATGTGTTGAGGATTTATTGGCGAAATAAATTCTTTATTGATAATAAGTCCGGGGAATGTGCCGACCAGTCCAAGAGTCGCACGCCCTTTTCCACGAACCACTGCATTGTAGCCCTTGCATTCTCATCGACATTCTCATCTCCAAACAATTTTACTACGGATGGCTTCAGGACCTCTTGTGTGTTGCTATTCATGCGGCCATCGCAAAGAAAGATTTCGCCAACGCCTGATGCCCACATGCATTCCCATATCATGATGCTACCACCATCATGCTTTACCGTTGGTACGATGCATTGCGGGAGATATTCTTCTCCGGGTGTTCGCCGTACAAATTGGACCCCCGGTCGCCCGAAAAGCTACAATAAAAGAAGAAAATACAGCAAACATGATTAAATAATTGCGCGCGATCATTCTTCCTCTGTCCGATACCCGTATTTTTTGGCCCATTCCAAACGTTTTTCTCGATGCGTTGGAGTTAAGTATAGCTTCTTTCGCGCTACACGGCTTTCGACGATTTTCGTCGGTCCTGTAAATTCATTCGTACTAAAAGGCGATCTATTCTTGCTTTGGTTCGCCGTTTTCTTTATAACGTTTAAGAGTGGTCTGAACCGCACATTGCGAACGCTTCATTTTTTAAGTAATACAATTGGGCCGCGTTCTGCCAGGGTCTTCCACTTCGCGTTTTTTAGGAATAACTGCAAACGTTATCGAATAGTTTATTACTCAGTATGTAGCTTACCTAGGTGTAATCTAGTGAGGTGCTGACTTTTATTTATTTATTTATTTGTTTATTTATTTATTGCTGTCATAAATTTTGAGCAGAATTGCATAATGCCGGGTTTTCTTTGAAGTGCCTAATACATATTCACATAGCTGTATTTCAGTTGATGTTGTCACATGGAATGTTGCACGTATGGTACCTACTCATAAATCTAAATAATGTTACTAATTACAGACCAGTTTCCGTATTGTTCACTTTTGCAAAAATATTCAAACAGTGTAGGCAGTCGCTAATATACCCATTTCTTGCAAATACTGAATTCAGCTCGAAGATCTGGAATAAAAGGTGCTAAATAGATGCTATGTACACCGACTTTTTAAGCAATTTGTCCATTTTAGATACCTTGCAAATTACGTACATACATTACACAATATGTGGTTTCTAATGGCTACACATCCATCAATTACATTATAACTTCGACAGCTCCCCAAGGCTCTAATTTGAGACCGCTAATTAAGACGAATTAAGTATTTTTGCAAGTATCTCCTCCATCAATAAATATGCTTCACTACAGAACGATTTGAACAGTTTGTATGTCATCGTGTATCTCCAAATTTTCGTAAATATAGACAATATCTTCTACCCATTGATCAAATCCAACAGTCTTCAATATTGCAATCAGCAATATTGAACTATTATCACTGTGTGAGCTCAATAAAGATTTAAAAATTGCCTTTGATGCAAACCTTAGCTTCAAATAAGCTTCATTCTTCGAAGTTGTAAACCTTTTAACAATATAAATACTCCAAAAGCGTTCTATTGTGGCTTAGTAAGATCAAGGTGGGAATACGCATCCTGGATATGGAATCCTCACTATTTCAATCAAAAGCGGCAAATTAAAATAATTCAATAACATTAGCTATGTTTTTATGGTTTAAATAGCGCATTATAACATTAAAAAAACATTAAAACTTCGACCATTGCTTCCCGCAGTCTAGGTTTAATGTAACGTTCTTTCAATTTAAAAGGATAATCGTCAGCATCCTACAAATAGCAAGAACAAAACGTTAAAATTCTCTAAATACACAATGTCGAGCAATTATAATAAAATTTCGTCTCAAATAGATGTTAACGTACGCTCTTTAAACGAATTAGAAGATACAGTTGCTAACAATCTAATCCTATTTGTTTAATTCTTTTAATATTCTTTTGACGTGTGTGACGTGTTTATTTACGTATTGTACTTAACAAAAGTAACAGTTTATCCAGATACAACAATCGGCATACTTCTTACTTGTGTAAGGAGCATCTTGTTGTGGTGACCTTTAGCTGCAGTTGTTATTAATTACCTCCAAATGTGCGAACTGTGCTATAGTTCGCTATAGATATATATATAGATGTGTGATGAATTCGCTAGAAAAGCTTCACTCGCCTTCTGATTCTTCCACAATCAAAAAAAATCCTCCTACAACTATCTCAAACTGTCTTTATTATTTTTCTGGGCGCTAATTTACTTACACACAAATTGGCAGGTCAGTTTTGCTGTCTCCATTATTGTTCGTCTCAGAAAATTCGTTAAATTAATACGCAATTGCGTAATCGGCTTTCGTAAAGAAAGAATAGTTGTTAATTTTTGGTAATTATGCATTATACAATCGTTCTTCTATTAACTGCTAGTGACAAAAACGCTACTAGTTTACTCGTTTAACCGACTTCGGGTTTTGAATTTAGCTTGTATACTTTGAAAGAAAATCGCGAAGAAATTACTGCGAACAGTAAAATACATACTTGCCTAAAATGATCATACAAGGGCACTCTCATTACAAGACGACAAGCGAAAAAACAGATGCTGCTATACATTATTAGTATTAACATTTTCAAATAATGTTTTTATGACAATCAATTAGCATTAATTACATAACACATTAGAAAATGCCCAGAAATAATAACCAAAAACATATAATGCTAAGATAGCTTGGCGGTAAGCATGCGTTTCTGTGGTACTAGAGGGCGCCAAGAAATGTCGAGTTTGTCGTTTTGAAAGTTGTGGCATTAACTATGAGGCAACAGCGACGGAAGGTAGAAATAAAAAAGTACTCTCGAACCCGTGCTAATATATTAGTGTAGTAGTAATATATTTTTTCTCTCCGTTGCATTCTCTTACGTTTGCCGTGAATTATGCCATTAATACCATGATGAAGCTAAGCAATCTTAGCATTACATATTTTTGGTTATTGTTTCTAGGCATTTCCTGATGTGTTCTGTTTATATACATCATCGTAAGCTTGTCAGAATATTCATATGTACGATTTCTCAAAGCGCTACCAGTCTCGCCATCTCGTTGTTAAGCAGTCAGACAACTCTGCATGGGGGATGGTTTGGAGACGAGTACTTGGTTTAGGTCGCTGCTTCTTGAAAGGCAAGCATGCGTTTCTGTGATACTAAAGGGCACCAAGAAATGTCGTGAGTTTATCGTTTTGAAAATTGTACCATTAATTGTGAAGCAACAGCGATTAAAGGTGGAGATAAAAAAGGACTCTCGAAACCGCGCTGATGACGCCGGGTAGGCAGAAACATGTTCGCGTGTTAGTGTACCTTTTTTCTCTCCTTCTGTTGCGTTAACCGTGAATTATTCCATCAATCAATATCGCGAGGAAGCTAAACCATCTTCGCATTATATATTTTTAGCATTAATTAATTACACGTTTAAAATGTTTTCTATCTCGGTAAACTGGCAAGGTTTTACTCACAATTAAATTTTCTTTCAAATTGTGTAGAAATATCCGCATCCGCCTTCAAGGCTGGCACTTCAAACACAAAGTTTTCGAACAAAACATTTTAGGGGATAAGTGCATGCACGAGTTATATTCAGGGATGCAGGCTGTTCAATTTCCGCTGCGCATAATATAAACTTTTTCTTTTAGTGGAACATCTTAATGTTTCACTATGTTCCTTCATATCGACTTCCTTTAATATTCCGTCTTCCGTCTATCTTCTTTTTCGAGATAAGTAACATTCTTTGAAATTTTTGGCAATGTCACTGTTTTTTAACAACGGATATCTTAAATATCTTATTTATATAGTTTAGATGTCACTTGATTAAACGTTTCGTTTTCTATCAACTAGATTCTACCAGGTGGCACAGTCTACATATTTCTTTTTGGTACAATTCTGGCATCTGATCGAAATGGCCATTATTCACCTACATATATTGTCTTGTAACTTAAGAAACAAGTTAGTAAAACTGCGAAAATAGGTTATATATACGATAATGTTTTTGAAAAGACTTTCAACGTGAATTTCTGAGGTGATGCGTAACGTGGACGTTACACAAAATAATACTCCCAAGATATATTAGCAAATATTCAACAAAATACCATGAATCGAATTTTAGTTTGTAAGAGGCAAATGGTATTCACTTGGAATAGATTTTAAAATTGTATGTGTAAATTAAACGTTACAGATTTTTTTAAAAGAATATCTTTAAAGAAAGCAAAAGTTTATCATATTTCGTGACACCGTTCTATGGATTTAATAAAAAAAATATATCTGCCTACTTTCATATTTAATTTATTAGAGATACATTTTGGACATTTTAGAGATAGGAAAAAAGTTTTAGTTCTCATATTCTAGAAAAATACATAGACCGCTCTATTTAAAAAGCAGTGATTAAACATGGCAACGATTTCGATCACCATCTTGTATACGTTAGTTAATTAAAAAAAGGAATCTATGTATTATCGAAAACTTTAAAGAACATTCAATCAAATACAATCTAGCATACAACACGTTTAAGTAATCGGTAATGTTAGAAATGTAATGTAATGTAAGAAACATTTGGCAGAAATCTTAGATAATGTAAATTATCTTCAAATTTAAGGCAGATAAATATATGGAAGATTTACGAAAGCCGACATACTTGTATGCTAAGGTGTGAAAACTGAATACCTCGAATACTTGAATCTAATTCCATATTATATAGCACCTGCCCCGAATATTTCTTATTTGAAATATTTTTTCCAAGTTTCTCAGAGACGAAACTATCTTCCGTTCACACTCTAACGGGATAGTCCTCATAAGACAATTATTTACAAACGTGTTGTTTTCGTAAATATATTTTAAATAAAGTATTTAATTAGTTTTCGATTTCTACCATTTCAATTTAGGAAAAAAAATGTCATCAACTTAGCAACTCCAATAATGAAAGAATAACGTAGGCAGTCTCTCTAGTATACCATAAATGTCATGCTAATTTAATGGTTCTATAACTCTGTCGAGCACTGTCGACCTCTATATGTAAACTTCTAAGCATTCAATTCAACCTAAATACATTAGTCGAACACGTTGAAATCTGGAGCAAAATGGACTAATAAATAATTCAATTACAAGTTCATTAAGTAGCGAAGGAAAAGAAACCGCGATTAGCGAAGCACTTACGAGCTTATATATTTATCGAGCACATTATATGCAAGCAAATGTTTATAATAAACAATAACACTAAGAAAAAAAAACTAGAATGTTGGGTGCAGCCACGCAGCTTGAAGCCTGCAGCCAGTTTCAAAACCCGAATGGAGTAAATTTATTTGTAGTTGCGATTCAAGTGGGGCCATAGTTACTGGTTGACATCATATAATTAGGTTACCCGCAGGTGTTAACTTGGATGATAATTAGAGGAGGGCGGCCAATAGAGCAAGTGAAAGTTACGTACATATAGACACTGATTTACTATTACCAGAATTATGTTGCTTACTCTAATTTGATTATTTCGGTATACCTGGTGGGCATAATTATGCTCACATTACTAAATTGTGAGTCGTATATAAATAATGAAAAAATATTTCACGGAAAATATAAAACACATTCCAGTTCGGATTAATCGCGATAGCTATGCCATCAATTTAGTTGTTGCTTGTAGTTGGAATAAACAAATTCTCACAAGTATTCCTTTGAGATTGGTTTGCTGAGCGAGCTTTCTTATCAAGTCCGTCCCACAGCTTTTCAAACACGTTGTGCTAGATAAATCGTCCTTTCCATATTTTCCAAACCTATTTTCCATTGTATGTGCGCAATTTTAAGCTTATGATATTTTCTTACGTAATTTTGAACTTTCAATTTCCCCGTAACAAAATTCAGATGAAATTTTTGTAATAACACACATGCAATGACTTCGAATCTTTTGTAATTGTACTTCCAGTTTAACAGAAAGTAGCCTCGACACTTTTTATTTAAATGCGACACCCGGTATATTTTTGCAAGTTATAATACATCTTGTTTTTTCGGATTCGTCCATATTGCTTTTAGTTATTTTATTTATCGCAAATTAAATGACAACATGAAAATCATCCAATACAAACAAAATCGTTTTAAATTTTCAAACAATCGTTCAAATTGCACCCTGTTTATCTCTTGACAACATTGTAAGCATTTTAAAAATTCCTTTGTTACCTTATCCAAGTCATCACCATGGATTAATTCACACTGAATGAGTATTCTTTATTTCAATTCCAGTAAAGTAGTTAACTGTTTAACGTCAACAGGTGATTTGAGATTGCACTAATGGACTAATGAAACGTGCAGGGCACTCAATAAACGCTCTAAATTCAATCGATCCATTGCCTATTGTGTTGAATTACAGAAATAATTTGAGTATTCAGTAGATCCAAATACTCTTCCCCATTCAAGTTTCCCTTCATAAGAATGGGCTTTCAAGCCTGTTTTCGACGAGTTCCACCCGAACATTCAACTTTTGTGGCTGTTCTTTACAAGTTTTATAAATGCAGTGCGAATTCTCATTTGACTAATACGTTGAATTATGATGAAACCAAGAATTAATCAGAAAAGTCCATATTATTTGCAAGGTATTAGCCTATATTATAAATTTCCATTATTCTTTCACAAGATTCCCGCTATTAACCAAAAAGCAGGTTACGGATGGTAATTTTCTCCTTTTAATATTCGCTCTACAGAACGACGCCTTATTCTATGGTTTAGCATGAAAGTGTGGTTGAAGTTTGAGGTAATAGATTTTATTCAATCGCCATATTTTCTTTAATACCTTCGTTGGTTACGAACTACAGTTTTCTAGTTTCTGGCAAATGTTTAACCATCCCAGTTAAACTAAAACGTTTTAGTGCTTTAGTATTAACAGCTGAACGTGTTACAACATTTGTCTAAGTATGCAAATCATTAAAAACACACTTCGTGAGTTCGACAAAACCAATCGTCATTAAAATGTCAATACCTATTGGACGGTACATGTCTAGTTTTGTTAATAAATAGAAATCCAAGTAGTTAGATAGTAATACGTGCGAATCCAGAAAAAAAAGTTTATTATCTGCAAAAATATACAAGGTGCCCCATTTAAATAAAAAAGTTGAGGATGCGTCCAGTTTAATCGAAAGTACAGTATCCACAAACAATTCCAGATGCATTATGTATTATTATATAAGGTGGCGCAAAACTAATGTCAGAATTTGAATTGGCTGCCATTTCTGCAGTTGGCGCCAAATGTGCTTCGACATTTATGATGTGGATATATAGTCAACAAGCCATGGAGCGATACACACCTCAAGAACGTGGAATTACTGTTACTTCTTATTTGACAAAATTTAAGTCTGTTAAACAACTTAAATTTTTAAAAAAAACGTTAAAACTAACGCAGCGTGAATTTCGCCATAGTTTTCCTGGTCGTCGTGTTCCATGTGCTCGAACAATTAAACATTTGTCCGAGCGCCTCGTGCAAACTGGGTCCACTAGAGATGCCGCAAGAAGTAGCCGGCCTCGTAGTACTCGTTCGAACGAGAACATCGCTGTTGTTGCCGACGATGTCAAAGAGAATCCACAAACATCAACGAGTAGACGATGCACACAATTAGGCATCAGCAGACGTTCGTTGCGACGAATTTTGATGAAAGATTTGAAAATGTTCCCCTACAAACTGTTCACGAATTGCTGTCTGTTGGGCGTTGGGCAAGGTTAACTTACTGCCATACTTTGTTGAACTTTGTGCAAGAAGAAGATGATTTCATATTAAAAATCATAATGAGCGACGAAGCCCATTTTCACTTAAGTACTTATGTTAACAAACAAAATTTGCGTTTCTGGAGCACAGAAAATCCACGTGAAACGCAAGAAGAGCCATTGCATCCCCTCAAAGTGACTGTTTGGCGTGGCATTTGCACTACCTTAACCGTAAATGGTGAGCGTTACAGACAGATGCTAAACGAATAGTTTTTGCCGCAAATTGCTACATTACGTCTCGATCATTGTTGGTTTCAACAGAACGGAGCAAGCGCTTCCACAGCTCGGGCAACTATGGAGATTTTGAAACACCAATTTCCAGGTCGAGTGATGTCCCGTTTTGGAGATTTAAACTGGCCGTCCAGATCACCAGATCTAGCAGCACCAGACTTTTTCCTTTGGGGCTTCTTAAAATCTCGCGTTTACCACAATAAACCACGAACCTTGCAAGCCTTGAAAGCTAACATTGAAGTAGAAATCGCTAATCTGGTGCGAGATGTTTTGCGAGCAACAATTCAAAATGCCGTAAAACGAGCGCAATTATGCATCAACTCGGGACGTGACCGTTTGAACGATCAATTAATGTAATTAATTTTACGCTTTCAAATAAACTTTTTATGAAAACAGCTCTCTTTTTTTTCATTTATAACAAATGGCAGCCAATTCAAATTATGCTTTTACTTTTCATCGTTTTCATTCTAAAAATATTTGCTTAGTTCCATACTACATTTTAACACTTTATAGCAATAATCTGACTACAAATAACATTTAAGCTCAAACTGAAGCTTCAGAAGTCTCCAGTGTTCCGGGTGGTTTAAGTATTTCATTTAACTATATAACGTTGTTGTCTCCTGAATTAGTGAATTGGCATTATTACACGCAAAATACATAGATGCAAAGTTAGGTGTTTGTTGTAAATCTGCGTTTCTTGGGACAGAAAATGTTTGAATACACTATATAATCGTTTCAAATTGTATATGCAATGTTATATATTCATTTATATAATAATCGTAGCACTTCTTGCTGTGGTAATTTTCGAAAAAAGTATTGGTATAAATTGGCAACAATCTGAATGGGATATATTTCAACACATTGCTTGCACTCAGAGCAGTACTTGCTCTGAAAAAAGATTTAGATGTGTGTACCTAGTAAAGATATAGAAATTGCTAGCTTAAGACACTTATAATTTTTGATTTATTCAAAATATATAATTTATAGAATTATTCTCTTTTTTTCTTCAAAACAAATATAATACATATTTGGTTATCTTATCAGAAAAATTCAGAATTCTTAATTTGGCTTTAATGTACATGGCAAGTACATGACACTATCCTTTTCGGATAAATAGTCGTTACTATTGCAACTTCCATTTATACTTTTACTATGAGGGTATATAGAATAATTTTTAAAATACACTCCGCCAAAAAAGTATGGCATAAACTAAAAAAGGGCATTTACAAACCAAGATATCTTTATATGTTCACAAAAAGTTTGGCTCGTGTATGTGAACTATAAAAACACTAACAAAATCATGGAACATAGCTTTTTTACTTTTTTTTTTTCTAAAAGAACACATTTAGAAAAATGCATATGTGTGAGGTTTGTTCAGTTGTTTATTGAAAGTCTTCCTATACGGACAAATTTTAAAGTGCGAAGTCAGAGTTCTGTACCAACGCTTTTAAAACTAAAATGAGCAATTTAACTTCAGAACAAGCGGCTGCTATTGTTGCTTTAATCGAAGATGGACGATCTCAAGCATACGTTGCTAATTTGATGAACATCAATCAGTCAAGTGTTTCTAGAGCCGTAGCCAGATATAGGGAAACAGACAATTACAGTAGAAGACCTCTACCAGGTCGTCCAAGATGTTCTACTCGCCAAGATGACCGCTATTTACTACTACAAGCATTACGTCGAAGACATGTAACTGCGAGACAATTGCAGAACGACTTGGCTAGAGTCAGAAATACTCGTGTGAGTACTCAAACTATTCGGAATAGGTTGCGACAGAGTGGATTAAGAGCTAGAGTAGCTGTAACAGCCCCTCGTCTCACTGGGAACCACCGAGTGGCTCGCTTAAGGTTTGCCAGAGAACATGTAAATTGGAACATTAATGACTGGGCCAATATACTCTTCACAGATGAGTCAAGATTTGGTCTTTACACCTCAGATAGGCGTATCTCAGAGTACAGACGAGACGGTGAGCGCTATTCGCAGTGTAATATCAGACCTAGACCTAATTTCGCTGGTGGCTCTATTATGGTTTGGGGAGGCATCTGTTTAACAGGTCGTACAGAGTTAGTACCAGT
The DNA here is from genome assembly GCA_020654165.1 of Oryctes rhinoceros. Lineage (NCBI taxonomy): Eukaryota > Metazoa > Arthropoda > Insecta > Coleoptera > Scarabaeidae > Oryctes > Oryctes rhinoceros. Next base: position 380,538 of record JAIOKQ010000983.1, read on the forward strand.
AGACAGAGGTACACTGACTGCCCACAGGTATATAACGGACATTTTAGAAGAACCAATTATAGGAAACGAATTCATGTTAATGCACGACCGCATGTTGCAATAATCGTCCAGGAATACCTTAACGATGTTGGTATTCCAGTTTTAGATTGGCCTGCGGTAAGTCCGGACATGAACCCAAAATGTTACCCCAGCGGACCTGCATGGACTAGAAAATGCTCTCCGTGACGAGTGGGAGAATTTGGATCAGGCTTAGATACGGAGGTTAATCGAATCTCTGCCAAACCGTATGCGAGCGGTCATAAGAGCCAGAGGTGGCAATACTCAGTATTAAAAGCTACTGTTATGACATTTTTCTTTCCAAAATGATAATTTCTTGTTTTAATAAAAATCTCAAGTATGAGTTCTTGTTTTTATTTGGCCTGTATTTTATTTAAACAACCATAGAAATTATATCTTAGAGCGCATTAAAGTATATTTACAACTTTAAGCTACAAACAAAGATTATGCGATACTTTTATGATTCAAAACTAAATTATGCGATACTTTTTTGGCGGAGTGTATATTATGTATCGCGTTTGTGTGTTTATTTCTACTCCATTTTATGATAATTTGTTACAGAATAAAAATCATATTTAAAATGTCTTCATTACATCGTTGTCATTTATGTGACCTGATCTAATTTTCTTTATTTCTTACACTTATTATTCATTCCTACATCGTTGAAGATTCCTAATAGACTCCTGCATCTACACAAACCAATGGTTAAGTTGTTTTACGTAAACGTGCGTTCTATTACACCTACACAATTAGTAGACTGCCTCATGTCGCTATACAGTATACAGGATACAATATTATCCACTGCGCTTCAACGTCAACAAAATTACCACATTATACATACTCACCAAAATATAAGCTATAATAGCATCCGCGTCGTTAAATTCTTGCAATACGACTACGCAAATTAAAATCGAGATGGACGTTATTTACTGTGAGTCTGCAACATCATTTGTCATAATTAAATTTTGGGCAGGTGAATGTAAACGGAGCCGTTCCAGCTTGGTTAATGATGAACGTTCGGGACAGCCACAAACTGCAACCATTAAAGATAACATCGTAAAAATTCACCAAATGGTGATAGACGACCGTCGTATTAGAGATTGACATCTCAAAGAAACGTATTTACCGTACGTTGACTGAAATCGAAGGTTCCCCGAAACCAACATGAAATATTTGGAGCGATAAAGTTTATGATGATGATTCTATAAAATATTTTATGTCAATTTTTTACGGGTGACGCATTTAATTCTTTAATTTTTAACAACTTTATACTAAATTATAGCCATATATATATATATATATATATATATATATATATATATATATATATATATATATATATATACATATATATATATGTATGACAAATGTAAACTTAGAATTTAGACGGATGAAAGTGATGGAAGCATCACTGCCAAAAGTATATAGACTTACTTAAGAAGTCTATGTTGACTAATAAACTGAATTTGGTAACAAAAATAAAATACTGGAAACTTTTTTGATTAGTCACACACTCTCGGATATTCATCCATCTAATGAAACCACAGTGTGGCAAAATATTGTCCGTCTAGAAAGTATTCGGAATTTTTTTTTTTAAATTTAATATATTTCTTTTTTGTTACATCCTAAAACAAAAGTAATGCATCAAGTAGGTTGTGCGGACTGTAGGCCATAGCAAAAATGATATAACAACACCAGCTATCAAATATTGTTGATTACACTGATAAACAAGGTTTTTTACCCTAATTTTTACCGAAATTGAACATATATAAAGTAAAAATGATTCGAAAAGCGGCAACATTGGCTTATCTCTGATTACAGAGAAAATGTAGATCGAGACTTGTTGCAGACGTGACTTGACTCGTTCACTCATGAATGTACAAGTTTGCACTATTATGCTTTAATCTGGTTGCTTGATAGGACTTACGTAGGGGATAAGCAGGAATTAGTCATAGACTCATCAAAGACCAGCCAAAAAGCAGTTTTGTTGCATAATGGAAACCATTATCCTTCTATTCTGATAGGTCATGCTGCTTCTATGAAAGAAACTTACGAAAATCTGAACATTTTATTAGAAAACATAAAGTACAAAGACTATTCCTGGAATATTTGTTGTAGATTTTAAAGTAATTGCAATTATTTCGGGTATGCAATCTGGTTGCACCAAATACTGTTGCTTTTTATGTCTTCGGGAAACACATTACCGTAAGCAAAAGTGACCACTACGACAACAGCCTCTAGTAGAAAAAGAAGAAATCATAATATCACCTCTCCACGTGAAACTTGGGCTCATGAAAAGCTTTTTAAAGGCACTGGATCACGAAGGTGAAAATTTTAAATACCTTCGTGAAAAGTTTCCAAAATTAACACAAGGGAAGCTGAAAGAGGTATTTTGTTGGACCTCAGCTACGACGTAGTAAAAATAGTAAACGATGAAAACTTTGAAACCAAATTAACAGAGAAAGAAGACAGCTTGGCTCTCTATGGTACAAGTTTTTACGAATTTTTTGGGAAACAAGAAAGCTGACAACTATAAAGCTTTAGTAATGGATATGTTACAAGCATTTCACGCTGCTGGCTGTAAGATGTCCCTTAAAGTGCACATTCTACATTCTCACTTGGATTTTTGCCCGGAAAATATGAATGACGTTAGCGATGAACACGGTGAGCGCTTCCACCAAGACATCATGGGAATGGAAAATCGGTATCAGAGGAAATGGAATCCTGTTATGTTAGCAGATTACTGTTGGATGCTAAGAAGAGATGCTATAGATATTGTTTATAAAAGACGGAGCAATACTACTTCGCATTTCTAATTATAATAATTTGAAATATACATTAAATTATGATCTAATCTAGAAAACCTTTTCATTGAAATACTAAAAAAAAAATCGAGCTAACTTGACCTTCTACTTTTTATTAAAATAAACATTTACATGTTTTCTATTGAAATTAGTATAAATTATTTTACGGCACAATCAAAAGTTGAAATTTATTGGCCAGTGTTATCAACAGGCTTAATATTTCTGAAATAATATTGCAAGTGGAAAGAAGAAAATTGGTGGAATATTTGTAAAGAAAAGGTGTTCAAAATTTCAAAAAATTAGTATAATTGACTGAACTAGGAAAAAGTGTAGTGTATGAGACAATAAAGAAGATAAAGAATAAGAGAGATATAAGCCATGGACCAGTTTCTAGAAGACCGCGTAAGATTAACGGAAACAATCTAAACGTTTTAATGACTGTAAGACGATAAAACCCGCGCTTAGGATTTCGAAAACTGGCTAACAAATTTGGAAATCTACGTCAAATAAGAGTGTGTCCAGAAACTGTATGCATTTCACTGAGATGATAAGGTTACTTGTCAAGGAAATCAAAAAAATCTCCGCAATAACACTTGTATAAAGACAACGAAGAGTAGATTTTTGCCAAAGATTTCGAGACGATAATTTTGGTGATGTTTTTATATCTGACGTAAATTGTTTTCAACTTGATGCAAATCATTTAAAAATCCTATCAAGAGAAAATGATACCGTTCAAATTTCAAAATTTCCCACAAAAATATTGATTTGGTGAGCAATCTGCCAGCGTGGTGCTACATCTCTCTGTATAATTGATGGCACCGTTAATACTGCAAAATATTGTGAAATTCTTAGCGGCTTTCTTCTTGAAACGGCTCGTCCTTTATATCCCGAAGCGTGACGTTTTCAAGAGAAAAATGCGAGCTGCCATATTTTGCCTATACTAAAGCTTGGATCCTAGAACAAAACTTGGTAACAATTCCATGGCCAGCAGCTTCCGCAGATCTTAGTCCCATCGAAAACATTGGAACTAATGAAAATTGAAGTAGAACGAGCAGCACCACGAAATAAAGAAGATCTGATTCGGTCAGTTTTACAAACCTGGATCACTGGAAATCAATGGAAAAGTATACTGTTGACCTTGTTTCGGGATTACCTGAACGTTTAGTTAAGTGTTCCACGGTTAAATGGAGATTCTATTAGTAAATGAGATGAATTATTTGTTGTGATTTTATTATTCAAGTAATAAAAATGTATCCCGTAAAATTATAGCCGTGCTTTTTGTTTTCCGGATACTTTCTAAACGGACTGTAATATTGTAGTGCGAACAACTACAATATTACAATATTACAATACTACAACATATTGTATGTAACATATGTAAGTATCATTATTGAAGCTATAACAAGTTATTTGTAACTTCCAGTTCAGTATACTTTATTAATTATATCTTGTGCGTTGGTAATCATGCCGTTACTAATATCTGTTTAAAGTTAGTTTTCTTTTATGTAAACGCATATTCGCAATTATTTTATAAATACGAAATGTGCCATTTCTTGGAAGTACAGTTCTACATACATATGTACTGAGCTGTGATCGTAAACAGTAGTGTATTATCTAAAATGTACACACAGTATTCTATTTTATAATCGATTTTCAATAGTTTCTATGCACCATTATAATGCACTTTACAAACACATCCTATACTCATTGTGTACATAGCTTCTTAACTACGATTCGAAGATTTTTATCTTGTGATGAAGGCGGAGTATGGTAGCCGCTGTACAAATTCTACGAGCAGCTTCCACAGCGGGGCGATAAACATCTTAGGCTGTGTTGTAACAATTAATGAATAAGTGGTACGTTTGCCACAATCTGTCTAGTCACTTATATGAATATAATTTGACAGTTATTCTATTTATAAGATTTTTAAGTGGTTTTAATTAACCTCGGCGTCTGGAATCAGCACATAAAAGCTTCTTCTCTCTTACATATACGGATATATTTACATTTTGTTTGTTTGATCTTAAGATTCCTTGTATAGAATAAGGCATTACAAGAAGTCTCCGATTACTTAAAACTAGAAACGAATATAATTATAATGTACTTTTATAAAGCACATTGTTTAACTAGGACATGAGCCATTAAATACGGAACATGAATTAATAGAAAAATTAATCGAACATGGGATATAAATAATTTTATTTATGAAGTCAAAGATATATCAATAAGCGCGTTACTTATTAAGCTATTATCTCTGATAAACACTGATTTGAGAGAATTGTTGCATTGCCGGAACTGTATTGTGATAGCTTCTGCAGTTGGAATCAACAGTTTCCATTAGTGTGAGAGAGAGGCGCATGCTTCTGCATGCTGTGATAAAGATGTTAGTTTTGGGGATGGACAGTAAAATGTATTACTAAAAAATCTTGTATTGCCCTTAAATTTTTGTCGACATCTTGCCGCTGCATCGTTTACTTAGAAGCCTTATTTGAGATTCCTTTGTAACGCTTATCTACAGTACTAGATTGATCTGGCTACTTAAATTATTGTTTATACCAAAGCACGTACCTCCTGAACATCGTATACGTAGTTTCATTTTTTCACATTGTAGGAAAATGTTTGGTTTCAATTCATGATACGCAAGGCTGCATATCGCACGAATCATAAGTGAGTAAATAAAGTTCACATTCGTACATTCGATCGGCCACCATCTAGACCAGATCTTACATCTTTAGTGACAACTACGAAGGCGTACCCGCCAAAGAGAAATTTCAGAAAGGATTTAAAACAACGGCGCAAGTTTATGAGGAAAACTTAATCGATTCAATATCACACATTTTTGACATAAATTAAAAATTTTATGGTCAATTTATTATCATTCGTCTACTACGATTATTTTTTTCTTGCTTCAAAACATAGGCGTAGGCACACATTAGAATAAAGCTATACGGATCAAATATCGGTAGTGACTAAATTAAGGTGTTAAACAATTAATTACAATAGAACATTAAACTGCAATTTTTTTAATGCACTGTAAAATTCGTTTTGTTGATTACACTTTCATTGAGAGCAGACATTTTATTGTCAACTAATCAGTCTTTCTTCCTACCTACCTTCCTACCTTCCCACGCGCAAACACATGTCGAAACGAACGGCATTACGAGATGCAACAATTTATTATCTATTGTTCGTATACCAAAAAAAAATTAATGATAACGACATGGCACCACTTTTTCGACTGTCATGAAATGTGAAATACACGAACGTGCTTAATACAAATTAGCACGTACGAAGAGTTAACCAAAAGCAATGAAAATCTCTACATATTAAAATTGAAATAAAATAATTACCCCTCAATAGTTCTCTGTAAAAAATGATGTAATATGTCATAATTTCTACTAATAAGATACATTGAGGAACAGAAGTTAGCACGAAAATGGAGAAAAACCAAATGAGAGCTATCATCAAGTACGACCGCCCTCTTCTCCAGACCAAGCCCTCGGCGACCTTTATCTCTTTGTCCGACTCAAGGAAAGCTCGCGGAGATAATAATAAGATGACTGTTATGGCATATTGGGAAGATCAAGACAATTTTTTTTTGTAAGGATAAAAAAAAAGACGGATCAAGGGTATCGATTTGTAAGAGCACTATCTAGAAAAATAGATGCAGCTCTAAACCATTAACCATTATACTACATACTCGTTATCTTTATGTATCGTCCTTCGTATACACAATAATCCGAAAGATACGCTAATTAACTTATTTAATTATTACGGCTTTGATCGTTATAATTATTGTAAATGATATTCCGAGACGAGTCAGAAGGCACTTTTTTGTTATTCTAAGCGAATGATGAATAGAAACAATTTTTTGTTGAAATATTGTACGCTCAACGGCGAATCCATAAAATTTATTATTAGCGATATTAGTTGCATTGTGACCTACGAAGCATTCAACTATCTATGTGACATATATATTTGGCTGGAACGAAAACGTTTACATGCAACTTCGATTTTCTTCTTCATCAGCTACGGCTTCTTCATCAGCGGACGACTTCCTTTCTCCATGGTGCAACCCTTGCGCTCGCATATCTAAATTGAACACATTGTAGCAAACAAGCCTGCATATGCTACCAGCTTTCTCAATAGCGTTTAACAATAATTTTTCCATCTCTAATATTTCATATTTTATGAACCCGTAACCTGCTGATGAACGTTTTAAGAATGATTGTGATTTAGATAATAATAATATGTCTACATCTTATAGTTAAGGTATGACAGTAACATGGTAACCACATATCTTCATAAAGTAGGGGACTTCTTTGTTTTGCTTTCTATTTGAAAATGTACCAATGAAATATCTTCATTTACTGTTTAAACTTTATTCTGTCTACATAGGAATGTTACACTTGTCGTGATTTATTAATTAATAATTAATAATTTAACTTTTTTACGTTCAGTACGGCTCACTTCCTAAATGTAGTTTTAAATATAATCGCAATGGCAATTTTTTGAAAGTAAACGTTAAACTTTCATTTCGATGTCGATATTCGTCAGTGTAAATCTTCATATCGCACAAACTTAAATGTTTACAAAACCAGTTATATAAAGCATTTCGTCACGCTCGTCCATTTGAAATTTCGAACGTATACGATAAAATGGTGCCTTATAAAACATATTCTCCGAGATTTTTAATTACAGGATTGAAATTATACACGCCAGAATTTAATCTCTGCTTTACTAATGCAAAGGACTTATTAGATAGTTTCCCAGATAAGTAATGATATATACGCCAAATATGAGAAATTGGCATGTTATGGCATGTTATGGCATGTTGGCATATTTTTATGGTAAAACAATATTTAATGGTATAGTAAATAATAACTACTTAAATTTTAGTTGTGCATTTGATGAATTAGGTGTTTATCTAAATAAGGTATCTAGTTACCTGAACGTATAATCTCTGATCAGTTGTTGACGATTTTGTATGCATAGGTACGCAGAACTAAGATCTGTTTCATCTGTGTCATCCGCGATGTTCAAACTTGTTTAAGCTATCCAAATAACAGGATTTATCGGACTCTGCAAAATAGGCCTCTGTTTCGGCATTGACTTCTTCATTTGAAGTCAACCGTTTTAAAGTTACTAGAAGATGTAATTTTTGCTCAATAGTCAGCAGACGCGGTACGCATCTCCGCCATAGCTTCCTTATAGTCAATTTTTCGTGAAGGATGTTTTACACAGCTTCACCTTAGATGTTTACCAGATTAGCAATCTCTCTAATCTTCTTCTTGTAGTCCACTAAGACGATATCGTCAGTTTTATTCATGACATCTTCCATGGTCACCACCTGGTCGCTCCTCATTAAAGTCGGATCTTCAATCACGCTTAAGCTCGTTATATCAATCTTTATAAACTGCATCCAGGTTATCTGTGATCTCTAGACATGCTTTCCTATAAAAAAAAAGAAATCGCATACAGATATTGTTCTCGTTCCATAGTTTCACAAACACATAATTTTGCTCACTTTCAATAGTTCTCAAAACAAGATTCCTTTTTGAATCTTTCTGAAACTTTGAAATACATACATAAGGAATTGTACCCACAATCAGTAATGCAGATGTTGACACAAAGCGTCATCTGTTTCCAAATACGGGCACTTCTCCTACCATCCTCGTAACTAACTTCTATAAACAATATAATTCAGTTTGTATCGTCCAGTCAAACTTAGAACTAATTACAGGATTATAAATATGTGAATCGCTACAGCGGCTATATTTTTTCTCACCGCATACATCGATTGAAGTCACTTGAATCACTTGCAGCGGTCCTTTAATAGAATGCCACGTAGGATATCGTTCTGGATGATCTTATAAAAACACGAGAATGTATTAAGTTTTAATTAGCATAATGAGAAACCGTTGTTGTCAATTTGAGGAGAATATAATTAATATTTAAGCATAGTCAGCACAACTACATACCTAATTAACGGCAGAACTATTACAATGTGTTTAAAAAACTTGATTTCTTAATTATGACTGGCATTATTATTATTACACGGTTTATTTATTGCTGAAATGAACCTGAAGAACATAGAGAAGAAAAGTTTGTTTTGATATCTTTATTTTCAGATTACTCCAAAGTTCAAAATATTTCGATAAAAAAATGTGGCGACAATATTACAACTATTACTTATTTTTAAAAATTTTCCATCACAAAAAATTATACCAAGATGCTTGTATTTGCTTGCATTAGTGATATATTAATTTAATTAAATATTTAGCGTTACTTGCTGTTTAAAAATTTCAAGAAGAAAATAATCTCAATAATAATAATAATTTCACTAATCCTCAGGTTAATTAAGCTGTTAGTCGATTCTTACGGCACTTATAGACCGTGATGCCAAAGATTGCTGATCGCAAACGTAGAAGTATTTGCAAATATTCCGATAAATTATGTTTCTAGTTAGGTAGCTTCATGTTACTACGTCAATCATATTTATACAGCAAATTAGACCTTCCAGAAACGTGCACTGATGAGCTGCTACACTGTGAAACACTCCTTTGTACATAGTGTTGAGGTAGTAGTTTAACTTCACAATTAATTTAAAATAAGTTAATGATTTAAATATTAAATTTATATTAAATTTCTACGTTTCTTCTTCTTCTATTGTTAATTGATCTCTGGCATGTTAACGATTTATAATATTCCTTTTTATTCTCTGTTTTATTTTCCACCATATATTTTCACACGAAACCCTATATTTCACCTTACTAAGATGGTTTCGTACGAGGAAGATCAACAGTTACCAATCTTGTGTCGATTACCCAATTTATTAGCCAACATCTTGACGCACAAGGACAAGTTTACATGTAGTAAACTTGTAAACTTGTGTAAGTTTACATATACACAGACCTCAGTAAAGCATTTGACACATTAGATCACAATATTTTGCTTCAGAAGTGTTCTGCTTTTGGATTCAGTCCATCACTTATTCTACTTGTAAAATTTTATTTGACCATCAGAAGCAATTATGTTTTTTATAATGGATTCAATTCTTTCGAATTTAGTCCATCTTCAAGTGCTTCAAGTGCTCCACAGGGTTCGAATTTGGACCCTTTATTATTCAATCTCGACGTTAATGATTTACTTGCTTTTGTATCTTGGCCTGTTCTAGCCTATGCGGATGACTTAAAAATATTTATGTCTATTAAGAACTGGAATGACGTTATTGAGTTACAGCGTAACCTTAATATGAGCACTGATTGGTTTGCATCCTCAAAGCTGCTGGCCAATGTGAACAAGTGCTGTTACATGCCATTTACTAGGAAAATTTAACTCAATTCCCTCTACTTACAGCATTAACAGCCAAGCACTTTCGAGAGATAATGTATGACCCGATCTTGGAGTCATCTTTGATAGTCGCTTGAGCTTTGGGCCGCATATCGACCACTTTTGTATTGTAAGGTGTATGTGCAGGTGTAATGCGCACCTGCAGATACTTTGAGAATATATCCCTTTTCAAAACTTTATTTTACACCTTTGTTGTAAGGAAACTTGAATATGCTTCATCTGTTTGGTCACCTCACTATATATATTTACAACTCCAAATAGAGAAAATTCAACGGAGATTTCTCAAATACTTATCGTTCAAGATTGACGGGATATATCCAGTGCGGAACATCGATTATGGCGCTCTTCTTGATCGTCATGGGATGCACACCGCGGCTTCTCGTTGGGACACGTTTTGCCTGGGAGTTGGTGCGTGGTGTCCTCGATTGTCTCGACTTACCTTCTTCCTTGAATTTTCTAGTTCCTCGGGTATCTTCACGTTCTTCTCCTACTTTCTCTCTTCTTGTACCTCGAACAAATCTGTTATCCTTTTCTCCCATCACTTCTATGTGTCGCATAACAGACACACTCTATAATAATGTATTTTTTAGTAAAATTAATGAGCTTTGAGTTTCTTTCCTCTTACTTTTTATTTATTTTTTTTGTTATATTCTATTCAATTACCATTTAGTACCGTACGTATTTCTTTGTATAATATTGCCTTGTAATTGGAAACCGTTGGGCAATAAACTATTATTATCATTATTCTTAAAAAAAGGTTTCTCCACGAAGGTGGAAAAACAAACCAGAGACGCTACTGAGGAATTATCAATCCCAAAGGAGGAACAAAGAAGGCTATTACCATCAAAAAAAGGGATACTCAAACCTGGCAACCTTCTCAGACCGATCGTTAGTACATGTGGCTCACCTATCTACGACTTAGCCAAATATGTCGCAAAACAACTAGCACAGTACTCCGGGAACACCAAAAGCTTTGTGAAAAACTCCGAACATTTCATCGAGATACTACAACAACACGAAATATCAAAGAAAGATTTACCGGTATCTTTCCAAGTCGAATCACTCTTCACCAATGTACCAGAGAAAGAAACACAAGGGATAATCAGGCAACAAGTAATACCAAAAGATCTACAACCGGATATGATTAATTTGGCGAGACTCTGTCTTACTTCGATCTACTTTCTATGGAACGGAGAATTCTACGAACAAGCGAGTGGTGCTGCATTAAGATCTCTTCTGTCACCCGTCATTGCCAACATCTTTATGCAAGCATTCGAACAAGAAGCCATTAGGATGAAACCTGAATGCTGATGCAGATATGTAGATGACACCTTTGTCATATAACCGCACGGACCAAAAACTCTGGAGGAATTCCTGCAACACATCAACAGACAACACGCGCACATTAACTTCACCATGGAGATCGGAGAAGACGACACCTTACCATTCCTAGACGGATTGACAGCAGCAGCATGTATACAGTAAGAAGACACACAGACCAATACCTGCATGCAACATCTCACCACCATCCACAACAGAAGAGATCGCTCAGCAACACATTGTCAAGAAAAGCGGAGAAAATCAGCGACGAACATCAAAGAGTAGTGAAATACAACACGTGAAAAACGCCTTGCAGAACAATGGCTGCAGTATGAAAGATGTAAGGAAGCCACGAAAGCAGAAAGGGGACGAAGATCAACAACAACCAACAGGATACGCATACCTTCTGCACATAGCCGGAGTCACCGACAGGCTAAAAAGGACCCTAGGAGAAAAGAGCATTACTACACGATTCAACACGATGACCAAAATCAAGCAGCTACTTCCTCCCAACAAAGACGTGTTATCACTGCGGAGTCATCATAAAACGAACGAGGCGATTCAGCAGAACGGAACGGTTATGGATCAGCAAAACGGAACAGAAATGGGATATATAACCAGGAGCAAAATACAACAACATCAATCTTTTGAAATCTTCTGAAAAAAAATTAATTACGGGACACCCAAAAGGAATTTCTACTAAACCTAATAATTGTTGTTATTATGCAACGTGTTCTATTTACAAAAACCGAATTTGTATCGTGTGCAGCGGATATTGAACACTTTAAATGTGATGTTATGTTGTGCCGGATATGCCTTCGAATATTTTTAACTTATCGTAGATCGTTTCCTCAGATTTCCCAAGGGAAGAATTATCTTCCGTCCACGCATTAGTTTGGCGCGCACTGTATATTTAGACAAACAAGTTATGTTGGTATCCATAATTTGTTTGTTTTATAATTATTCCTTTCTCTACTTTTCCCTCCATAACGATATCTAAAAATGAAATACATTCTCTTTCTAAAAATATCTAAATGTAAGTATTAATCAGTTTAACTTTTTTTTTCATGTCTACTACAATATCAGATATTCGAAGTAGTTTTGAAACTAATGTAATCTCAAGCAGTTTCCAATTACTAATTTAGGAACTAATTAGTATTAATTAGTATTAGCACGTGTGTTTATTAAGTACACGTTTACGTTAACTTTGACTAATATTGATTCCTATCTTATCTTGTAATACTCTACAATACATAATCGTCTACAAACTTCATCGCCAATTAATATTATCGAGAATTTCACATACATCATAGGATTTCGGAAATAATACAAGGTTTAAATTTTTCACATATGTAGCAAGAATTATGGATCTTCATGCGAAATGTTTAAAGAAAAGATTGCGAGGAACAACAGTGGATTTATGTTCATCATTTAAACATTGCTGTTAATGTTTTAACTTTTCATACATTTGTAGTCAAAAGTTTCTTACTTACGTTGTATAAACGGTTTCTTCTTGTTGTTATGAGTATTGTATTGAAACCTACAGGTATTTCGTAGGTTGGCGACTATCCAAAACTGTATTTTTTTAAACGTAAGATGCTATATATTGTAGCATGCCTAGAATCTTGATTATACACTCCGCCAAAAAAGTATCGCATAATTTAGTTTTGAATCATAAAAGTATCGCATAATCTTTGTTTGTAGCATAAAGTTGTAAATATACTTTAATACGCTCTAAGATATAATTTCTATGATTGTTTAAATCAAATACAGGCCAAATAAAAACAAGAACTCATACTTGAGATTTTTATTAAAACAAGAAATTATAATTTTGGAAAGAAAAATGTCATAACAGTAGCTTTTAATACTGAGTATTGCCACCTCTGGCTCCTATGACCGCTCGCATACGGTTTGGCAGAGATTCGATTAACCTCCGTATATAAGCCTGATCCAAATTCTCCCACTCGTCCACGGAGAGCTGCCGCTGGAGCAACATTTTGGGTTCGTATCCGTCTGTGAAGGAGGTCCCACACGTGCTCGATAGGGTTCATGTCCGGACTTACCGCAGGCCAATCTAAAACTGGAATACCAACATCGTTAAGGTATTCCTGGACGATTATTGCAACATGCGGTCGTGCATTATCGTGCATTAACATGAATTCGTTTCCTATAATTGGCGCATATGGTACTACATGTTCTTCTAAAATGTCCGTTATATACCTGTGGGCAGTCAGTGTACCTCTGTTTACTGGTACTAACTCTGTACGACCTGTTAAACAGATGCCTCCCCAAACCATAATAGAGCCACCAGCGAAATTAGGTCTAGGTCTGATATTACACTGCGAATAGCGCTCACCGTCTCGTCTGTACACCGAGATACGCCTATCTGAGGTGTAAAGACCAAATCTTGACTCATTTGTGAAGAGTATATTGGCCCAGTCATTAATGTTCCAATTTACATGTTCTCTGGCAAACCTTAAGCGAGCCACTCGGTGGTTCCTAGTGAGACGAGGGGCTGTTACAGCTACTCTAGCTCTTAATCCACTCTGTCGTAACCTATTCCGAATAGTTTGAGTACTCACACGAGTATTTCTGACTCTAGCCAAGTCGTTCTGCAATTGTCTCGCAGTTACATGTCTTCGACGTAATGCTTGTAGTAGTAAATAGCGGTCATCTTGGCGAGTAGAACATCTTGGACGACCTGGTACAGGTCTTCTACTGTAATTGCCTGTTTCCCTATATCTGGCTACGGCTCTAGAAACACTTGACTAATTGATGCTCATCAAATTAGCAACGTATGCTTGAGATCGTCCATCTTCGATTAAAGCAACTATAGCAGCCACTTGTTCTGAAGTTAAATTGCTCATTTTAGTTTTAAAAGCGTTGGTACAGAACTCTGACTTCGCACTTTAAAATTCGTCCGTATAGGAAGACTTTCAATAAACAACTGAACAAACTTTACCCATATGCATTTTTCTAAATGTGTTCTTTTAGAAAAAAAAAGTAAAAAAGCTATGTTCCATGATTTTGTTAGTGTTTTTATAGTTCACATACACGAGGCAAACTTTTTGTGAACGTATAAAAATATCTTGGTTTATAAATGCCCTTTTTTAGTTTATGCGATACTTTTTTGGCGCAGTGAATATTGAGACAAAATGTAATAAGGTACTATAATCTTAAGACTAAGAGTTTTTAAGGTGTTCGTTTTTTTATAAGGTCGATATTTACAAAAACCGTTATTATTAAAACCGTACATGCACCAAACATTAGCATAAGAGATTGGCATAAAAGGACCTAATACACACCCATGTATGTGATTCTGAATTGCTAATGAGATGCACGTAATATTGCATTAATTTGGTATGACCTAGTTATTTTTTTTAATTGAACATCCTGTATATTGTTTTAGTTTTAAATTTTTTACAAAATTCGACATAAACAATTACTAAATTAGGCATTTTCTTGTTATAACAATTTCCGAACCTGAACTATTTTAAATATTTATTCTATCAGTGTATGGCAACGATAATTTCTAAAACAATCGAGTTCGATGTCGTTTAATAACATAAAATTATTTCAAGAATATAGTCACTTGAATCTCCGAAGAAACTGGAATTATCACTAAAGATTATGTTTCATACATCTGCTGCTAACTTGCAATATATATATAAAATATGTCGAAATGGCTTCTATTGTGGCTGTCCGTAAATGACATAATGCAGTAGATACTCATGTTAAACAATGTTAAAAAGTACTTTTATCTTGTGCTTAATTACTTCAAAATTTATTTTATGTAGTGCTGAGAGTACCAACAATATGTTTGTTCTGTTTTATTTAAACTATTAATACCATTAACATTTGTTATTGTCATAGTTTTCTTGAACCTTATTGCAACCTGCACGTTATAATATGAAATTAACTGTCTATTAAAACGTTTGTGTTTACAAATATTGTAACCTAAAAAAATAACAAAGGCTTTTTACTAACTAACTTTTTACTTTTTACTTTACGATAATAGTCGTCAGTAAAAAGTCAAAGTCTTCGTGTATAACCAAATGCGTCTTTTAACAAGAGCAACTAAAACTAAAAAGAACAATTCGCATCGACTTGATTCCATGATAAAAAGTATTATTATATTAAAATTACATGAAATCACTTCATTGGCGCCATGAAAATACTCTTCAGCATCTAGCCCCCTTTGTTTGTCCTCTGCGTTTTCTTTTTGGTAAGTCAATCTCCAGCCAAAGATAATTCCGGAAGAACGACTAAATAACTCCTTTTCTGTCCATATCTTAATTTTTAATGGATTTTCTTTCAACAAACACGTAAAGAATAAATTTCGTCTTTGTCATATTTTTGCAGCTTATATGTCACTTGGTAATAAATCCTCCAGCAGTTCTCGACAATACTCAAACGTATTTGTTTTGTTACAGGATCTTCAGGAGCACTTGTTTAAATTGTTCGATCAAGATGGCGATGGTGAACTCGTACAGGAGGATTGGATAGAATTTTTAAAAGTCCGTCTGACGTAAGCCACATTTTCTTTTAATACGGAACAACTTAATTCTCATGTATAATCAATAAGTAGATAAACTTAGACATCTTTAATACGATAACGCTTTTATGGGTTCTTCCTTGCTCTTAAATTAATGGAACCTCCCGTTTTAATGGCAAAGCGGACTATCCGGCAGAAACCTCTAATAATGCTGAGGTTTCACTGAATTTGCAGCTTTCTTTATCAAATACACAATATTTTCTTAAAAAAATTATTTTTAATAATATGTCAAAATCTATATACAGTGCAATTTTTACAAGAGTCTCAAAATCGATTGAAAAGAAAAACATTTTTTATATTCCAAATAAAAAACTGCTCTTATCTTCCATTACATTACCGGCTAACAAAACAAGTTTAGCTGTGATTAATGATTAAGTCATTTATTCGTCTCTGATACCAAATCATTTTAAATGGCCTCAATTTCAGGCCCCATTAAACCTATAGACTTCGCTTTGATTAATCTAACTCACATTTAACATTAATTTCTGCTCCATTATCGATAAATTGAAAAAGCAAACACCTTAACAATATTGCCTAACGAAAAATCTAAATAAAAAATTATGTTCAGTATTCAAATGAAACTGAACATGATTTTATAAAATTATATAACCAATTTCTGGCAAGGTCTTGAACATAAAATTTATGTTCCAATTACTTGATCGTACGTTCATGATTTCTATTTTCTAATAACTATAACCAATTATATATGAATTCCTATTCTCCTATTTATAGGGACAAACACATACACTTTATTGAGCATCTGGAAAGTGTGGCATATTGTCGTTGTGGAGATGGTCCAATTACATTAGATAAATTTTCGGAAATATTTAAAACCAAAGGAGTAAGTTAGTGTGGTTTATTTGCTTAAGGGGTTCCTAGCATCTCTATACTCTGCCTTGCCCTTGTATGTAAAAACAAATTTTATATGTGTCTTTCTAGATTATTGAAAATTTTTACAAACTAATAGACCACGATAACACAGGATCAGTAACGTCAGAGCAGATCATGGAATTTCTGACGGCCATAACCTCAGCAAGGTAAATACATAATATATTCTTTAGTACACCAAAGTATCCGGCACTATTATTTAGCCAAAACCATAGAAAAGGAAGGTAGTTTGAAAAGTTTCCAGTCTAACACAGAGAAGTATTTTTTGTCAAATTCAGCTAGTCTTCTTGTAAGTCGATTAAAATTTCTGTCTTCCGAGCGAGACATTGAGCCTAGGAGCCAAAAGAAGTCGCTGGTAACCAAACCTCGTGAATACGGCGCGGCTATTTCAATTCGAAATCCAATTCATGAATCTTTGCCATGACGCATAAGACGGGTCAAATTTGGAATGAAACTTATTTTTTTCTTTAGAAAAATTTTAATGTGCCAATTTTTCTGCAATTTTTACCTTCAGCTTGTCAAGTACTAGTGCTCCTGCTACAGTTTTTCCTTTATCAAATCCACGATTATCGCAAAACACACCATCACTTTTCCGGCTGATGGAATAGTATCCACTTTTTTCGTGACCCATTTACCCTTCGCAGTCTACAATCTCATCTATGCTTTAACCTCAGGAGTGTCCTGATGTATTCAAATTTTATTTACAGTTATTCGACAGGGTCTTGGAAATGTTGCTCCTGAAGGAGCAATCGCGATATTCAAGGTGCACTTAGCTTTTCCATGCTTAAATCTTCAGTCAGTAAATGACTAAAAGTAGATAAAATGTAGTTTGCCCAACCCACCACACGCTCTTTTAAAAAATTCAATTGCTACAATAGCGCCGCCTCACTCTCAAATGGTCGAATCTGGTACGTTTAAAAATGTTGATATCGATTTACTCTTTTTTCCCCCATACCGCAGTTGTATAGCTAATAAACATTTGCTATGTATGTCAGAATAATATTTAATGAATACTTAACATATGTATGTTAAATATCATTCGCATTAGATTCGGCAAGCAACAGTTATAGCTCCCCTAACACTACGATATTTTGAAATTAATTGTTAATTTTCTTTAAACTAATTTTCTCGCACCATTTAGTGAATTTTTAAATGTTATTGGCAATGCTTACAGTTTCGACAGTCCCGAACCATCTAACCAATCTGATGCCACCAGGTTTATGTTTACCCGCCCAGTCTGTGTCAAATATTAAATAAAATAAAATCAAAAGCTCTCATCTCGCTTTCAATTTACCTAGGTTTGTGTTTCAAATGCGACGGCTCAATATTTCGTTTTTACAGAAACACTAACATCCATTGATATAAACGACTGCTTAACAACTACTGACATGTTCAAAGGTATCTATCAACGCACGGGCAATTATATTACCGGAACATTTTTAACGAGTAGCGCCATCTTCCTGTTGAGGCCTATAACTTTTCAGACTACCCTCGTATAATTAAATTCTAGACTGCGGCAAGTCCATGTAAATAAATGTTACTAACCAAGACTTTTATCATTTAGTAGGAAATTCATGGACTGTTGCGATTATTGAAAGCATAATGAAATTTTTAATTTACACAAAACTTAAAATACTTCATTCTCAGTTGGTACAAAAGAAGATACAAGTGCATACATTACTGTGTGACGGAAAAAGTGTGTAATATTAAAACTACTAGAATGTTCCAAAATATACTAGTCCAAAAATACAACATTTTAAATGGAAAAATATATGTCCTCCCGAAGTGGAGACAAAAAAAGAGATATTACAATACCGTAAAAAAAGCACTTACAATTTTATGAATGAAATTTTTCAAACATTGATAGTTGTATACAAACCAAATTAGAATAAATATAACTTAAACTGTCAATGTCTTTTTTGCAGTTAATGAATTCCAAACTATTAATGCTATTACAATTTCAATACAGTATTAATTGCTTAACATTCAAGATTCTCACGAAAAGTATGGACTGTTTCTTTAGAGTGAATAGAAAGGACAATATTTAAGAGTCAACGCGAATAATACTTTTTTTAATAGTCAGTTTGCTTGCCCAATTCTAGAAATTCTAGAAATCCTTTGGTCTCCTTTAATATACTATAATTGATTTGTTTAAATTATTTCTCTTAAAATTTCGTCGTTCTTCTAATAGTCACCCTGATAAAAACATTTTTTGTTCAAACTTAAGCGTAAACATGTACTGTGTCCTAGAAATCCCGAACGCGAATTAAGTTGGTAATCCGGATTTTATTTATCTACAGTTGGTGAAATCCAGTGGCGTGGTACAAAACCACGACAAGATCATATTGTTCTGAATAATGACAAGCAATAAATCAGAATGAGGTTATATTTTTACAGACTTGTTATTAAAAACACTATTATTCAATGAAAATAACACTGATGAGTAGGAAAATACGTTTATTTATAAAAACTGTTGAAAATGTTCTCCATTTGCTTCTAAACACAATGCTATTCTTCGCTTCATGTTTTCAAATACATGGCCGAGCTGTTCTTGTGTTATATTTTGAATTTCTTGCCTAATTGCTTCTTGAAGTTCGTTCAAATTATGCAATCGGTTTTTATAGACATGATTCTTCAGCTATCCAAAAAGAAAATAATCTGGTGGTGTTAAATCTGGACTCCTCGGTGGCCACAAGCCTTGGCTTATAATACGATTTCCATAAAATTGTTGCAAATAATCTATGGTGGTCTGTGCAGTATGAGCAGTGGCTCCGTCTTGTTGGAAATAGCCCCTTGTTATTTCATCATCATGCAGCTGATTAATAAATTCTGCCAATATGTCAGTTTGATATCGTTCTGCATTAATTGTATCGTTAAAGAATATTGGCCCTATTATTCTTCTTCTTGATATCGCAATCCAAATTCCAACTTCTAATGGATGCAACTCTTTTTCAACAAAAGTGTGAGGGTTTTCCGTAGCCCACGTTCGGTAATTCTGGCTATTTACATAACCAGATAAATAGAACCATGCTTCATCAGTGAAGAAGGTTAGATCCAGCAAATCATTATTATTAAGGTGCTCGTTGAACCATTGACAGTACAGTATACGTTGTTCATAATCACGAGGGTACAATTGCTGCACAACTGACACTCGATAGGGATACATATGTAAATTTTTATGCAGAGCCTTTGCGCAACTACTTTTACTTACACCTGACTGTGCAGAGAGCCTTCGCAGTGATTTTCGCAAGACAATTTTCGGTCTTGTACAAATTATTTGGTTTGATTTCGTCTTATCTTCTTTTCAGAGCTCATTAATTCATAGCATTGTGTTTAGAAGCAAATGGAGAATATTTTCAACAGTTTTTATAAATAAACGTATTTTCTACTCATCAGTGTTATTTTCATTGAATAATAGTGTTTTTAATAACAAGTCTGTAAAAATATAACCTCATTCTGATTTATTGCTTGTCATTATTCAGAACAATATGATCTTGTCGTGGTTTTGTACCACGCCACTGGATTTCACCAACTGTAGATAAATAAAATCCGGATTACCAACTTAATTCCCGTTCGGGATTTCTAGGACACATAGTACATGTAGTTATGCATAATTACCCAATTTTTTTCCAAAGTTTTTGACAGTTGCATAAGGTATATAAATATGTACGATATCTTTTTGCTGCACTTTTCTTTAAGAAAATGTATTCGTTATGTGATCTGATTAGGAGCATGGTTTAAAATTATATTAAAATTTACACACTGCCATAAGATCGTAGCCATCCAAAGTTCTCTTCATTTTTGAAATTTAAGATGACATAATTTCTCCTTTGGAAGTCTTATTAAAGTCGGAGGCATGAAGAAAAGATGCTATTACCCCGAAAAGAATTTTTGAGATTGAGAAAGTGCGCATTACACGGATATGACATTGGGAAGCAAAACTACCCTTAAAAGGATGTAATACTCAACCTATGCAAGTAGAAAAAAAACAAACGTAAAACAAAAAGTTTTTTTGTTGTTTCACGTCGTTTTATGAACGTAATTTTTTTACTAAAATAGGGAAGACTTAAATATCTCCACATCAACATTATTAAAAAAAAAAAAAACTGTACTGAATCATCCAAGGAATCATCGAAGTAGCAGTATTTTGCTTGTGATAGCGGTATTCTAACTCATTTAGGCTGGCTGTACGTCTTTAAGAAAATAATTTTATTGTAATAGGTCATTTTATCGTAATTACAATAAAATTACAAGAAAGAAAATGACTTTTAAAAAATGTTTAAGAAAGATCAAAACCACAAATGTAAGCGGAATGTTTTAAGCTATTCAGCTAGAAAAATCGCAAATGAGATTAATCGGCAAAATAGAGATGAATATTGTGGTAGCAAGTGAAAAGCTGCGAAAAAAATGTAAAGCTTGTGAGAAAAAATCGTCTGTAACATCTTTTAATAGTGTTAACGAATTAATCTCCAACAATAGTAATTCCACAGCAAGTGTCTGTGAAAAATCGGTCTTAATGTCAGAAGATCCAGAAAAATTATATTGTTAAGACTAAGACACATTAGATCACACTTAGACTTTGTAGAAGAGCACATTAGGAGGAATATTCTCTTTAGTGACTAGTCCAAAATTACTCTTTGTAATCATTTTAATAAACAGTCCTCCAAACATGACATTTTTTGAATTTCTGAGATTATTATAACTCAAGATACTTATTAAACAACGTCATGGTACCACATATGTAGAAGAAAAGATCAAAAAAACAAAAATTATGCACAGAAAGCGCTATTATATACTTATAAACACTTCTGAATTTGAAGAAGACTGTCATGACAAGCCGACAATAACTCAGATTTATGCCTACTTAATGCAATATTACACATCTCGTTACCATCCAAGTGCATTAGATTCTCTTATGCCTAACATAGGTGCCAAACATACATACAACATTCAGTTCCGAAGAAATAATAACAATAATCTGAAACTTTTAATTTTAGGAGTGTAGTGCACTCCTAAAATTAAAAGTTTATTACATTTTACCTCAAAATTTTGCCAGAATTCCAAAATAGGATAATATATAGCATATTTTATTTAAAAAGATATAAAATTCCGTGGCCATATATTTAGCTCCGCCGCCAATCGGACCTCATAACAAGCAAAAACCATTCTGAAAAATCTTATTTACAAGCCAGCGAAAATAACATGGATGTGTCTCGTGTAGTTAAAATATGAAATGCAATAAACGGAAATGAACTAATTTTAATTCTACTATTTGCAAGCATTGCAACGTATATAAAAAATGGTTTTAGCCGTAATAATTTAATCAAAGAATTCCTTTATTATCGAATTAAATGACTTACAAGAAAAATATGTTTCAGACCACACACTGGCTTTGACAAGGGTAGTCTAGAACGTTTGGAAAAACTATTCAAGGAGACAGTTGGAAACGAAAAAGAGATAAGAAAAGAAGATTTTACAAATATCGTTAATTCTAAAAATGTTTATACTCACAAGAATTTAAATTTTAACAATTATATAATTTCGTGTTATTTCAGCCATTTTTCACCACGAGGGTTTTCGACATTTTCGATAGAGATCATTCGGGCTCGATATCTTTCCAAGAATTTTTAGACGCCATGCATCAGTTCTCTGGAAAAACTCCAGAAGACAAAATCAAGTTTCTTTTCAGAGTATACGACTTGGATGGTAAAATACCCATAAATCCCCGTAGAGAAACGTTACTATCCTAATTCCGCAGGTGACGGTCTAATTCAACGCAAAGAGTTACAAGATGTCATGACAGCGTGTATGCATGAAAACGGTATGAAATTTAGTCCAGACGAGATCGAAGTGTTGACGTCCGCCATGATCGAAGACGCGGATACCGACAGCAGAGATGCGCTAACATATGAAGCCCTTAAAAGTCAATTAGAAAAACATGATGGCCTCCTGGAGAATTTATCTATAAGGTATTGAGAGAGTCTGGAAATGATATTTCTTACTTTTTAACGTTTAAAAGATCTGTATTTGTTGTAGCATCGACCGTTGGTTATTGCCGGCAAAACCGAAGCCACCTGCTACCGTAATGGATATAATAAGAAGAGCGATCCCAAATCAATTAACTAAATCTTACTTGAAAAATAATTTCGAGTTTGTGATATTTCTGTTTTGTGTAATTGTAGTCAATCTCGCGTTATTTATCAGTCGAGCTATAGAATATTATTACAAGAAGGAAAATATTTTTGTGATATTTGCAAGAGCTTGCGGTATGCATTTCACATTTAATACTGCTATATCTTACTTGGAGCATAGTTGCTTTGATTTGAACATTCCAAAATAGGTTCAACATAAAAATTGATCTTGTTTTATCTGAAATATCTAAAAATATGGTGAAATATGCTTGCTAGCATGTTTGCCCATTTTGACCGTATAAGCTTGAAGTATACGCAATACCATGTGTTTTAGGTCAATGCCTCAACTTTAATTGCGTCTTTATATTAGTGCTTATGCTAAGACAGAGCATTACTTTTCTGAGAAGTAGAGGATTGAGTATGATATTACCGCTTGACGAGCATATCTACTTCCATAAACAGGCAGGATATTTAATAGTGTTTTACAGTGCGTTGCACACGATTATGCACTGTTTCAATTTGGGTAATTTTAACACTTATCTGTGGATATTCGTATAACCCGATACCTTCGTAGATGTCATCTTACAAAAAAACGCGCTCATCAATGCAAACGATACTGAAGACTGCTCACCGAATCATATCCAAACTTGTACAGCAACTGATTTTTTACTAACCACAAAACCAGGATTTGGAGGGTTAATACCTGGCTTAGCTTTTCCAACTGGAATTGTACTTGTAGTTATACTCACGATCATCTTCATATGTTCGCAACCGTTTGTGCGACGACGAGGAAGTTTTCAAGTAGGTATTATGAAAATCACACTCCGTAAAGTAAAATATAGACCATCATATGAACAGCCATTCTAAACTGATTACTAGAGAGGACAAAAGCGAGTGAAATTATACCTGTTTTGCAGCGACTAGACAGACTCGTGTCTATTCATCTCATAAGAAAGGGTTCGTATTGCCTCGTTTTCCGAAGAGTCGACAAAAGTCTGCCTAGTCACTGCAAAACAGGTATGATTTCACTCGCTTTTGTCCTCTTCACTGATTACACAAGAGTAAATGCCGATTGTTCAGAAATTTATTTATAACTATGTATAAGTATGCCTAGTGCATTGGGAAAGAAATGATTATATTAACTAACAAGGATGAACTACATTTATCAAACTTGAAACTTGTTTATCAATACAATAAATATCCATTTATTAACTTACTTTATAAGAATCCAAACAAATTTTCGGGATTTTCCATTAGCAAATATATTCTTTACATCGATAAATCCGTTTATTGTATATAGTATTGTACGAAAGTGTGTGTTCATCGATATAAACAGCTATTTATTAAAATATGGACGAATTGAATTTGTTCGTTGGACCAATTTCGAGAGAAAAGATGTGTATTCGAAAGAGTTTGTGCTGCAATCAACGTCGTGAAACGGCTGTTGAATTCGCTCGTAGCAGAAAAGGAAAGAAAAAGTTATTGTTAGATGTTTTTTCTTTCGTATCAGAAAGAGAAAGGAGACGAATTTCTTTTTGGAAATGCAATGCTCCAGACTCACCATCATGTAAGCTCTTGACTCTGACTTCTATTGACTTAGGAACGTTACTGCAACTTGTTTGCCGAAAGAACTAGAATAAATATTAACAATAAATGGAAAATTAATTTTGATGTACAATTCTGAACGAAATAACAACAGAATGCCGACATTCTGCAGCTCAAAGTGCCGACCGATGGGAGGAACATTTCAGACGGTGCCATTTTTTAAACTGTTCACGGTATAAGGGATGAAGGGACTTTACTAATACCATTGATGTATATCCACTCGTTTGGTACAAAAGTTTAAAGAATTTATGCCCGAGGTATCACCAACTGCTATTATAATAGATCTCAAAATTAGTGTGATAAGTATTTCAGCCGAAGAGTTTGCAAGACATCGTGAACACTTCTTTAATTTTTCGCATTACATCCTTAGAAAAACTCAATCAATGCAATGGAATTTACACTAAAATTGAGCTACTGTTAGCATTTGACTATTATTGACTACTTCCGATTAAACAACCGCCCAACAGCGCTCGCCATGATTTTTTCCATGACATGTGAAATTGTTGCGGAACTAGGAAGGATCACCAAAAGCGAATAATTCTGTAGAAAGGGTAGCATTGAGCGTTTGAGACCCAAATTTCAGCGGACCATCTCAATACATGGTAGTTCGTAGAAGCCATACAACGAGAATAAAATTCACATGAGCTTCTAATAGAACAATACTTAGTAGGAGCTACGCAAGTCCATTTTACTCGTAAAAATTACCGAGATTTTGCTGTCTTTATGAAGAATTGTGACTTTTGCAATTACATGTGATGTAGTGTATAAAACCCAACGTACTATAGAGACTAAAAAAATCACCGCAAAAAAAAACATTTTCAAAAACAAATGAAAAAAAGTTTTATTTTTAGTTTTATACACGTCAGTATTACGCTGTTCGTTCTAAGTTGATTAGGAATTTTTCATTCAGTAAATTGTTTGTCAGAAAATTTTCCGTCGATAAAATGTTGTCGGGGAATTTTCCGGCTTCCGCTCAGAAAAGCTCTTCCTGAAATTTTTCTTCAAATCTCCCCGTACTGAACATGCCTCTGCCTTTTAACAATAAGATATGAAACTATGCAGTTTATCGTTTCAGGAGAAGGTACTAAATATTACGTAGATGATGCTTTTCATTTCATGCTTAATTTACTAAAGAAAGACGCAATTTTAGGTTGTCATATTCTAAAATAAGGTAATCCAGTTAAAAGGATTGCAACAACATGAACAAAGCTGACAACAATTTCGATGACCATCTTGTAGAATCTAGTTAATGTCAAAAAGTTTCTGTAAAAAAATACTCTATCGAATACAATGTTGATCACCACTCTATCATACAAGGCGTTTAAGATATTGGGCGCAAAAATGTTAAATTACATCAGTCTTAAGAACTACGAAAAACAGGCAGAGGAGATGTTGCAAAAAATTGAAAAGAAGTTAAGAAGAGTATTCAAAATCGTACTAGCAATATCCAAGCTGTTCTATTTAAAAACCTAAACTTATAACGTATGCAACGAAAACTTCATTTGAAATGCTTCCCTCTAAGTTCCTCGAGAAAGAAATTATTTATCACCTATACACTATGTACATATATAAACTAGTCTCATAACGCATAAACCAAATATTTTAGGTTTTCTACTGGACTCACACCCTGTACATACCATTCTGGATCCTACTTATACTGCATTGTAAAAATTTCTGGAAATGGTTTATCTTACCTGGCACGATATTCGCCATAGAACGTCTAATACGGTTTTCATGGATCAAAAGTGGCAGGGGTAAAACTTATATCACCTCTGGAGTACTACTTTCATCTAAAGTAGTTAATTTGCAAATCAAGAAACCTATACATTTTGATTTTCATCCCGGAGACTACGTGTTCGTTAACATACCTAAAATAGCGCAATATGAATGGCACCCCTTTACGATTAGCAGCGCCCCGGAGCAAGATGGTAAGTTAAACTACTACCCCGGATTAGGTGATATAAAAAGAAACGGTTGCGTTTAGATTCAATTTGGCTACATATAAGGGCAGTGGGTGAATGGACAAATAAGCTACACGAATATTTCAAGGCAGAACAAGACAAGTTAGAGGCTCAAGCTTCGCTTACAGAAAATACGCAAGCTGTTGTGGTACCAGAACCAGAACCGCAGAGTCCAATTAAACGATTCCAAGCGACCGTTCGACGAACGTTCTCTAAGAAAGATGATGCCGCTAAGCCCGTACAACCTGTGTATAAGAGTTTGATGAATGCTTCTTCCTCCGTTGGACAATTACATAATGCCGCATCTTGCAGTGGAGGTAAATGTAAAAGCGTTTATTTTAGATATTTTTTCGTATTCTTATCCTGATTAATTCTAATTCAAATTTCGCCATTTATCTGGAAAATCACCGTTACAATAGAACGATATGCTTCCAAATCGCTATATTTGACTATGTGTACCAATTGTAAGAGAAATCCATTTAAATATATGTACTTTTCTCACAGATTCGTATGAGTTAACGTCAAAAGGCGGTCCAGAAAATAAATTTCACAAATTGCTTTCCAGCACAAAAGCGCCGCCATTATCAAAGTCGTTATCGATGCCCGATATGCAACAGAACAAGCATAAGAAGAAGGAGCGTTCGTTGGTGTAGGTAATTTAATATAACGCCCAATGTTCAAAATCCAACGGAAATGTTTTGCAATAGTTTAAAGGATTATATGCGTTCAGAGTCCGAAAAAAGTTTCGATGAATCACAAATCAAGAAGGCCAGACTCCGATCGTTGTGCATAATGTACATGAGCCAGCATAACAAGTCGCTAGCGCAAAGTTTCAGATACATGAGAAATCAACCCACTATAATCGCATTCAAGACGCCTAGTATGGAAAAATGCAACAGTACTAACGCATCAAATTCGGATTTAGTTGGTAAGAATAATGGTGGGTGACTAGTTACTAAACCATCTAGACTGCGAATAAATCGCACAACAAACACTTTGAAGAATTTTTTGCATCTGCGAAAAATAATTGAACACTACTTAACAAAAGATATATAATCATCAAAACGAAATATTCAATTTCTCCATAAAAATCTGTAGCAAATCATTGGTTAATGAACATGTGTTCGTTAACTAGTCACCCGATGCATACTTTCTTTTACAGAAAACTAGATACATAATTTTGTTGTAAAGTTCTTTTTTCATTATTCACTGATATTTAATCTTTTGTTACGTGGTTATCAGCTAATCAAATAAATGCGCATTGTCAACTCGAGTTTGGATGCCTCGCACAATTATCAAGAGACAAGATGTGATAATCACTTCGTGAAATGTTAGAAGAATAAAGATAATGCGGTAATATTTCCCAACCAGAAATTACTCTCGGGACATGATGTCTGGCATTGAGCTGTAAGAATAACGCCTTCTTTCAATTAATCAAAGAAGGCTGTTTCAGGATGAGTGCCCCTTGTATCCCCTGAAGCTGTTCATAATACAAGTTAGCATTGATGGTTTGACCCGTTTCCAAAAACTCATAATGAACAATTTCGGTTGCTGTCCGCAACCAACCGACTGATGGCAACAACCAGTTATACGCTTAACATTTGAATACAATATCCACTTTTCGTCGCAGGTTAACAACCGATCGAAGAGGTTCATTAATTAGTGTTGAATAAAATGTTTACCGAGCAATTCAGACCATTCATGTAGGACCTTCATTTGCTAAACTTCCCTTTCTTAGGTGATGGAAGCGGAAACGAATGGTTTTGTCGGTCACATTGAACCTTTCTGCAATCTCTAGTACGTTGTACTGAAATTTGCCTCTATAACCTGTTGAATATGTTCGCTGTTAGCAATCATCAGTTTCCTGAAGCGCACTTCATCGATTAAGCTGAAATCTTCTGCACTGTTCGATCACTTACATCATCTCCGAATGAAATACATATTTTTCGTACTGACACTGCATTGCCGCTTATCTCTATTGATTTTCTATTATTATTCTATTAATTTTGCAATCAGTAGTAGTCAAACAAGAAACAAACTCCGACGAAAAAGAATAACCTAAGTTAACCTACGATAACCATGCAACAACAATAACAAGAACAAGAAAATAAGCCAATTACCAGCTTGTAGTTGTCATTGCAAGCGACACTACTAGGCATTGGGTGGGTTGAATTTAAAATTCTCTCTTCAGAAATTTTGGCACGTTCTTCTTTCACAGTAACAAGTCAATCTTACAAAATATGTGGCAAGATAAATATAGGTCGTATAGTTCTTTCTTTGCTCTTAATCTACAAGGTGTTGACTGCACCTTAAATTAATTCTGTTTTTTGTTGAATACAGAGTTTTTTCAATGTAGAAGTACAAGTAATAGATATCTCTTTAATATCTAATTTAATATCTATTTAAAGTTCAAGTACAATAGGTTAATAAAATTTTACACGCTGGTAATTATCACTTAGTAACGAAGTATTCTCGTGAAGAAAGAAACTAGGCAATAGATTGGTAAAAAATCGGCATTCTTAGTACTGATTGTTGTTAAAAGTTAATGGTCGTTCTTCGTGTTAAAACAATAGGTAGAACTGAAATTAAATTGTTTGGTATGCCAAATGCGAATTTGCACCATTTTTGCATCTATTCATGAAAAAAATAAGTACCAGAATCTTTTTAACATACACTTCGCTAAAGAAGTATCGCATAATTTAGTTTTGAATCATAAAAGTATCGCATAATCTTTGTTCGTAGCATAAAGTTGTAAATATACTTTAATGCGCTCTAAGATATAATTTCTATGATTGTTTAAATAAAATACAGGCCAAATAAAAACAAGAACTCATACTTGAGATTTTTATTAAAACAAGAAATTATAATTTTGGAAAGAAAAATGTCATAACAGTAGCTTTTAATACTGAGTATTGCCACCTCTGGCTCTTATGACCGCTCGCATACGGTTTGGCAAAGATTCGATTAACCTCCGTATATAAGCCTGATCCAAATTCTCCCAGTCCATGCAGGTCCGCTGGGGCAACATTTTGGGTTCATGTCCGGACTTATCGCAGGCCAATCTAAAACTGGAATACCAACATCGTTAAGGTATTCCTGGACGATTATTGCAACATGCGGTCGTGCATTATCATGCATTAACATGAATTCGTTTCCTATAATTGGCGCATATGGTACTACATGTTCTTCTAAAATGTCCGTTATATACCTGTGGGCAGTCAGTGTACCTCTGTCTACTGGTACTAACTCTGTACGACCCGTTAAACAGATGCCTCCCCAAACTATAATAGAGCCACCAGCGAAATTAGGTCTAGGTCTGATATTACACTGCGAATAGCGCTCACCGTCTCGTCTGTACACTGAGATACGCCTATCTGAGGTGTAAAGACCAAATCTTGACTCATCTGTGAAGAGTATATTGGCCCAGTCATTAATGTTCCAATTTACATGTTCTCTGGCAAACCTTAAGCGAGCCACTCGGTGGTTCCTAGTGAGACGAGGGGCTGTTACAGCTACTCTAGCTCTTAATCCACTCTGTCGTAACCTATTCCGAATAGTTTGAGTACTCACACGAGTATTTCTGACTCTAGCCAAGTCGTTCTGCAATTGTCTCGCAGTTACATGTCTTCGACGTAATGCTTGTAGTAGTAAATAGCGGTCATCTTGGCGAGCAGAACATCTTGGACGACCTGGTACAGGTCTTCTACTGTAATTGCCTGTTTCCCTATATCTGGCTACGGCTCTAGAAACACTTGACTGATTGACGTTCATCAAATTAGCAACGTATGCTTGAGATCGTCCATCTTCGATTAAAGCAACTATAGCAGCCACTTGTTCTGAAGTTAAATTGCTCATTTTAGTTTTAAAAGCGTTGGTACAGAACTCTGACCTGGCACTTTAAAATTTGTCCGTATAGGAAGACTTTCAATAAACAACCGAACAAACCTTACACATATGCATTTTTCTAAATGTGTTCTTTTAGGAAAAAAAGTAAAAAAGCTATGTTCCATGATTTTGTTAGTGTTTTTATAGTTCACATACACGAGGCAAACTTTTTGTGAACGTATAAAAATATCTTGGTTTATAAATGCCCTTTTTTAGTTTATGCGATACTTTTTTGGCGGAGTGTATATGTATATATAGATTTCTTTAAAGGCTCATATGGGTGATATGTTATTTACTATCTTCAAATGTGTATAATATATCAACGCGTTTTTTCATAGAAAACAAAACTTCTGGTTGTGATAACAGTCCAGAGAGAAATGCTGAAGAAGGTCGCATATTTCCTTTAGTAGAAATGCCAAAAGGTGTTAATTATCCGGTTGCGAAGCCTTTACGAGTAAGTATGTTTTATTTAAGCTGTATTTAATCTTTTCTTCATTGTTTCTCTATACTGCCAACTGCTTTTATTTATTTGGTTATATACATACATTGTTATTAAATTACCTAATTTATAAAACAACCTATTTACATTAAAACCACTTATTTCTAAGAAAGAATTTTTGTAAAAATTATCTTTCTAAAAATTGGTTTTCGATTCTAAATTTGAAATGTTAGCCTTCAGAATCAATAGTACTACCGACAGAGACCATTTATTCTCCCAACATAGACGAAATTAACGTGAATTACGAAGATTTTGACGATTATCTACAGTATGCTGTTATTTATTTTTATCTTTTTAATAAAACATCCCGCATATTACGCAATTTTGCATTCAAAATAGCTTTTATTAGAATTACAATAGTTTTGGGCATATTTGCAATTTGCAACTTTTTAGGGTTGTTCCAACAGATATTGGAGCACGTGTAAAAGAAATAACCACAGAACTATTTCCGAATCATTTCCAAGATCGTTTCAACAAGCACCGAATCATTTCTGAGCCAATTCAACAACGATTACATCGATTCCTGCTTCTGAATAAGAACGGAAAGACCTAATGCTTTCTCAATGCACGCACTTAAAACAATTAATTACTGATTCAATAACAATTTTCTAATTCTACCACGTAGCAGCGGGGTAATTATTTCAAAATGTATATGTTTATTCTCTAGTACCAACCTTAACTGGCCTCCAGTACAAACGTTTCGTCGATTAATTTACAAGCCATTAGAGTAACTACTTTCGCTGTTTAAAAAAAAATGGATTCCAAATAATTTGGTGTTTTAATTGAACATCGTTCTTTAATGGGAATAAAATACTGCTCAAGACAATGAATCGATAAATTTCAGACACATCTTCATTATGCACAATTAAAAAGAAAAAAGTAAACAAGTGGGATGCAGAATTTGAACGTGATAGTACATTCATCGATAATGCTGAGCATTCAGATCGTAAAAAAACGCTGTTAAGAAAATACCAAAAAGTAGCATCGTATTGTTTTTGTTAAAATGAGTGAGGGTGCTGATACCTCAAAGATAGAAATGAGAACGCCGTATTTTACGCGAATATTTGATTTGGTTGTTGTTGGTTATTCTTTGTTGTGTATCTTTATCTGTTTTTCTTTACTTCTATGATATCATAAAAATGAACACTCACACTAAAAATGAACCGTGAACTGGTATAAAAAACTATCACAAACAATAGACAAGGAAGTATTTCCAACACTAAAGTGTAAAATACCCCGAATAAAAATATTCAAAATGTGACACGAAGTATATGTAAAATGTTAAAAGATGGCTTGGCCGCGCCTCACTGTAGATTAGATCGCTCTGTGAAAATAGTAAATGTTCTTAGGTTATGCACTGATAGTTACTGTTTACGTCTGCACCATATGCAGCAATAGAACGTCCGTCTTTTTTTACTCGAGCTGTTTGCTAAATACAAACTAGATATTTTAGCGATGTAATATGAAGTTAATTATGAATCTTTAGAAAATACATATATTCCGATATATTAGGTACTTTATAAAAAAGGTGACACAGTAAAATGATTTTTCTCGATTTTGTTTGCAAATAGGACATCCTATGTACTATGCCTAGAAGTTTCCAATCCAATATTAGACCTCTCTGAACCCATTTTTAACAGCTTCTATTCTGATTCAAAACAACCAACATGTCAGTATTCAACTGTCTTTATTTTCAAATAAATTTATTTATTTGAAAGAAAATTTAATAATAATTTAAAGAAAAACTGGACGAAGATGTTCTCCTCGTGAATAAATTAATAATGTAAGAGGAAAAACGTAATGTTAAGTCACATCCTTCTTATTGCAAACAATTGTACATTATGAATGCTGTTGAATTTGCTTTAATTCATCAAATGCTATACTTCGAAAAACATTAATAATCCTCTTGCTTAATGCATGTTGTTAGAACTTCAGCATATACAATTTCTTTAATATGCTTCTATAAATAAAAATTAAGATAAACAGCAATTAAAATAATTAGAACTGTTCCTTACCAAATATCTGTTGGAATTGGTGTTATTGAGATAATCTCGTACAAGAATAGCATGCCCATAGCATTGTTCCCCTGGATTTCTGGTAGTTCATTTTGTAACAATTCCAATTACATAGCTCCATTTAAATTATAAATAAATAAATAAATAAATAAATAAATAAATAAAATTCTATAACATACACGACAAATTCTCAACACCCCAAAGCTAGACCGATGTTGCTGATACAATTATCGTAAAGCTCTACAATTTTTGTCTGAACACTAATGATGGTAATGGATTGGTAAATACCAATTACCAATCCATTTCTGTGAAATGCTATGTTTTCAAAGAATAACATTTTAAAAATAAAATTGAGATTTTTTGTAATTTAACATGGGCGTAGTTACAACATTCAAAACGTTTTTCGTATTCCTGTTCCGTAAGCTCCTGATGTAACCGAATATAGTATAATAAACGATCTTGACTTCAATAATGATGGCATCTTGACTTCTTGCTCTTTTTGTTCTTTCGCATTTCTTATGATTGATATTTTCAGTTTCAATAAATCTTGTAATTAATTTAATTAGTTTTTCAAAAACTCTCGTCGTCCAATCTTGAGAAATCCACACGACAAATCTTACTGGTTGATTTGAAGCGTTTAGACGTAGGAGTACTTTCTTTAGAATAAGTGATTCTTCGACTTTTTAACAGAAACACTTACTACAAAACAGGTTACTTTCATAATCTGGACGATTACAGTGTAGTTAGAAGATGATTCATTTAAAAAAAATGTGAATTTTGCTGTGTAATCTTTTTTATAGAACACTTAGTAAGTTGCGATATATTTTCTATAGATGCACAATTAACATTATGTTACCATCTCCTAAATACAAAATTGCTATTTAGCGCGCAACCCGAATAATACGAAGCGGACGTACTATTGCGGTACCGTGCGTATGTCAAAGTTTAATTTCATTTTTGTTTGGAGAATAAATGAACTTTACGAAACCATTAACGCATCATATACGGATAAGACCGTTCTTACAATCGGGATTGCCTACTTCTTCAAGGTAATTTGTAGATAAAATCAGTTTTGCAAAACTTGCTCTTTAGTTTCATGCTTCACTTGCCGAATTCGCACTTCGTAGCAAATCGACCATCTCTAAACAATTTTTTTCTTCAAAATCTCATTAGCCGTTTGGGTTTTATAGGTAGTTATTTTCTACCTTTTCCAATTTCTCGAATACGCGCTTTAAAGCAGGGAGACCTTTAGATATAGCGGCATGTACGAGCTGTTTCAGAAGAAACGAGAGGAATATATTCAGAATGTTAAAGAAGAACATCGTCAATAAGGACCTTCTTATTTTGACCGTCTACTGTAATAGCTCTTGAAAATCGCTGAATACTTGTGAAACTAATACGAAATGCACTTCGTTCACAACTAAAATAACTAAAGTTTGTGATTTGACTATGAATCGCTTAAGATAACACACTTGTTAGATCTGCATGTAAAGTACTTACGTAACTCGGCAAAATTGATTTTACTACAATAGGCCTACACTGCGTTTCAAATTTATGAATTTAAAAACCGGTTTCTAGAAACCAGTAAATATTTCCTCATTATATACATATTACTATAGTATACCTTAAATGCCGATTTACCGATTTTTTATGGCTACATTCCTGTGCATTGTTTTCCTTTGTTTTTACGTAACAGTTCGTCTCCAAAATATCCAATTTTAATCTAAATCATATAAGCGCAAAAATCGAGGAATTTGTATAACCCCGGAATGTAGTGCAAAGCTCTATTGTAGACTATTGTATACACAGGGTGAGTCGTGAGGAATGTACTAAATTCTAGAAGTATATTCTACAGGCGAAAATAATGTAAAAAAACTCAAATGTTGTTATCCGATTTTTATTTGTTTTCGAGTTATAGCGTAATTAAAAATGTCCATTTAGTATATTATGTTTATGTATGTATTCGTAGTAGTGAGATCGAAAGCAGTCGAGAAATAGTGTAGAAGGTTTTATATGTCTAATGCGTCTAATGTCGCTACCTCTAGGTCATTGTTGACATAGTGAGGGCGCTGCCATCGTAAAAAAAGGTTCCCTATACCTTGGAGTAAATTATAACGTTGTTATTCTGGTATTGTGACATTGATTTGACATTTGTGCGACTCAAGTGTAACCAACTACAATACCACATACTTATTCTAATTTAGAATATGCTAATATGGTGTTTGTTTATGGATTTTGTGATGAGAATGCTACAGCTGGTGCTGATGAATATCGTCAACGGTTTCCACATCACAGACATCCTAATAAAAATGTATTTTCTAGTGTATTCAACAAATTGTAGGAGACCGGAAAGCTTCCCATTGTAAGAAGCATAATATCTGAACGAGGCAATCGGCAACAATGACAAGAAGTGGAAGATATTCTGGATGCAGTAGAAGAAGACGTAACTACCAGCTAACGGAAAATTAGTATTCGGTGGGGCATTCCACAAACAAGGGTGATAAAAATACTCCACGAGCAAGGCCTACGTCCGTACCACGTACAAAGAGTGCAGCACCTACAGCCAGATAATTATCGTAGACGTATGAAATTTTGTCGATGGATAAATGATAATCATTGTTTATTACTGCGTATACTATTTACGCATGAAGCAACATTCACCCGTGACGATATTAATAATTGTCATAACCATCATGTGTAGTCAAACGAAAATCCACACGCAACAGTCGAACGTAACTTTCAACATGAATCTTCGGTAAACGTGTGGTGTGGTCTGATCGATGGTTTTTTAATTGGTCGTTAAATTTTTGAGAATCACCTCACGGGAGACACCTATTTGCACTTTTTAGAAAATGAACGGTACAGACTGCTAGAGGATGTTCCCATAAACATTAGAATCCAAATGTTCTACCGACACGATGGAGCGCCTGCACATTGCGCTCGCGAGGTCAGGCAACATTTGGATGAAAGGTTTCCAGGGAATTGGATTGGCCGTGATAGTTAAATTGGTTGGCCTTCTAAGTCTCCAGACCTCACGCCACTCGATTGCTTATGGGGCTGGTTAAAAAATGTGTATCAAATAGACACTTCTGATGTGCTAATTCAACAGATTAGGAATGTCGCTGACGATATCAAACATCAAGCTGACGCAATCAGGAACGCAACCAGCGCCCTTGATAGACGATGTAGAAAATGTGTAGAAATGAATGGCGGTATTTTCGAAAATATACTATAAAGAACGGTAATACCAACAGAATACCAAAACTTTAATGTATGAAATTCTGTTTATTTTTAATTACGCTATAACTCGAAAACAAATAAAAATCGGATAACAACATTTGACTCACCCTATAGAACTTACCATTACATTTTTCTAGAACTTCCTATAACTTTTGTTAATGAGACAATATGAAATGTCAAATTCTGAGCCAATGATTAGAATTAAGAATTATTGCATCGAATACTAACAAACTAGGAAATCATTACCAAGTAAATGATCAATTACAAAACAATACAATGAAGTTTTGACTTCCTGGTCTGTTCAGAAAATACCACGTATGTTTAACAATGAGATTGTTTTATTAGCATCACTCCGAAAATCCAGAAGAAGGTGAAAGCGCAGAGGTTTACGATACGGACATTCTGCTACCAAGCAAACCAGAGGTGACAAATTCAGGCATGAAGTATCACGTTTAAAGCATGTCACTTTCGTCCTTCTTTTGCCTGTTTTATTGATCTTACTTTTTTATTCTTGTGTGTATTTATATTTATTTATCGAAACGTTTATACTACATCTGTACATGTATGCGTATTTTTCCAGCATGACTCTGCTCTTCCTTAAAATTAAAGCATCTTCATTTACACGTATCCTTTCGCAATTATTTCTTAGCGACTTTATATTCGGCATAAAAATGAATTTATTTAATGACACGTTAATATGATGAATAATTGCAAAAGGAAATGATATTATGACATTGGCTTGTGCCATCTATTTGACCATAGGGCCACAACGATTACATATAACGTTGTTACCGAATAATATTAATTTCAGATTTTGAATTCTGTGATTCTGTATTTGTGGTTCCCGAACATTTGTAACACATAAAATCAATTATGTCATTCAACAAATCCAGTAAATCATAATAAAAGATTCAACTCTAAAATTCGAATAATTCTAATTATATGAAGCCAAACTTATTGTTATCATTACTTTTGTGATAACTTTACTTTTCAGAGTAAGCAAGTAAGTAAGTAAGAATCGTGTCAAAGCAATTAAAAGCCAAAAACTAATGCAGGCGCTTACAGTAATTTTTCCTGTCAAACTTTCAGTTCTTCCCTTTAAAATTTATCAATAACACTGTTTTGACAATCCGTCCAATTCAAACATACATTACAAATCATTACTACGAGAAAGAAAACCATGTATTGTAGAGCTGTAATTTAACAGAGCAATGTGATTGTCTTTCATAAACAGTTCTTCTGAAAAAATTCACTATAAAGGTGCCTTTTTGTCGGTTCACATCTTCCAATCGCTTAAGGGACAAATACTCGACTAATTTTACATAGATGACCGGTTGCGAATAGAGTCCTTACGTGAATACCTCCTCAATTGCGTACAAGCCCTTGAGAGAAATAATGAAGTTCTTTGAATAAGCTTACCTATAAGTCTCATGCCGTTTTATTAACCAACTGTCAAACATTCCTGTAGGAGAGATACATTTCAAATTTTTATAGAAACAATAAAAAAAGACATCTTTTGACTAAATCGTTTTATTGTTTTTCAAAATATTTTAATTCTCGTAGTTTTTGAAGGTTTCAACAGTTTATTGAGGTGATAAAAATCGCTCTCGCATTTTTCGTTTAATATTCGACAGCAAAAGAAAGTCGTTAGACGATAAATTAAGCGAGTTCTCCTTGGAATAATCAATTGTTTAACATGTTGTGTGAGGGGTCGCATTATCATTGCTAAAGGATGATGCCATCTCCTCTAAAGCAATGCTTATGACACGTCCAGTACAGAAAAAAACAAATATTTTCTTAGATACAAACTCTTAGTGGATTCACTTCATCTCTCCTCTGTTGAATTTCTTTAGCGGCTCCAAGTTACGAGAGCCTTTTTTCTGCTTGGGTCATACTATACGGAATCCTTCGAAAACAATTTTCCTTCAATATCTTCTACCTCACGGTTAGTCATATGCCATAGTAATTATGTTGCGCCTTACATCGATATTTTTTATAACAACAACCCGTCTTGGTCGACCTTCATGAAATTCATCATTGATGGAAACGCGACCAGCGAAGCGATTCGGAGCATTGATGTTATGGTGGTGGAATTGTAAAAATCATTCAATGGAAACTCTCACGTGAAATGTCAATTTTTTCTGTTTTAAATACTCGTTAAACAAGATACTCGCGAAACTACTTCTGTACTATCACTTCTTCAAGAATAGCAAATGTCAAATTTATCAAAATAGTTATTTTAAATCTCAATAACGCTATCTAGCGATCGTTTGTGAGAACTTAAAACGCTGCCCTCGTAGGCATTTAATGTGTTCTACGATTAGGCAGTGAAATACAATTAAACTTAAAAATATACCCATTAGTTGTTGTGGCTCTAAGTGTACAAATTTACTTTTTATTTTTTTAATCTGATCGTGCCATTATAACATAGTATTTTCATGAATGCATTCATATTTACCGACAAGCAAATGTAAACGACATTGAATTGAGTACTTGTTGAACTTCCTTCCGTTACTAATTAATTTAGCGATTTGATCGATATTTTGCAGATTATATTAGATGGACCGTACGGTGCTCCGTCGAGTCATATTTTCAGAGCACAACATGCTGTACTAATAGCAACAGGTATTGGCGTTACTCCCTTTGCTTCGATTTTACAGTCGATTATGTTTCGCTATTGGAAGGCAAGACATACTTGTCCAAATTGTAAACATTGCTTCTCCAGCGATATACCACGCTCCATAATGAATTTGAAGAAGGTAACAAGAAATGCAATTTTAACAAACAGCAAACAACACAAAAGTATCGGTACACTCCGCACAACACAAATTTAATTAAATAGTCCGGGACGGCAATTTCGAAGATGTCCTCAAACTTCCGAATCCTCAAACATGTGTGACGCAAAGTGTACCCATATTATTGCGTTGTTTGCCATAGAACGCCATAGAGTGAGAAATATTAAGATAACATGCAGTCACGTTTTTTTTTGCAATTGCCTGATATTTCTTTCCAGGTAGATTTCTTTTGGATAAACAGAAACCAGGAATCATTCGAATGGTTTATATCTTTACTGTCAAAATTGGAAATCGAACAAGCGGAATTGGGAGGTGCCATGGAAAGATTTCTCGATATGCACATGTATATAACTAGCGCGCTCCAAAAACATGACATGAAAGCTGTTAGTCTCCAGATAGCTTTGGATTTACTACACCAAAAGGTAAGCATAAGCAGGAAACCAATTACCAGATTATTCAAATTTCAATATTCTTTCTACAGGAAAAGAGAGATCTCATAACAGGATTGAAAACAAGAACAAATGCCGGACGTCCCAATTGGGAGAAGGTGTTTACTCAAATTAAGAAACAGAACAAAGGCAAAGTGACCGTATTTTTCTGTGGTCCTCCGCAAATAGCGCGCGATTTAAAGGTTAAATGCAATCAATACGGCTTTACGTTTCGTAAGGAAATATTCTAAGTTACTTGTGATGCGTAGTTATGGCTATCTGTTTGTCTTTAAAGTAATATTTATGTATATAGTTATTTCTTCCCATACTATACCTCCAAGTTTGTGTATTATTATGTTTTACTTTGATTCTTTTAAATGTTCTTGAATTGCGTTCACATACATATTATATTTGTTCCACCTTGAGTATAGGTTTTGGGGTTATTTATTTTAGTGTTTTTTTTTGTTCTTGTTTTCTTATTGTGCGTTTAAATCACTAAAGCTATTGTATTAGCGTCTGAAATTTAGTTAGTTTGTAGTAGTAGATCTTTGCCCGCATACCTTGCAATGCAATTAGTACTATACCAGTCGAACTGTATTATGCTAGTAAATGTATAAAGGCTTGATAGATTATTTATTTTCAAACGTAGTTAGCATACGTACGCAACGTATACATCTTCTACGCTAAACTATTAATAATCATGTAAATAATATCAGTAATAAATGATTTTAATGCAGTATTACCTGTGTTTGCATTATCATCCCCAATAGAAAACCTATTTAAAAGGCCATGTGTGTAGGCCGCACACAAATTTTCTGTAGAATAACTAAAAATGGGACTAGACTCTCACTGCATCCACAATATTACAAAGTACTAGATAAAAACCCAAACCCCAGACGGTTAGTAAAGAACACCTGTTACACTGACCAACAAGGTTCTTACCCTAAGTTAGTAAATGATGAAATTGAACGGCATATATTAAGCAAAAATGATTCGAAAAACACTGGCTTAACTATGGTTACAGAGAAAATGCCTTTATAGTATGGCTGGTAATCTGATCTATTGCTGTTTGTTGTTTATAAACTTTCTGAAGCTTTTGGAATACATCATGATCCCAGTTCTTAGAGATTATTCATAGGCTCATCAAAGACCAGCCTAAAAGCAGTTTTGTTGCATAATGGAAACCATTATCCTTCTATTCCGATAGGTCACGCTGTTTCTATGAAAGAAACTTACGAAAATTTGAAAATTTTATTAGAAAAGATAAAATACAAAGACTATTCCTGGAATATTTGTGCAAATTTTAAAATAATTGCAATTATTTTGGATACGCAATCTGGTTACACCAAATACTGTTGCTTTTTATGTCGTTGGGAAAAACATTACCAAAAACATTAAGCAAGGGTGGCCACTACGACAACAGTTTATACCAGGAAAACACAATGTACAACATTAGCTTCTGGTAGAAAAAGAAGATCGTAATATCACCTCTCCACGTGAAACTTGGGCTCATGAAAAACTGTATAAACGCACTGCATCTCGAAGGTGAAGGTTTTAAATACCTTCGTGAAAAGTTTCCAAAATTAACACAAGGGAAACTAAAAGAAGATATTTTTGTTGGACCTCAGATACGAGAAATAGTAAATAATGAAATCTTTGAAACCAAATTGACAGCGAAGGAAAAAACACCTTGGCTGTCCACGGTATAAGTTTTCACGAATTTCTTGGGAAACAAAAAAGCTGACAACTATAAAACTTTAGTAATGGTATGTTACAAGTATTTCACGCTGCTGGCTGTAGTATGCCCCTTAAAGTTCACTTTCTACGTTCTCACTTGGATTTTTGTCCGGAAAATATGGGCGACGTTAGCGATAAACACGGTGAGCGCTTCTATCAAGACATCATGGTATTGGAAAAACGGTATCAGGGGAAATGGAATCCTGTTATGTTAGCAGATTGCTGTTGGATGTTAAGAAGAGATGCTGCAGATATTGTTTATAAGAGACGGAGCAGTAATACTTCACATTTCTAATTCTAATAATTTGAAATATACATTAAATTATGATCTAATCTAAAAAACCTTTTTATTGAAATATAAAAAAAATCGAGCTAACTTGACCTTCTACCTTTTATTACAATAAATGTTTATACTATGTGTCCTAGAAATCCCGAACGCGAATTAAGTTGGTAATCCGGATTTTATTTATCTACAGTTGGTGAAATCCAGTGGCGTGGTACAAAACCACGACAAGATCATATTGTTCTGAATAATGACAAGCAATAAATCAGAATGAGGTTATATTTTTACAGACTTGTTATTAAAAACACTATTATTCAATGAAAATAACACTGATGAGTAGAAAATACGTTTATTTATAAAAACTGTTGAAAATGTTCTCCATTTGCTTCTAAACACAATGCTATTCTTCGCTTCATGTTTTCAAATACATGGCCGAGCTGTTCTTGTGTTATATTTTGAATTTCTTGCCTAATTGCTTCTTGAAGTTCGTTCAAATTATGCAATCGGTTTTTATAGACATGATTCTTCAGCTGTCCAAAAAGAAAATAATCTGGTGGTGTTAAATCTGGACTCCTCGGTGGCCACAAGCCTTGGCTTATAATACGATTTCCATAAAATTGTTGCAAATAATCTATGGTGGTCTGTGCAGTATGAGCAGTGGCTCCGTCTTGTTGGAAATAGCCCCTTGTTATTTCATCATCATGCAGCTGATTAATAAATTCTGCCAATATGTCAGTTTGATATCGTTCTGCATTAATTGTATCGTTAAAGAATATTGGCCCTATTATTCTTCTTCTTGATATCGCAATCCAAATTCCAACTTTTAATGGATGCAACTCTTTTTCAACAAAAGTGTGAGGGTTTTCCGTAGCCCACGTTCGGTAATTCTGGCTATTTACATAACCAGATAAATAGAACCATGCTTCATCAGTGAAGAAGGTTAGATCCAGCAAATCATTATTATTAAGGTGCTCGTTGAACCATTGACAGTACAGTATACGTTGTTCATAATCACGAGGGTACAATTGCTGCACAACTAACACTCGATAGGGATACATATGTAACTTTTTATGCAGAGCCTTTGCGCAACTACTTTTACTTACACCTGACTGTGCAGAGAGCCTTCGCAGTGATTTCTTGGGGCTTTGATTCATTCGCTCTTCAGTATCATTAACAACAGCTTCAGTTAATGTTGTAGGTCTTCCGGTTGGTTTATCCTTACAAATACAATTTTTTCTCTCAAAACGATTTATAATCTGACGTTTGTGATGGCCGAAAACTGTATAGTTAACATTTTCATTAGGAAACGCTTCCACAAACTGATCGAAGCAAGACTGTAAACTGTACGACCAAGTTCCATCCTGGTTGCGAGTTGCACTTCGAAAGTGGGCCATAAGAATGTATGCGTCTAGCTCAGACGTAAACATCTTGGCTTTCCGGTTAATACTGAAAACAGGTTAAAATAGTGATTATTAAAATACAAGTTGAAAAAGAGAATTAATGAGCTCTGAAAAGAAGATAACACAAAATCAAACCAAATAATTTGTACAAGACCGAAAATGACAACTGACAGCACAATTAATCTGTTTTGTCTGACAATTACAAACAATTTATTTACACGTCTATGTACTCAGCTCAAGCAGCAGTGTTACCACCAAAAGTTCATATATTTGTAGGGATGCCAACTTAATTCGCGTTCGGGATTTCTAGGACACATAGTATATTTTCTATTGTATTCTATTCTTTGTATTGTATTGTATTGTATTGTATTGTATTCTATTATATATCTATATAAATATAATATGCCATTATAGTATGCCAAATTAAAAGTTGAAATTTGTTGGCCAGTGTTATTCAGCCATTCAGCCAGGCCCAATTCAGTATATTTCCTTTTAAAAATGATCGAATCTAACAACTTTCAAAACGTTCATATCAATTTATTTTTTTTTGTCAACACTGCACTTCAGCAGCACTGCACTTATCAACACTTAAAATATGTTGCATTATTAAAGTTATTATTAACTTCCGGTGACGTGTAACCATGGTTTGCAAATAAATTATTAGATGTTCTTAATGAAAGGTTTTCACAGGATGTGCCAAATTTAAAAATTGTATATTTTATCATTATTTGTACCCAATATTTGTTTTACTGGAGCTACGAAGTTCAAATATTAGGTTATAAGTAAGTATTATTTGTTGTATATCCTAAATGGTATATTATCTAGAGTAATTTTACAAAATAACATCAACATAGTTAGCTGTCACCAGCGCTATATTCGCCTCTCATCTTGGCATATCACATTGTCTACCTATCGGGTGTGAGTGTCCATTTGTTGGTAGGAAGCTCGATCCCTAT
Organism: Oryctes rhinoceros; assembly: GCA_020654165.1. Lineage (NCBI taxonomy): Eukaryota > Metazoa > Arthropoda > Insecta > Coleoptera > Scarabaeidae > Oryctes > Oryctes rhinoceros. The sequence goes on from JAIOKQ010000983.1 coordinate 424,450, forward strand.
TCTTAGCCTGATATTAAAAGCACTTAAAAGTAATAAACTGAGTCCAGTCAACGACAATCGTGGAAAAGACATATTAACTAACAGGTGACGCAAAAATAATGTCATGATTTGAACTGCCCGCCATTTTTGTAGTTAGCGCCAAATGTCACTGCTTTGACATTTATGATGTAGATATATAGAGAATTAGTTGTCAACAACCCATGGGGCGATACACACATTAAGACCGTGACATTATTGTTGCTTCTTATTTGACAAGTTTTAAGTCTGTTGTTTTAACGCAGCGTGAATTTCACCGTCGTTTTCCTGGTCGTCATGTTCCACGTGCTCGAGCAATTAAATGTTTGTTCGAGCGCCTCGTGCAAATTGGGTCCACTAAAAACGTCGCAAGAAGTGGCCGGCCTCGCAGTGCTCGTTTGAATGAGAACATAGCTGCTGTTGCCTACGATGTCAGACGATGCACACAATTAGGCATCAGCAGACGTTCGTTGCAACGAATTTTGGCGAAAGATTTGAAAATGTTCCCCTACAAAGTGCAAACTGTTCACGAATTGCTGTCTGCTGACCGTCGGGTAAGGCTAACTTACTGCCATACTCTGTTGAACTTAGTACAAAACGAGAATGATTTTGTATCAAATGTCATAAATGAGCGACGAAGCCCATTTCCACTTAAGTGGTCATGTTAACAAACAAAATTTGCGTTTTTGGGGCGCAGAGAATCCACGTAAAATGCAAGAAGAGCCATTGCGACCCTTGATAGTGACTGTTTGGTGCGGCATTTGCAGTGATTGGCCCTTGTTTTTTTGAAGACGTCGATGGCACTAGCGTAACCATAAATGGCAAGCGTTACAAACAGATGCTAAACGAATATTTTTTTGCCGCAAATTGCTGCGTTGCATTATGTTGGTTTCAACAGAATGGAGCAACCGCTTACGCAACTCGGGCAACTATGGAGATTTTGAGACACCAAGATCCAGGTAAATTTGAACTGGCCGTCTAGATCACTAGATCTAACACCACCAGACGTTTTCCTTTGAGGCTTCTTAAAATCTCTCGTTTACCACAACAAACCACGAACCTTACAACCCTTGAAAGCGAATATTGAAGCAGATCGCTAATCCGAAGCCAGATGTTTTGCGAACAACAATTCAAAATGCCGTAAAACGAGTGGAATTATGCGTCAACTTGGGAGGTGATATAGGGGATATAATCGATACCGTAGAGGGGATATTCCTTGATAATTTAAATATATATTAGGCCATGGCTGAACTGTCAGCTGGTTGATTTAGATTATTGTTTTTTTAGTAGTTAACACATTAAAGCTAAAACGTCAACTGAAACCCGCCGGCAATTTGGAGCCGTGACATGATACATACACATATTCCAGTAATGAACGAATAACCCTCATCCGCTCTGAATATATCTCATCATGTATACAAACGACGATTTTGTGTACACGATTTAGTCACCAGCAGTCAGTGGCGCACGATCAGTCTTTTAAGTATTCGAAAAAAATTGTAAAAAAATACGGTAAAGGACGTCATCAATATTTATTAAACTTAAATCTTAAGTTCCATCAAGATACGACAAATCACTGCAAAAATGGAATTGAACCAAAGAAGATTAACATGTAAGATATCGCTTGAGACCTCGATCCAAAAAATCCTGCAAGATGAATTAACCTGGGGAAAGTGAGTTTCTCATTGTATTCCACATTTTTTAACTGGAGAATAAAAGACGACTCGCGTTAATATGTATCGAAACACCTGACTCTCGGATATCTATCTAAAGGAATAAAACAACATTAAATTTTTAGCGTATGCAACGTACGCACTGCATATCAAAAACGCATTTTAATGCTTCAATCGGTGAAAATTGCTTAATTATACCATGTTGTAACCAGACCAAAGTTTTATAATTTGTAGTAGCTTAATTATAAACACTTATGTAAGTCAGACCAAAAACGAATACTATTTAATGTAATTTCATATCTATCTATTACTTATCGATTACAATTTTTTTTGCACTAGTTATTTTATATAACGCAATATTCTTGTTATCAACTTTTTTGTTACATACCCTGAAGGGTCGATATTATATTATCCGAGATATCGTGCATGCACTGCAACAGTATTGCTTTGAGTGTTAAAGGTGCATTTTCAAACGCGTAATTTTGTGTTTTTAATTTTTTATTGTATCCGAAACTTGATAAAATGGACATTTTTAGTGCCCTAGTTTGCTTATGTTTCACTTTAATATTATTGTATTTCATTCGAAGGGATGATAGAAATACAACATTAATCAACCAATTCCCTGGACCAAAATCATATCCATTTTTCGGTATTACATTCCCACTTCTGCGAATGAACAGACATGGTATATACATATTTATGTATTATTATTATAAACTATACTTACACATATGTTATGAATATAATTTAAGTATGCATTAGCCAGTCGCTAAATAAACTTTACAAACAAAATTTTCAATTTCGTTGTTTGTAAACAATTTACAGATACTTCGTCAGTAAAAGATGTATGACTATATTTATCTTTTATTCAGAAATATTCTTGTACTTCCGCTCGTTTTGCAAAACATATGGTCCATTGTATAGAACATGGCTTGGAACTACACCTGCAATTCACATGAGTGCTCCAGAGCACATTGAGGTAAGCGCTTTAAATTATTAGTTTAGACTCAGTGATACCGCACAGAAATATATAGCGGAAAATGGAAATATATAAGGCAAGGAGTTGATATCGGCCGTTATGCAAGAAAATGTTTGAGGACGATAGAAATTCAGATTAGATGTTTTCAGCGATGTTTCAGTTCGCTCTAAACTAGCAGTAAATATACTCTATTCAATTTCAGCAATGCAGATTCAGTTGCAAGTGTAATTATTGCATATTTTTTGACTCGTATCAGATGAAGTGCAACGTGTTCACGTAATATACAACCCGGCCAATATCTCAGCATTTAGTAGCTTACTAGCTTTTATTTAGCCGGCAAATATGAACATAAAGGTTGTTTATCTGCTGTTTAGCTGCTTTACTGCAGATTTTTCAGGTTTCCATTAAAAAAAAAATCGATACTGATTTCATTTCGAGATATTTCTAATTTTCCATGAACTTTCATTGAAACGTTGCTCGTTACTTTTCACTAAGAAGGTATATTAACAATGCAATTGTCTTCTTTACATCATGTTAAGGACTCAACATCTTATTTTGTTTTATTTTATAACTTTAACCATTTTTATTTATTTTGTAAAAGTAAGATTTTTGTTTATGTCTACTTTATGATAAATTAAATGTTTCATTTGTTTTGCTTTATATAGATTCATATAATTGATATTGAGCATCACTTCAACTTAGAAATATACGCATTCAATAAAAAATTCCTTTAATTTTGCAAGTTTGCAAAAAATATAAAATTTTGTATGTTCATAATTAAAAAAATATCTTTATTAGTCGTTTGTTATATTTATTTTATGTTGCTACTAATAATGCGCGTATCGGGTAGAACACTAGGCAGGAAATCTCCGCCAATAACCTACACATACTTACAAAGTATCAAAATTTCGTGAAAGTCGAACGTACGAACTGACACGACTGCCTGCCGTCGCTCTTTCGCTTGTGAGTCACGCAGCGCTCAGATCTGCACTATCGTTGGTTTCTGATTTTTGCGCTTATACATGAGGACAGTAGCTCGGAGCAAGAAGAAAGAAGAGATAAGAACGCGAGGGTCTGGATAACCGTGAGTTGTATAGCATCTTTTTGCGGTAGCGATCGGCTATTTGCTGCTGTCGCCCAACCAGACGTTCGACTACGGTAGGGTTTGGTGGTGGCCCTAGCGTTAGATATTCAACATTTGAATGCATACACGAAGAACCGAATTATGAAATCCATATGTATTTGAATTTTGATATATAAGAAAGAGTACCATATTTATTTAATTTTTTGTCAAAGGGATTGTTTATTTAATAAATATATTTTGTATATTAATATTAAAAAAATATTTTAATTTTTTTATATTTAGTTTAAGTTTAAGAGCAACTGATTAAGCGAGTAAACATATAAAAATTTCATATAAGCAATTGGTCTTTCGCCTCACAAGAAAGATACACCGAAGCACACGACTAGCGATATTCTTCTTCAAACTAGGAGAAGGTAACACATCAATAGAATGAATGTTTGCAATAGTATCAAACTTACACCGAAATTTAGACGATTTAGGACAAAATTATAAATATCTCGAAATAAATGGATGAAACCTATACTGTGTTGGTTTTCCTATAAGGGAAAACTAAAAACATGATAATATTCAGGATGCTCTATTAAATTATAGCGATAGCGAGGATTCTTTAAATCAAAGAAATTAAATTTTTTGAACATATTTCTTTGTTTCGAGGCAATATTTTTTACACTCGAAAAAAGACCCACTTCTAACGAAAGAAATTTTTCGTTTCGATTATTTTTTAAATTATTTTCTCTGAAAGAATATATAATTAATTAAAAAAAAAAAACTAAAGATTTGAAACAAAACCCATAATTTCTTTAAACAAAAGCTCTAATAAAATTTTGATTGTTGAATTGCCTTTAGAATCGTTTTTATTTGTAAATAACTAAGTCACCCTTTCACTCATTATCAAGTACAGATATTTGCACTTCAAATTGAAAACTATTAAATATGTTAAGTAATTCGATAAGCAATCGCAAAATAGCCTTAAATTAATCATAAATCATTTCTCGACAAACACATTTCACGTATGGATTTCCACGTCTAAATTTTCAAACAATGTATAAGGAAAGAAGAACCCACAATCGTTGTTGAAGTTTAACATGATTGCTTCAGACAGAGTTAATTTTGACAACGGATGACCCAAAATTAAAGGGGTGACGACAATTTTCAGAATTCTACATGATAATCTTAGAATCCTAAAGGGGAATTTCATAAATACAAGACGGTGCAAAGTAATAATAGTAATAATTTGAATTGGCTGCCATTTTGTTATAAATGTAAAAAAAGAGCCTGTTTTCCTAAAAAGTTTATTTAAAAATGTAAAATTGACGATTAATTGGAAAAAATTATATCGCTCAAATGGCCACCTCCCGAGTTGATGCATTATTGCACTCGTTTTACAACATTTTGAATTGTTGCTCGCAAACCATCTGGCTCCAGATTAGCGATTTCTGCTTCAATGTTAGCTTTCAAGCTTCCAATTCTGCAGGAAAAAAAGAGAATCATTTTTGGAATAACTGGGAAATCTAACAAATTAATTACAGAATGTATTAGTCTAGGTCAGATAAGGGGATTATCCCTGATCTGTCGCACGCAACCTCTCCAAATCTATTGAGATTTTCCAATTGCAAAATCATTTATGTTACCTTTGCCTTTTTCACGAAACCCAAACGCCTTGTGCGCAGCAGCGATTCGATTCTCTCGTATATTTCCGTTACATTGCATAAGTACACAAGGTCGCATAATTCACCTCTCATAGGTTTCCGTTCATTTTTCGGGACCGGGCTTTTGCTGATCTTATAAAATCACACAGAATATTGGATGGCATCTCTTCTTCTGCTGTTTCCTCCATCAGATCCAAGTTGTGCAAGTTGTTTGAGCATACGGTATTGTGTTCACAAATTTACTATTAAGTTTAGGCTATTATACATGAAGTTAGACAGATAATATTATTTAAGTTTAATAAATCTCGGCTAGATATTGTTTAAAGCTGTTTAGATCAGACACCGCGGAAAAGTGGCACAAGCACCGACAAACTCCTTGGTAGTACAACAGCACTCAAATTGATATTTGTGAAATCTGCTGTTGGCAATTAAATAAAGAATAATGAATGATACCTACTATTATGTTTTGAATATAAAGTGTATAAAATGTTTCAAATTAATTATGCATTTTACTTTCAGTTAGTGCTAAACAATTCCGTTCATTTAACTAAAGGATTTGGATATAAGTTCATTTTACCATGGCTAGGAGACGGTTTACTCACCAGTACAGGTAATATGTAACAAACTGGTGATAACACAAGTAGATTTTTATACTTAAATACAACGTGTCCCCGAATAGAGTAGACAACAGGCATGATAGACCAAAAATGTTTGAGTTTAAATTTAATACATATTTAGGAAATAAATCTTGCTTAATCTAAACTATTTTCACTGCGCATATCTTTTCTAATTACAATAAGATGCTACTAAGAAAAGTTATTCAGAATACAAAGCAATTGCATTGTGCATATTTTTAGCATAACCTACTAAAAGAAAGCCTACTTCCAACACAGTTTACAGCTGACTCTTCCAGTTCGAAATCAAGTTAGACTCAGTTTCAAGGTTTATTGCGACATAATAAATAACAGACTAATGGGACCCATTATTGTTAATGGTAACGATATAAAGACGAAATTGAACATTTAAAGGAAGAGTCGGTATTACAAACTACTAGATAGATGTGGTTTCAACATGATGGATAACTGCAACTAATGGAACGTTAGCCTACAAGATCGCTTAGTCTACCTCCTCCAAATACCATTTGGTGGGGAACTGTTATAAGGTCCAACGTACAACAACGTTCAAATAACAAGAAAAAGTACGCGAAGTATTTCAAAAGATTAATGGCAATACAATACGTAAAGTAATTAACCTTTATTTAAAAGCGTATTTCTTGTTTTAAAAGATGATTTCACAGATAACTAAACAAATAGCAAAATATTTGTGAACAGACACTAATGACCCCCATTCATAAAAAGTATATTCTTATTTTTGAGTTTATTAAATACTAATAAATAGAGCTCCCCAACTGCGTGGCGCACCATAGGCGTCGATAAGGAACATAAGTAAAGTACATAAAAACAAAAGAAATAAAGAATTTTAAAACGCTTACTTTTGTAATTAGCAGTATCCAATATAGTGGGTGTTAATGCACAAGGAAAATAGTATTAGTCAGCACACGAGGAGGTAGGCACATTAAAACTGTTACCGTAAGCGCAATCCGATTTCTCAAACATCTGAAGCATTAGGAATGTTTCCACAGTCGTTTCTTTCAAGGATGTTCGTCGTTGTGAAAAAATGTTTTTATATCTTGAAAATGAACGCTCGACGTCTAATGATGTAATACACGCGTAATTAAAATAATCTTTGAATTTAGTCACCGGATCAGTAGAGTTACCTTCCCAAACTTGTCTTAACCTGCTAAAATTTGTATCTTTCTTCATAACACTTTCAAAATTTCTTGTAACGATATCATTTTTTTTGTTATTTATACAGTAGGAGTGTAGGAGTGTATTAACGTCATCTAATATTTGTACTGACTCCGTCAGGGACAGTGCACTATTTTGTAATTTATTTATTGCCTCAAGTACTTCTCTATAATTGTTGTAAACGGTTTGTAAATCTGCTTCAACGGAAATATCTTCGAATTTATCCTGGCTTTCCTTAATAGCCGCAGATTCGTTGGGATTGAATTGTAAGACGACTGATTTTATTTGCCGGAAGTATTAAAAATAATAAAACGCTGCCTTCAGCCATATCCCCCAACGCGTAAGAATCGGCTCTGGTGGTTCGCGAATACCGGGACACTGTTTATGAAATTGACTGGTACGTTTGGGAGATTTGAGAAACACTCGTTTCGTATTTGTTATTAATGCATTTACCTCAGGGAAATTTTCACGAATAGTTTCAGCCACAATATGCAGAGCATGAAGTTTACAAGTAATATGTAACATCATCCCATAATGTTCTTGAAGAGAACGACCTACACAACGCATTGTCGCGGCACCATCGGTCATGAAAATTAATACTTGAGTAGTGGCAATTTCAAATGTTTGTAAAGTATCAACGACTACGCTCTCGATAGCGTCGGCAGTACACGATTTTAGTCTTTTACTAGCTAATAAAATTCCCTTTGTAGGTTGACGAGGTTCCAGTATACGTACAATCACATTCAAAATAGAATGTTTTTTACGGTCTGTCGTTTCGTCAATACATAACCACAGTAGTTTATTTTTTATTGCAGATCTGATCCTGTTTTCAATTTCGGTACGTACACTTGGCACACATCTCCTTAAGCTTGTTTCCGACGGTAACTCAAAGTCCTGAGTTCCTGAGTAAGGAAAACGGTAAATTACACGCAGTCAGCATATAAAATAAATCAATTATAAATTGAGTTGCCTCAGTCGGTGATACACCCAGTTTTTTATTTTTGTGTTGCTGACTATTTTCATGTCTTCTACAGCCATATTTATCATTGCACATCAGAGGTATATTACAAATTTTACATATAATCTTACTTCCATTATATATTACGTCAGGAAATTCTCCACAGAACTTTTTCACTTTGTTGGCCTGTGGGCGTTTCTTACTACGCGCGTCCGCCATACCGTCACAACCCGATCGCATACGGTAATAAACTACCGAAATGCGATGCGAGTTATTTGCTTATATGTATATTACATTACATATCCCCCCGGCCACGCCTGGCGGTACGCCTTCTGACTTGCCACGCACTTTGGGGAGCTCTAGTTATAAGGTCCAACGTACAACAACGTTCAAATAACAAGAAAAAGTACGTGAAGTATTTCAAAAGATTAATGGCAATACTATACGTAAAGTGATTAACCTTTATTTAAAAGCGTATTTCTTGTTTTAAAAGATGATTTCACAGATAACTAAACAAATAGCAAAATATTTGTGAACACACACTAATGACCCCTATTCATAAAAAGTATATTCTTATTTTTGGGTTTATTAAATACTAATAAAAGTAAATACTTTTATTCGTGATAATTTGAATAAATTAAATAAAATCTGTTTATCTCCTCAAATACAAAAGTTATCCCTGTTATCCCTACGACATCCGGGTACACTAATGTGAAGTTATAAGTTATAGTCAAATTGCAATCATACTATTGAAACATTCTATTCACGCAGGTTCAAAATGGCACCGTCACAGAAAACTGTTAACTCCAACATTCCACTTCAAAATTTTAGAAAGCTTCATGGATGTATTTACAGAAAAAAGCCAAACATTAGTAGATATACTAGCTAAAGAAGCCAATGGACAAGCTTTTAATGTATATCCATACATCACACGATGTGCACTCGATATAATTAGCGGTAAGTCTGATTTCTTTCGATGATTAATCCCATCTCGCAAAAGAGAATTCTAGAAACTGCGATGGGCATACAAGTGAATGCGATGACACAGACCAATAACACATATGTTAATGCCATATATGGATTAGGTAGGGAATTGTTAGAAAGATTCCAAAAGGCTTGGCTAAGTAATGATTTTATCTACTCTAAAACGTCGTACTACAAAAGATTCTTTAAATTCGTATCAATTCTGCATAATACGACAAATAGAGTGATCAATGAAAGAAAAGAAGCATTAAAACGCAAACATGGAAAATCAGAACATGCGATTATCGATGACTTCGGAAATAAGAGACGCAAAGCATTCCTGGACCTTTTGCTGGAAGTAGCTGAAGATGGAGACGTAATGACGCACGAACAAATTAGAGAAGAAGTGGATACCTTTCTATTTGAAGTTCGTAGAACTATGAATGCCATAGAAAAATGTTAAGAATTGTTTCAACTTTTCAGGGACATGATACCACCACTACATCTATTAGTTGGACATTATTTCTTCTAGGTTTATATCCTAACGTGCAGGTAATGTGTTCGGTGTTTACTTAAAGCGGGATAGTCCCTAGTGAAATTGTAGGAGAAGGTGTACGAAGAGGTATCACAGTTTCTACAAGACGACAAACGCCTATCTTTCGCAGATTTGAAGGAATTAAAGTATCTAGAACGAGTAATTAAAGAATCTTTAAGATTGTATCCCAGTGTTTCTGCCATTTCAAGACTAGCCGCTAAGGACATTGCTATAGGTCATTCCCCTTTTATACTTACCCCGCTCACCAATAGCTAAAAGTACATTGTAATATTTCAGAAAATTATATAATACCCGCTGGTACATCAATTAATATTCTCATCTACGATCTCCACAGAAACGAGAAACATTTCGCGGATCCGAACAAATTTGATCCTGACAGATTTTTGCCAGAAAATTGCAAAGATCGCCATCCATATGCTTACATTCCGTTTAGCGCTGGACCTCGTAACTGTATAGGTGTGTGCCTTTTTCGAATACATATACCGATGTAATATGAGTACACGCGATGATTGCATAGCTCATACGTCAGTTCTCACTACCTCACGGCTACGCATGCGTATTCCCTTCCGTTAACAACAGTAATACGTAATTTCTGACGTCTTTTAGTTTCCATTAACGGAATGAACTGTAGAAAATTGTAGTGAGAACAGACACACCTCGGTCGTTGCGCCATTTCAGATTATAGCGGTACACTCGCTTGCCATAAAAAACGAGACGACCCGTAAGCGATAATTTTATATTTTTTAAGCTGCTTGATACGGATTGATTTAAATTGTCATTGTCATTGTCAATACAGCAGTAGTAGTACAGTGCAAAAGTAATACGATTTTTACACAAACGCCACAACATGTTAATATCCAGATAAGATATCGCGTTTTACAATGTTACTCCATACGAATAGTGTCAGAGCGCCTCGGGGTGAAGAGAAGTACGGTTTTGAGAATTAAAATGAAGTAGAGAAAGGAACAAAATTTAAGTAAAAAACAAGGTTCGGGAAGGCGACCAGTTATCACTAGACAGGAAAACGAAACGTTATTTAATTATTTACGAAACAAGCCATTCGAGACACAATTAGATGCTATTGAAGAAATGAATTTTTCTGCATTTATAAGAACAGCTTTTCGACGAATTAAAAACAGTGAATTAAAAACTTGTGCCGTAGCTAGAAAAAACTACTTGAACGAGGACAGTAAAAATCTCAGGATGTAGCTTTCTCTCGATTATGTAAACATGGATCCCCAGATGTGGAGAAATATTATATTTTCTGATGAGAGAGTTTTTTAAAGTTATTACGATTGTCCTATTCGTGTGTATAGATAAGTAAAGACGAGATATAATGAAAGATATATTCATCCAGTAAAAAGAAGTAGACGTTTTTCAGTTCATATATGGGGTGGCTTAGTTACCGTGGTCCTGGTGTATCTTACGATATTGAAGATCGACTAACTGGACCTGTTTATACAAACATTTTAGAAAACATAATGTTTCCCTCCGATATTCTATCTAGAACCAGAAGATTTTATTTTCCAGCATGACAATTCCCCCATTCACACCTCACGTGTAGCTCGCGAATGAATTGAAGCAAGTAATATAAATGTTTTGAGACGGCCTTCTAATAGCCCAGACTTAAACCCCATCGAAAATTTATGGGGACTATTAACTAAATCTATTTACAAAAGAAATTTCAGGCCTAGAAATAGAGAGGAATTATTACATTCCATACAAGAATCATGAGACCAAATTGATAATAATTACGTTCAAAATGTTATAAATTCAATACCAAGGCGCCTAATTAGCGTTATTCAAAATAATGGAGCCATGACCAAATATTAATATATATTCTTCCGTTTTATTTTGTATACCTATTTATTAAATATTTATGCAGTTGTGGATGTTGTATGCAGTGTGTGATTTTATATTTCATGAAAAAATAAAAATTAGTTTGTTTCTCTGCGACTGTTATTATATATAAGTGGCATGAAATACAACTTTAATATTAAAATGACATTGATGACAGATAAACATCAAAAATTTAAAAACACACCATAGCTATACCTATCACAGCAAACTCCGTGTCATATGCAGCTAATCTAAGTTTTTCGTTTTTTGTGGCAAGCGACAGGACACACTATATATGGAATGAGAGTTATTAATTATTAATATCCTTTCATTTTTATGTTCTAGGCCAAAAGTTTGCTCTGTCTGAAGAAAAGACGGTATTATCTTATATAATCAGGAACTACAAAATTAAATCTACGCAAACTATGGAAAACGTACGACCCATTAGCGATCTTGTGCTTAGACCAGAAGAAGGGATTTATATAATCTTAGAGAAAAGATGTTAAAAACAACAGTCTATCCGAGCAATTTAGAATATAAACTACGGTACAGATCGTTATTTGTTTCTTTCTCATCCTAATACACTAGTTTCCTTTTTTAAAAACCGGTCTATTACCGTGCACATAAATACGTATTAAAATTGAAGTAAATAGAAAAGTTTATAAATTGATCCTTATTTTTCAACATCTAAAAATTAGCTTATCCTAATAACATGCATTTCTATCTACTTCAAGATCTTAGACGGTGCAGATTATGTTAACTGATCCCAAACATGCTACATCGCAATACGACGGAAATTTCTAGCAGACCTTTCACGCCTCCGAATGCCAATTCCATTTAGATTGTCGTTTATAAATGTGGACACATTAATAATTAACTGAAACTGGGGTTCAAATTGAACAACATAGAGTATGAATTGCCATGCTGGCTAACCCGCAAGCTTTGTACGGTGCTTTGAAGGATTGTCCCATAATTAAGCCTTCAGTATATTCGATCATTTCAAGAAGCCATATCCAAAGAAAACGTTCTCCCGAGTCTTCTGAAAGACCTTACCACTTTCGCCAATTCAAATTAAACCTTGCTTTCTCCGTAAATAAAACCATTAGCCCATGTTGCTCTCATAAAGAAAATGTTAATGAACAGTTTACCGTAGCAGTAAAGCATGTGAACTTTTACTGTCCAACATATGCTCATGTTGTCTTCAGCGAGTTCGCTTTTCTTACCATCTTCCCTTTTCTTCAAATATCCCGAGAAATCTCAGAATATTTCGAAGAATTCGCCGTGAATAAGACGATTACCTCACTCCGAGCTACCTGTATTTCTTTTGATTAATGCTGATCTGTCTATAAGATACCTTTAATGATTTTGTACCACTTTGACTTTAACGTAGCCATCAAAAATCAGAATTAATATCGACCTTATTGCACGTAAACGTATTTTAATACCTTAAGTTACTCTCCTTCCTTTTTTGCTTTTAAATTGAAGATACGAAATACTCTAATCTTTATATTTAGTTTTCAGATTTCTGTTTCATTTTAAGTTAATTGATTAAATTTAATTTCGATTTCATAAATTTTTCAAAAAGATAACGAATATCCACGAAATTGTAAAGAAATAAGACATTGAGCCTGATATCTGTAACAACACACATACACATGCGTACGCATCATTGATAGTGATATTACAACATTTTGATACTAAATTTGTATCGTGTTATTTTAATGTTTATCTGTATATATGTACACTGGTGGCGATTAAAAACGCACCACCTAAAACGGTTTGCAAAATAAGGTTTATTAATGTCAACAAAGCTTATACTACTTGTAAACATGTAAATAAAAGAAAATTCAATAAAAGATATTACGCTCAGGTGTTAAAGGTAATCGCTATAAAGACCGGTATATATGGAACCTCACACGCATTATTCGTCCGTAAGCTGCCCGTCAATCACTACCGCGCTAAAACTGTTACAGACCGAAATCGATGTTGCACAACAATCACTTCGAATGAATACTTCCTCGAGTATTATCCTTCTGGTTGCGCCTTACTCTACTCTACGTGCATCGTAATACAATCCAATGATTACGATTAAGTCTACAAGCAATTTCTCCATTCTCCATTTCTCCAGCGCCTCCATGTAGCTTAATAATTCGGCCAGGTTCAAAGTGGGTTAATTGTTTATAAGGCGCACGCCCTCATCTGCGAGGCATCACTCGCTGTTATTGTTACGCGCTAAATATTCACCATCCTGTATTTTGTGCGTGGTTGTCGACACGCTTATTTGCTTACTCCTGTAATTAGGCAACCTATATTGCACACTTTCCAGCATATTTACGTAAAATGTTTATTTTACAGTCATCGCAACTCGCAACATAAACTAGAGAACTTGTTACCGTCAGTAAACTTAGTGCGATTAGCTTACTTTAATTATATTAGAATAAGATTATTCTAAAATTGACTCAGTAAAAGTGATTAAGTGAATAAATCTTAGTGAGCTTTCTAGTCTAGGTGACTCCTGCTGCGGGCGTTGATCTCCAACTGAACACATCGGCCAGGAGTGTCTTCCCTTTGAACGATGACTTCCAGTTGAACGCATAAGTATAAGTTTGAGCCGAGAAAACGATAGGTAGATACGGCTGATTTAAGTAGGTTTCTCACCATTTTCTCTCACTTTTCTCCCTCTATCAAAAATCTGGAAAGTGGAGCATTAATTGACACCTATTGTATGAATTTTACTGATTTTTATACATTGGAATTGTAACTATTGGATTATAAGAGGTGTTCCAGTAAAAACTTGCGTGGAACGTTCGACTCTTGTAAATACTGGAAACAAACGAATTATTACTTTTTTTGTAGAGACTAGACAGACTCGTGCTTTGTCGACTCTCGAGGACACCAGTAGGCAACACGAATCCATTCTCATAAGGCGAACAGACGCGAGTTTATCTAGTCGCTGCAAAAAAGGAATAATTCCACATGCCTTTGTCATCTCTAATAATAAGTAATCATATAAGTTGACGTAAAACTCCAATAAGTTAGGGGTGGTGCATTTTTTATTGCAGCCAGTGTACGTATAATTTCGACTGTATACCCTACTAAATACAAGTTACATAGTCCAGAAGGTTTAGTAGACCAAAGCGTCGATATTTTAAAGTTATAATCGTAAGAATACTACAATACTGCATTACAAATCGACGAGTGCTTGATTAAACACAGAATTATGGATGTTATTAGCGCATTCCTATTAATTGTTTTCTTTGTGTTGACTTATCTCTATTTTGCAACGAAACACATTGATGAAAAAACGAAATTAATTAATGAATTTCCTGGACCAAAAATATATCCAATTATCGGAACACCTTTGCCAATATTATGGATGAAAAAATACGGTAAGTAATGTTTATTTAATTTGTTTTAAGTTACCCAGAATACTTTTATTCGACAAAAATTTAAGTTTCCTAATTGTTAATATAATAATATTTATAATATACGTTGCGTATTTATATACAAAAAAAATAAATAAACTTATCTCCTCTTACTGTTAAAGATTTAAATATGCCATCTGCATATTCTCCATTTTTTGCAAATCATTATAATAATTGATTGAAATTTGATTGAAACTATAATTTCAACTGTTTTACAACATCAATGCCTGTGTTATTTTAACTAGTTAGTGAATAAAATCCTTTATCCATGTATTATATGAATATTACTTTACTACAAAATCGTTCAAAACACTATCCTTGATATGTTGATAAGGATAAGTTTGAGTATTTTTTTTTTGTTTACAAGTAGGCGACTCAAAACAATTAGCTATTGATAAGTAATGATCGGAATCTGGAAATAATATTTAAAATCCTATTAGTTCTTATCTGGGTTAATGATTTTAACAAATAGATATTAACTTTCATTATTCGTTAAATCTAGACGGTATTAATGAAAAAATAATTATCTCACTAAAGTTATTTTTATAACATTTTGATAAATATGCTCCTTTCATGTACAAGAAAAAGAACTCAGTAGGTTACTAACAATGTAAGGAGGTTAGTTTGATAATTAACCTGATTAGATATGAAAGAAACCAACATACTTTATCTGACGACGAAGTGCACGCACTTGCCCCAACGTTTCTCTAGCTTCGCGAAAATAAGTTTTTTCGATGCCTTCAGATTGGTTAACTCCCGGTACGGCCTCTTCATTTGACATGCATCTTTTTCTGCCAGAAAAGATTTTAACTTCTGGAATAAATTGTAATCCGTTAGGAAGCAAAATCCGAAAGCAGTTTAAATTGTGCCTTGACTAATTTTTGCTGGGTGACACGGCCACGACGAGGTTGTCGCAGTAAAATTCCTGAACGATTCTCTGTCGTTACCGTTTTTAACCTGTCCCAAAGTGAGACGTAGTATTCTCTGATAATGTTTTTTTTTTCCATTTTCGAGATAATCAATTAACAGAATCCATTTGCGTCCAAAAACTGACCCCGGCACCTTTCCAGCAGATCGAATGCATTATCACAAAACGACGTAAAAACGTACATTCTTCTGATACACTTGCAAACAAAAACTACTTTTTCGATACTTGACTTCGCTAAGAGATGATGTTACTAGAACTGTAATCACTTTTTTCGAAAAAGTAACCTTCGACAAGAACTTCAAACTTTGTCAAATTTTCAAACGTGAACATTTTTGAAAAAGGAAACAAACGATATAAAAATGAAACTCAGGTGAAGTTTCAGCGGAGGTCTGTTCGTTATCGTCCATAAAATATTGGACAGTAATTTTAACGTACGAGCATATTTAATGAAGAATGTCAAAATGAGGCCACCACATCGGATGCATCGATTTATAACTGCTAACAAAACGTCGATTAGTATAATAGACCAAAGACCATGAAATGATCCAAAGAGTAGGTTCTTGGAAAACGGGCGCCGAAGAAGGCCAAAGGCGCTTTATCAGCCAGAAAGATCCATAGATACAGTGTTTTGAGATGTGCGCAGCATACTCTATGCTGATTACCTTGAAAGGCGTAAAACAATTAATGGCGAATATTATAGCAATCTAGTGGATAATGGATAATTGTGTGTGTGATAAGTGGATAATTTAACAATGCTGTGCATTACGTAGTCGGCGAAGGAAAGAAATATTTCCTCAAGACAAAGCATGCGGCCATGACAAAATTCGATGAGCTACGATACGAAATGTTTATGACTCATCACATTCGTGAGATTTAACCCCCAACGACTGCTTTCTATTTCTGAATATAGCGCGACAGAAAAAGATTTGGTTAAAATAAATGAAATGATTTCACCTGTTCTCTAGGTTTGAAGAAATCGTGTTTTTTAAATTAGATGGAAAAGATAGAGAGACATTGATCTAAGTGTATCAATCTCAATGGAGACTGTGCTAACAAATTAAATTAATTTTACACATAAAAATATTCTATTTTTATACGTAAAAGGCCATGTATTTATTGAAGAGCCGTCGTTAATTTCACTTGAAGTTCCAAACCAAAAATGCATCTCCATTGTGCATCTCCAATGCAAAAATGTTCAAATTGCATAGTTTTTAAACAATGAACTTTTCCAATGATGTTTAGCATATCAATAAAAAATGTATCCAATCACTACTTTGTAATTTCAGAAATTTTTTACTATCTTCGACAGTTAGCTCGGCAATATGGGCCGGTATACAGAACATGGATAGGGAACATTCCAGCAATTAATATAACTTCTCCAGAATACGCTGAAGTAAGTAAACAAAAACTAAAATCAACCAATGTAACACGTGTATAACGTTTAAGATAATAGAAACACCTTTTCCTTCTTAGTATTGGTTCATTTATATTTTATTTCACGTACTAATCATTAGAGAGGACAAAGGCAGATGGAATTATTCCTTTTTTGCAGCAACTAGATAGACTCGTGTCTATTCGCCTCATGCGAATGGATTCGTATTGCCTACTGGTGTCCCCGAGAGTCGAGAAAACACGAGTCTGTCTAGTCTCTGCGAAAAAGTAATAATTTCATCCGGCTTTGTCCTCTCTACTAATCATTATATATTGACAGCTACACATCAAGAATAAGGGCATTTCGCAAAAATCTGAAATTATCTTAACTATCTCAAAAGCTTATTGTTGGACCTATACAACGGACTAGCAACGCCAGGTGGAAAAAGTAATTTGGCTATGCATTTCTTCTTGGTTTACAATTTTTTCTTCAACACAATGAAACAGAAAGACTGTATCAATGTCGACACTGATAGGTTAAATTACGCCAAATTGTATAAGGAATTATCGAAGTTCAGAAATAACACATTTTATGCTTGTACAATAAAATAGCAGCAGCTTGCTTTTATAATGATAATGATTGTATTGTCATAGGTAAAACACTGCAGACAAAAAATTTAAAAAATGCTTATAGGGAATGCGTTCAGCTGTTCAACTAGATACTAGAAACATGTGATCTGAAACCAGTTTATATAAAATTTCTGCGATTAAGATTACCCGGATACTGAGAGGAGATAATACCGGTTTGTTTGTTTTTTTTTTCAATTATGCGCGCTGTACTTGGCCATTTATTCCACAGAAAACGGCTAGTTACTAGAAAAATTACAGTAGGCAAATTCGGATGTGCACCATTAGCGCAGCTAACAAATGGACTCCTGTGAAACAGTAGTCAGTATTTAGTTAGTTGCCGCCTGCAGTGTACGTAACAGCAGCGAAATACTTTGTATTTCGCTTTGGTTTTAATAATATCGAAGACACGTAAATTGGAAAAACAGCCATCATTAACGACAATGAATAGGTTCATTAAGGATTATCCACATTTGAGTTACGACGGCGTAAGAATTAAATGCTTTGTGTATGATACACGTGCAAAGTGCAAATCATAATAGTATCAAAACCGGTGACGCTGCAAAATGCGAACAATTCTTATTTGACTTATGTACAATGACGCTTCAGTGTAATCTGGAGTTTACTTTATTAACGATTTATTTATTTCATTTTGGAACAAATACGCGAATACTACGTTACCGAACAGCATCGTGTTACGAAATTATTTACCATCTATGCATGTACATTTAAAAAGTAAAAAGTAAAAATGAAGCTTAATTGAAAACTAAATAAGTGTACTTGTGTGTGGATAAAACAACTGATTGTAAAAACAGATCTGTAGTTAATGGTACTATGGTACAATCGTTATCTTTAATTTTATTAGCTTCTATTCTATTTATTCTGCAGTAATTTCAAAACTGGTGTTAAGCACATTAGAAAAATTTAAAATTTCCAGAAATCTCAGGCTTTCTGTAGGCCAGCCTCTTAAGGAACAGTGAATAACCTATAACATATTACACGCAAAAATTCATGCACTACATCTAATGGCAGAGAAAATTCGTAGATGTTACCCTCAGCTGGATGCGCTAATCGCGAATACAAAAGCAGTATTTCTGAAATCCCAAAAGCGTATTCACGAATTTCACAGACGACTGCGTTCTCATACAACCGATCTTTGCACGTTGGGAAACATGATTACAAGCGGCATTTTACTATCACGAGTATTTCGATATTATAAAGGTGACTCTTATTCAATCCGAAAGAAGGTGTTAAGGTTAAAGGTGTTTTACCAACTATTCAAAATAAATAAAAACGTAGGCTTCCACGGCCGGAGTCTGTTGAAACTAAACATTTTCCAGGTTCGAACCGTGTCATATCGTTAAAAATAATAATAAACTCGACGTTTCGCCCACAATCGCATGGGGCTTCTTCAGGAAGAACGAACCCGGAGAATGTTTAGTATTCAAAATAAAATTGCAAAATTCTTCACTGTCGTTAGAGGAATCACTGATGTACATGCACAGCTTTGATCGGTAGAAGATGTGGGTTCTAATTAAGTTTCAAAATGTTTTAAACAAAAATTCAGATTTTGCCACACTTAGACAAATTTGTGAAGGTTCGTCTACAGATATGCTTTAAGTTATATCAAAGAATTTACTAAATATAGATACTAAATGTAGAGAGATCGTTTTCTTTATACGAAAAGTATTTTCCTCGCGACAGAGGCGTTTTGCAGAAATTACTTAAAATTTTTTAAATATTTTTAACATTTAATCTCGCTTCTCCAGTTTTTCAAGTCACGGAAGATGTTTAGGACGGTAAATTCTTTTTTTAGTCATCGAATAGCATACACCCTCGATTTTATTTTTTATACATATGACTAAAGATGGAAATTTTCCGTGTTTATTCAAAAACATAGAGATACTTTATCGAGATCGGTTCATAATCTACAGAAACCATCTTTAAAACTTTTTGTGTTTAGCACCGGAACGGCAGCGTTTGCGACAACATTCGTTAGCTACGTCGATGGTGCGCACCCGAATTTGCCCACTCCAATCATGATTATTCAAAATAACCCTCGTGCAATCAAGAATTAATTTTTAAATCATTAGAAATATCAATCAATCAAAAATCTTACATCATACGCAAGGGCCTCAAAGACGTACATGGGTCTGAACTTATTACTAATTAAAACTAAACGTGTTCCGGGTTCGGGTTAAACGAAAACTCGCCCACAGTCATATGGGATTCCTCGGGAAAAAAGGAAGGGTGAGAGGCAAACAGTTAACACGTAAACCATGCTAGAAGCAAAATTAACGCAGCGGAAAGTAGTTGATCGCGGTAACACAGCATATGAACCATGCCAGAGCCGAAAATCAACTGCGCAGTGAATTTCGTCTCTAGCATGGTTCACATGCTAACAATCTAATAATAAATAATAAATTTTAAGGCATTTTGAAACCAAAAATTATTTTTCACTTACCTCTAGTGCCTCATCTTTACGCCGTATTTAACAAAGGCATACACAAACACTACACTTTGCTTTCTTGACATATTTTCCTCTTTGCTTTCAGTTAATACTGAATAATTCAACGCATATTACCAAAGGCTACGGATACAAATTTTTGGCGCCGTGGTTGGGAGATGGTTTACTGCTTAGTAAAGGTAAAGGATTCGTCGTCACCAATTTAATTGGAATGTCATATCCACAAAGAATTATGTGAAAATTAGAAACATTTTTATTTTCAGGAGAAAAGTGGCGTCGTCACAGAAAGTTATTAACACCTGCTTTCCATTTCAAAATTTTGGAAAATTTTATGGATGTGTTTGTTGATAAAAGCAAATTTCTAATAAAACGTTTAGCTAACGATGCAAATGGGAAGCCTTTTAATATATTTCCATATATTACACGATGCACTCTTGATATAATATCGGGTAAATATATTTGAATTATTTTATATTTTATGAAATGTTCTAGTATGGAATGCATATTTCTAGAAACTGCGATGGGTATACAAGTAAATGCTATGAATGAAGAAAAAAGCGAATACGTCAGTGCAATCTATGATGTTTGTTCGGCAATTATACATCGATTTGCAAGGATTTGGTTACATTCAGATTTCATTTATAACAGAACTGATAGAGGGAAAACATACTTAAAAAATCTTTGTGTTCTTCATAGCACCACAAACAAGGTTATTCAGAAAAGAAGGGAAATCTTACATCAAAGACAAGATAATAAAAACGACGAACAAGACGTTTTAGGTGCAAAGAAACGTAAAGCGTTTTTAGATATCTTACTCGAAGTTTCTAACGATAGTACTGGATTAACCCACGAACAGATTAGAGAGGAGGTTGATACTTTTATGTTCGAAGTAAAATTCTGTGGATGATATGTATAGCAATTAGCGATACATCTATCAATTGTATATTCCAGGGTCATGACACTACAACTGCCTCCATATGCTGGACAATATTTCTCTTAGGTTTGCACTTAGATATTCAAGAAAGAGCTTTTGAAGAAGTGTCACAAATCCTTTGCGATGATAAGTCACTAGAAATTTCCGATCTAAACGAACTTAAATATCTAGAACGAATTATTAAGGAATCTTTAAGGTTATATCCAAGTGTAGGGGCAATTAGCAGAATTGCTTCAAGTGATATCAAAATAGGTGAATTAAATATGTAGCGAAATATTAAATAACTACCCATCGTGTTTGTTTTAGGTAATTATACAATACCAGCTGGTACTTCTGTAGGACTGCATATTATCGACATACACAGAAA
Source organism: Oryctes rhinoceros (assembly GCA_020654165.1). Lineage (NCBI taxonomy): Eukaryota > Metazoa > Arthropoda > Insecta > Coleoptera > Scarabaeidae > Oryctes > Oryctes rhinoceros. The sequence goes on from JAIOKQ010000983.1 coordinate 446,093, forward strand.
TGACACCTACTATCCGGTTCCAGAGAAATTTGATCCAGATCGATTTTTACCTGAAAATACAAAAAATCGCCATCCTTATGCTTATATTCCATTTAGTGCTGGTCCAAGAAACTGTATAGGTATTTATTTTCAAGAATAATGTTTTAAAATGTATCGGTTCTAACTTTACAGCCGGCGTTTTCACCTTTTTGTACAGTACAAATAAAAGAGCAATCGACTTCAGTTAAATAAACTCATTTAGCCATATAGACAAGATATAACGAATACTTAAGTAAAAAATTAAGGAATTTATTGCAAAAACTATTAGTTATAATTAAAGAGAACAAAAGCGAGTGAAATCATACCTGTTTCGCAACGACTAGGCAGACTCGTGTTTTGTCGACTCTCTCTTCTTATGAGACGAATAGACACGAATCTGTCCGTACAAAAAGGTATGATTTCACTTGCCTTTGTTCTCTCTAGTTGTAATACATACTTTACTTATACTTAATATTATGCTGAGTTTCATTCTTTGTAATTATCAGAAACAACACAAAAGTATCGGCAACCTTCGCACCACACAGATTTAATTAATTAATTCGGAACGGCCCTTTTCAAGATGCGAATGATCCATATTCTCAACCGGTGACCGTTCATGTGAGAAACCTCTAAAACTAACGCGCATGTTCTATTCCTACTTTCGAAAAAAATATTATTTAGAAGTACCTACTTTTACTGCCTTTATACCGTAATACTAAAACGTGCGAAAAATATAGAATACGAACAAGAAGACGGAAGGGTCATTGTCGCCCGACACATAAAACATGTGTAAGCCTTGCTCCAATAAATCGAATACAACTGTCTTCATCAACTTTCGTCTTCAACGAAATATAAATTAAAGCAACAATACGATTATTTATCTTACCCGTAAACCCCGGAAATTTACCTTTTAAAACCTAAAATTTTCTTTATAAACATTTTCCTACGCCCAAAATATATCGTTCTTTGGTAAATTGAAATTGTATACTTGAATGTTGTGCAGAATTTGACTCCAAATACTTTTTATTTGAAAAAGTTATTTTTTCTTTCAGAAATATTTGCATAAGTAGTGGATACCCTATTATACAGGGTTACCTGTAAGTAGCACTTAAGCTACCGAAATCTGAAGACTACCTATCAATGTGTTACTGAAAATTTAAAAAGAAATGTATTTGTCACATATACATTTTGTTCAAATTTTAGGGCCCAAAATGCAGGTAAAGCCGATCCATATCTCTGTTTCTCCTATATTATACAAATACCCCTGATGAATCAAAGTTAACCCAGATGCAAATAAAAATCGATAAAGCATTGTAGATGCTATGAATAGTGAATAGTCTATTCAAATGCATTAGTCTGTCGTACAGCTGATGTCGAAGTGTTTATGTGTTTACATTGAATATGCCGATAACCATATGATTTGCGTTCTTAATGTTTAAAGTTAATGCATCCGAAATGTCGGGTTTTGAGTTATTTGTAGTTATACATTCTTTTTCTTTTTATGAAATTTGTGGTGGTCCTAACAAGGACCGATCTAGGCGAAACAGGACAAAATAATTTATTACTGTAAAAAATGTTCGAAATGTCCACCGTGAGCTCTAATACAGGCATCAATTCGGCGACGAAAGTTATTATGCACACGAGTAAAATTTACCATGTCTTCGCGAATGCGTTGAGCTGCAACATAAATGTGATTTCGCAGATCTTCGACAGTTTCAATATCAGGGCGACGATCCCCACAGAAAAAAAAGTCTAATGGATTTAGATCGGGACTACGAGGTGGCCATGGAGTACGACTTCCACGTCCAATCCATTGTGGAAATCTTTGCTTCAAAAATGCTTGAATTACTCGACTACAATGCGCGGGTGCTCCGTCATGCATAAACCACAATTGTTGCCGTATCGCTAGTGGTATCTCATCCAAATACTCGGGTAATTCATCTCGGAGGAACTGTAAATAGGATTCTGTATTTAATCGTTGTGGGAGCACATGTGGTCCAAGTAGGTAATCGCCTACTAAACCCGCCCAAACATTGACAGATATCCTAACATGCGAGGCGCCTTGGTGTATCTCGTGTGGGTTTTCGTCTGCCCAGTGGTGAATATTATGGTAATTCAAAATACCATCTCTTGTAAACGTGGATTCGTCGGTAAAGAGAATTACTGACGCAAGACGTGGTTGACGAACTTCGGTGCGTTGAAACCACTCGCAGATGGCAAGACGGCGAGGATAATCTAATTCCGTTAATCTTTGCACGCGCTGGATGTGACACGGATGAAGTAAATTATTTTTCAAAATTCGATGCACCGTCGTTTGGGACACATTTACTTGCTGGGCTAAAGTTGTAGTACTTATGCCTGCTTCCGCCTCAACGATGTTTAAAATATGCTCTTCTGCTTGCTGAACTCTACGTGATATATGACGGCCACGACCTTCGAAACGTGGAATTACTGATCCTGTTTCTCGAAGTCGATACACGGTTCTCACAATTGTCTCGGATGATGGATGCCGCCGATTGGGAAACCGTTCCGCGTACAAATTTTCTGCCGCAAGACTATTTTGTCCTGTTTCGCCATAAATCAAAATCATATCGGTGTATTCGATATTCGTATAGGATGCCATTGCAATTGCGTGTAATGACGGTGAATGCTATGTGCATACTAAATGGATATCCGAACGCTGCTTCAGCGACTGCCGGTGATTCCCATATGTTAACTAAGACAGAGTCGGACTCGAATAAAGAAAAATCATTTTCTCGTTACTACGTGCACATAGAACCATAATATTTTGTATTTAGGCATTACTCATGCGTTTCTTTCACCTACTTTTTTTTTCGTACTATATCCGAATAAGACTGTATATATTTCAGGTCAAAAGTTCGCCTTATATGAAGAAAAGACGGTACTGGCTTATATTATTAAGAATTATAAGATAAAATCATTACAAACTGAAGACAACGTGCATCCAGTTAATGATCTTATTGTCCGACCAGATGAAGGACTCTTGGTTACGTTAGAAAAAAGACCGACGTAATTTACCTTTTGATTGATGAATCACTCCGATGATATAAGAAGTAGGAGACGGAATTCTCCCGAAAGAAATATGTCTGCTAGCTTTTCGCTTCTCCATAGTGTACCATATAATAATAACATTATGCTGTATATGTTATATGACATGTCTTTTGTACATATACCAGTAAATTAACAAAAAGAAATGATTTGCAATATTATACAATTCATAAAATAAACAACATCTAGCGTAAATACTTACAACTTAACAAACTGTCCAAAGTGTGATTAATAATTACGATCAATCATAAGATTTTTTTTATTCTAGCTGTTTCAAGTGGAAAAGGAACGATTGTAAGTATAGGTTGCGTAATATATCTGATTTCACATAACCCAGAACTTATATACTTGTATGAGTTAAATAACGAGAAACATCGTATAAGTATATAATTAAATATTCTCCTGTTCATTACTCAATATTCAGAAGACTAATACATACTCTTTCATAAAAAATAATAATAATTACAAACAATATCTTTTTGTTTGTAAAGTAAGAAAATATATTTATAAATATTAAATAAGGCAAAAGAAGTTCCGAAAATACCTAATTTTCACGCCCTTCGAGTAATGTTAAAAATAAATAAGAGACGTTAGTGGCCGCTTAGCACAGTCGATGACGATCGTGGGTCACGGTATGAATTAGAACAAATCTGCCTCCCGCGGCAGAAGCCATATAATCGGAGGGCGCTGCCCTCTCTAAGCACTAACCTCCTTCGTTGACCCTGGCCGTGAGCAACACCATTAAAGACGAGAAAAAAAGAAAAAAATAGATTAAAAGTTGGTTTAATTGTAGAATAAAGTCAAAAACTAAAACAAAAGAAGTAAAGCACGGAGTAAACTAAATTGCCTTAATTGATTGAGAAAATCATTTAAATATTTGTTGCTACAAAAGAGTATGCTCAAGTACCCGTCAAGATCTGCATGATTTATAGATTACTTTTACAAATATAGATTGAATATTGATTGACTCCATTTAAAGAAAGGCAGAAAGGTAAATTTTTCGTTGAAATAAAATAAAAAAAAGTAATACATTGCTTGTCCTTTTTTTGCCACCCCAAAGGACCGTACTGTAATTTCTTTTTTGTAGCAATTATCGGTCGCATCAGTTGGAAAAGACACTGTCGGCAAACTGGTCGGGGCTGGTCTCGGTTATCACTGCTGCCAGGACGAAAGACGAGCTCCGGAATCAGTTTTCGGATGGTATGATACAAAAAATCGCCCTCAAACATTCATTAATTCTGGTCTTGAATAAAAAAAGCAAAGTTGCCGGATTCGGCAGAAGGACGCCTATCACCAGAACTCTAATCCTAGATTAGAATTCTTCCTACACGAGAGTTGGAGTCTTCAGTGAAGCTCCAAACAAAGCCGTAAAAATAACTGATCACTGTGTTAGAAATTAAATTTACAGTAAACTTCCTAAGTATGCACAGATTATATCTAATCACGTGGATTTCTAGGCGCTATGTAAAGCGAAAGGTCTTCTTTTAAGGCAAAATTTATATATCGCACAACCCTACTCAAAAAATGTTTAAACGAAAGAAGCGCTTCAAAATTGATAATTCTCACGTTTTAGAATAAAATAATTTTGGTGATCAAACATCACACAAACAGACCAATCGGAGAAACTATTAAAAATTACTTAAGATACCACTTAAGTTAGGACACGGTACGACCTCTATTACTAAAATAGGAAAATAGACTGTCAGATTTATTTCGTTAAGAAATTTAGAAAAATAAAGATAAACGGAAATAAAATCTTCTTGAGAATTGTCGAAACTGTAAATGTAACCAAAATGTTGTAAAATCCGGTCAGACAGTATTTTAATAATAATAATTCGCATCGTGTGAAATGGGTTGCCTAGCCATAAAACAAATTACAGAAAACTTCGTAGGATAAACAAAGTTACGGAATGGTTCGAAAGAGAAATAAATTTAAGCCTAACAGGTTTTATTTCTTTTCACATTATATTCCTTTTTATGTTTAAAAAGCGGCAATCAATTTTGGTACAAAACACTTTTCTTGGTTTTAATTTAAGGAATGTTGGTTTTCAAACAAGGTGCTCTGTTCTGACAAAGTATAATTTAAACGGAAGTACAATATTATAAATACAGCTGCGAGCAAATGTTACAGGCACCCCAATCAAACATGTGTTTCGTGCAGCAGGTAGCCCTTCTTAGATCATGGGTATTGTGAACCTATACCTAGTTGTTATCTAAAGTAGAAATTCATAAAAAATATAAATAACGAAGGTATATCAGACAGAAATTAAAAGTTTTGGGTTGAGTAATATATTGTGCGTGGAGAAAGAAACATCGTTTGTCGCTTTCAAAAGTTCATTTAGAGCGCGGACTTTCTTTTGTAAGTTTGTGTTAGAGCTGGAGGACTGAAGAGTATCATAACCTACCCAAGAGCGGTCCAAAACGTGTAACGACTGTGCGAGAAGATCGATTGATAGCGCGTATCGCGCCCCGGATAAGCACAAATCCACGATAGCGATTTCTGCTGAGCTCTGCGCTCAACGAGACGCACCAATCTCCGTGCATACGATTAGAAGGTTAATTGCGGCTAATTTGCATGCCCAGAAACCGCGACACAAGCCTTTGATGACCGGGCTACACCGCATAGCAGCGCGTTACGTGGTCAAAGAAGTACTAACATTAGACTATAGTTGACTGGGCCAAAGTACTTTGGTCCGATGGATCTAATACAGATGTAAGTCCTCAAAAACTTGGGGGTGTATGTCTGCGCAAGGTGTTGGGAAAGTCTATATGTGCTAGGGCCGTATGAATGAGGCACGCTACATCGGGATGTTGGAAGAGGTTCTCGAACCGTTAATTGTCAGATTTTGTGATATGGACTCAGAGGATTATTACTTTTAGCAAGACAATGCTCCTTGCCACAAGGCTCGACCTACAATGAAATGGTTTACTGATAACCGAGTGAAGATTTTGGACTGGCCTCCAGAATCGCCTGACCTCTCGGCTATTGAAAATCTATGGCATATATTGAAGGACAGACTTTCGTAAATACAACCATGCCTCTAAAGAAGCCCTGAAGCAAACAATGTTTATGGAATAGGCGTATATTTCCCGAGAAACATGTTATAAACTGATATCTACTATGCGGAGGCAGCATTAAATACTGATTTACTTAATAAAAGAACCTTGTAAACTTAATTATGTTTTTTTAAGCTTTGAATTTCTTGTTTTAGCGTAACGCTAGAAAAGCTACCCCGCCCATAATATTTGCTCGCACCTGTATGTAGTTTTTTTTACAAACTGTATGCGTAATTTAAAAAATTAGAAAAAACAGCAACCAGTCATACACTATAACGGATTCCTGAAATGTGTTACCATTTTGGGACTAATCGGTGTATGGCATTACTATGTTAATTTTAAATCGAACCTCCTTAGATGAAAATAAAAACCAAACTCATTTAAATACGTCTATGTAATCCTTCTTCTGCCCCTATTTTAAATTTTCTAAATAACGCTTTTCTACTATCCGTCACATCCTTTTCGATGCAACCCAGCACTTTAATTCATTTTTCTACCCAATGCAATCGTCCATCCTCCACTTTATACCGCTTCTTTACTTGACCGTTCCGTTTGCCTTAGTAACGTATCCAGGATATCTCAAATCGTATCATCTCTCTTTTGAACCATTACCAATCAATCTTATTCCACCTGGGCAATCGATTTTCTCTTCGCGTTGATGAGGCATCTACACGCTGCATTCGTTAGGTGGATCTGTGTTCTATTTCAAATTGAAAGCCCGACATCTTTAACTACCATCGGCCAATTCGTGGCACTAGATCGCGTTTTGAAAATGCTCTTCCACTGCCGTACAGTTTGATACAATTTTAAATTTCCTGTCTAGCAGATATGGCTGTAATTTGTCGTATAACTGCTTAGGTCTTGAACTCCATTGAATGATAATCAGTTTCTTCTTTTGTAGCTTGCCTACTTATATATATTACTGATAGTAGTTTTCCGTTTTCGTTTTCTTACACTATAACTCCTGCTACATCTTTCGGGCAGGCATCAGTATGGATTTTTACAGGAGCTGTTTCAGAAAAGAACATCAAAATTGGTTCGTTCACTTAGTAATCGTTTTAGTACCTCAAGTACCATTTACTGTCCACCAAGAGGTTTAAATCTATTCCATACTTACTAATAAATTTTTTAAAGTAAGACTTTAGTCCGAGAAATTATTAGATGGGTGTATTCTCAAGAACAGGAAACTCTTAAACTTCTTCCTTTATCCTTTTCAGGTTCGATTTTTTTCCACCTTTAATTTTAAACTCCGGGTAGTCGATCGTTTTGCAAAACATAGACCACTTTCTTAGGTTTAGGATCAAATTAGTTTTTTTTCAGTCCATTCAATATCCTCATCCACGGTATCACCTGGAATTAAAAGATCATCCATATATGCCATCACTATACTGCATCGAAATGGACCTATAAGCCTATTTACCATTGAAATACTGCCGGTTCATTTCACAAACCCACAGAGCAACCTTGTAAATTGATAGTAGCCGTCCAGTATGACAACTCCTGTTTCCTTTTGATTCTTCATCCAATACGATGTGATAAAATCCCTACTCCATACCTAAGGAATTCTCTAGACAATCAAGTTGGTCGTCGATTAATAAATAACAAGGGGTATTTATCCCCACAATTAGTATCGGACTAGCTGTCTGCTCTTAGGTAACATTATTTTCAATTTTATACGCATTCATTATTTGATCTGCTTACGTTACTTTTACCATGTTGCAAATGACGCGCTTCAATACTTTTTTCTTCATTCTACTTTTTTTCTTTGCACCCTCCTGCTCTTACAATTCTTAATCCTTTTTCTATTTTCTGTACTTCTAAAGATAGATTGTTTATTGGTATTGTGGTATCTACAACGCTCTTGGATATAATTTGTCTAGTCTTAGCACTGGCTTCTATGAACAAACAAAACCCACCTGATTTGCAGTTATGATAACTAAGCTTGCAGAAGCGAGTACACTTTCCGTGCCAAAGTGAAATCCACTTCTTCTGACAATAGTAACGCGTTATTGCTCGTGAAGGGTTGTCCAATTAGTAAGGGTATCTCTTGCGCCGTATTTATTGTACTACTAAAAAGTTTGCCTTAGTTTTCGCTTTATCTACTTCAATTAATGCTACTAACTTGCCAATTGGTTTTACCTCTCCAGATCTACATCCTTTGATTACTGAAACTTCTATATCTGTTCCACATTCTATTTTCCTATTCTTCGGTTCACTTTCTCATGACGCAAACATTTGTCTCCTTCATCCACATACGCTTGAATAGTCTCGCTACTTATCGCTTCCTTAAAGCATTTCAAATTTGCGTTATTTTGATCTTCATCCATGTGCGATGTTTTTCTTGATTCTTGAATTTGCGGTTTTGCCGATTGTATATTTTGCCGTATCTTTTGTATGTAAAATACAGCCTCTTCATTCCGCGTTGATAATCTTGTACGTATACGTCTACCTTTGTTTTTTCTTGTTGTGCATTCTGATTTACATTATGCGTATTTTTAGGCTCTTTTAAACTATTGGTACTCACTTTACCATTTACTACCTTCTATCGTATCAAGTTTATATACAGTTGGCCTTCTTTGTCCGGTTACATCATATAACAAGTCGTCTAAAGTGCCGTGTGTCATAACTGCAATAATCGCATACAATTCCCTATTCCATGAACATACCGGCAATTGTTCCTTGGTATCCTCAGATCCTAAATTTACATCGTGACATTTCGTAGCCGTCTCTTTTTTCAAACAAGACGAAAGCATCCCTACATTCTGCACCATTCAAGTTCCATTAATTAATCCAAGACAGCTATTTCGAGGATGCCATAGTATCCTATAGTCTCTGCTATCATTATCGCAATTTCTTTGCCTTCTATTCCCAGTTATCTTTCTGAAATGCATTCGGACTGGGTTAAAAATAAATGACAGATGACTACTACTTATTTATTAACAAAATACACTAAACTATTTAGTTATTTGCAAGCACACCGCATGGTTTACTCGTAAAAAACTACTGTGCTAAATTGTTAACTGTTGAAAGAGAAAAGCCGTGGGCGTTGCCAACTGCTGTGTTACCTTGTACATAACACTTTTCTCATTTAATAAATACACCTTCTGTATGTACAAATGTATTTTTAAACCTGTGCGTATTCGTACATTCCGTTTATGCCGATAAAGGGCCCCGCCTGGCAAGTTTACCCTCGCGATTTCTAAGGAAAAGTTGTTTAATTATTGATGTAATTCTTGCATGTTTACATAGCAAGCGCTTTTATAATGCTTCCTTCTCTATCGAAATTAGGAACGTTTTTGCATTATCTGGTATGTTGCCTGATTTGTAGGGACTATGATTAAGCATCGTTCCCATTTAATATTCACTCCAACATTTTATCTGTCCATTTATTTTCTTTCATCATCATCTCTATTAACGGGCTCATAGTCTCGTCATATTATCTTGACAGAAAGTGCCACCTTCATCATTTGCCTTGCTTACTGCTCTTTGAAATAATTCGAATTTATAACTTTCTTTTCACTTGATATTTCTCGTTTATGAAACTAATTCACAGTAGCGGCTCTTTAATCATACTTTTTCATTAATTCGATAGGTTGACGAATAGATCAAATTCTATTCGTAATACTTCGATACAGATCCCACTTCGCAAACCGAAAATAAAGCATACTACTACACTTTATTTCGAAAGGAACACGTGGATCAATATCGCCTGACACATGAACTTCTCTCTTACTCACCTCAACTCCTCTTTGTAAAAATTATTTATATTTTATAATTTATAATGTTAGCAGCAATTATTACTTAAACCCGCGAAGAAAATTGCAGATAATTTGACCCTTCACCTCTAATTTTCATCATACAATAATGACCCACATCTAACAGCAACTAATGAACCATGTCAGCGGAACTGTGCTAGGTTTCAATTTCCTCATCTATTTTCGTTGCACTCGGCATCAAGCAACGGAAATACACGAGGAAATCGAAGCGTTGTAAATGACCTCCTATTAACGTCATCACACGGTGTCAGTTACATTTATACAGTCTTACCAGCTTTACAAGTCTACGAAAACTATAAATTTGAAACCTGATTACACAATTTTTTGGAATCTTATTCATGTTTCAATTATACATAGAACACCCAACAAAAAAATCCTAAGAATTTTCTTCCTTAAGTGATTTAGCTTTGGGCAGGTAAGTATAAACGTTATTGTAAAATAAATTTAGTAGCTACTACTTTTCTATGATATTGGAAAATGTTAATAATTTATTATTACAAAAAACATCGTTTTTATATTGCAACCAAGAATATTTTAACTTGAATTAAAACTTTTTTTGTTGTAATGAATTTTTGCAAATTGTAATGATATTACAAAATTACCAATTTATAATATAGTTTAGCATTTTAACATTGCAAAATAATAAACTTTTACTCGTTTCATAAAAGCCAACATTCTACAATTTCAAACTTTATATGTTCTTAAAGAAAAGCATAGTTTATTCATTTTTGTAACGTGTCTACACTTAAACTTACTCTACGATGAATAAAAAACAAACTACAATTCAATGTAAAATATATTTTATGAATGTATTTTATAATGTTAACATCTATGCTCGCCTATTAAATGCGTTTGTAGTTGGTTGTGTTAACTGTAAACCAGTGATGTTATTAAAATCTAACATCTTCAACATCTCTTTAGTTTCTGGATCAACTTCGATAATATCATGCTCGAGAGCAGAGACTTCTGGTACATAATTATCACGCCTTTCACGTTCTTCTTCTTGTAGTTTAATAGATATACCTCTAACTTGTGAATGACGTAAACGCTTCATCAAATGTGTAACAAAACCGGCAATCTTATTTCTTAGGGGTTTTGTAGGTATAACAGCAATTTCCTCGCATATCCTTTTATTTGTATGGAAGTCGAGTGTCAATCTAGTGTAGTATTTTTCAATAATCACTTTAGAAGCCTTTTTTACAGTTTTCGTACGTACACGGCCCATCTCTACAATTTATGTATAAATGTATGAAATAATTAAACTAAATAAATTAATAAACTTACTTGTATTTAGTATTTATCTTCGCAGAAGAAACGTGGTCGTCCCAGCTTGTTTCCAAAAGAGAGAAATTAGCCGCTGTTACAAACTTACATATTGTTTAACATGATGAAGTAAAAGTCTCTAGAATTTGAAAGTGTAATGGAAAAAAGAATTTAGACGTACATGCAGAGGAAAAATTGTTTAAGTTAGAAACGCTTCTTTGCCAATTATTATTTACAGATACAACAAGTTTAAAGATCTAAGAAAAATAAATAAACGTAAGGAATTAAGTTAGGTTTTTTAGTTTGGTCAGGTTTCGTAGTCTGTAAATATGGCGGTGTGGTTAATTTGACATTGCTTTGTGATTTGTCACAATTTATACAGAAACTAAAATTATTTTTAATTCCTACACATTTTAAATGACGTCTGGAAAGGACGCTATGGGGTAAATAAATTGTTGTTTTATGGAATGGTAGTTTTATTAAACTTTAAATAAAATCTCTGTAAAAACAAAGTTAATACAATAATATAATAGTTTAACTAATTCTTCTTTTCGAAATACTGCTCGTCCGGCTTTATCTCAAATTAATCTCTAAAAGTATTTGTACCCATAATCATTTTATCTTGCCCCTCCTACTATGCATGATACATATTTGTTTACATAAAGATTAACGTTTTTGATAAATATTTGTGTTCAGTTGTGTTAAATATAGACTTAAAGTGATGGTTTTATAATGGATACCATTATGTTTCTTTCTAGTGAACAACCTATTTTTACATGCAAGGCACATGTTTTCCACATTGATCCAAAAACGAAGAGATCATGGATGCCTGCATCCAGTACAGCGGTCAGTGTATCATTCTTCTACGATTCTACTCGAAGTTTATATCGCATTATAAGTGTAGAAGGTTCTAAAGCTGTCATAAATAGTACAGTAACGCCCAATATGACATTTACAAAAACTTCTCAGAAATTTGGACAATGGTCTGATGTTCGAGCAAACACTGTTTACGGCTTAGGATTCTCATCAGAGTCTGAGCTACAGTTGGTAAGGAAATGCATAAAAAAATGTTATACAGCGGCATAATTCAAGTTCTTATCAGTTCATCAATAAGTTCAATGAAGTAAAGGAGGCAACAAGAAATGCAATTAGCAAGGTAACTACCAATGGTGGTTCTGCAGTTACGCCTGTCACAAGTGCAAATGCCAGTCCTATTACAGCTAGAGCAGCTACAGCTTCAAATGAATCAACAGATAATCTCTTAGAACCCCCAGGTATGCTAATTCTATTGTGTGTAACAACCAGATCAGATTTTAAGTATAAAGTTTCATTAGCAAAATTTAATTTATTAGCATCTTTTTAAAATTACATGTATGTGAATGCATATGCTCTACATACTATTCATAAGAATTTAGTTATAAATAAACATACTTCATTCTTATAAAATGATTCACAGAAGATAAAGATAGATACTTATGTGATTACGGAGAAGAATGTATCCTGCAAGTACTTGGTATGGAAGATAAGGGCAGTATAGCATAAAGTTCCCCATTACTTCTTAATCGACACAGTTTGTGGCAATTTTATCAGTGGCAGGAACTAACAAACTTGGAGTAAAAGAAATAAAGAAAATATGTTTGCTGCATTGTTTCTAATCGTGATACGTAATTTTAGTCTTCGCCCGGTGGTACCGATTGTTTATTTCTTTAATTTCAATCGCCTTGTATCTAATTTTTGGTAAAAATGAGCACTATATGTAAAAAGTGCTGTAATGCAGAAAGACGTGTTTTTCATAACATTATTATGTGCCTTATGTTTTTTTGAGTTAAACTTTACAGTGATGCAATAGGATCACAAAATCGATTAATTAACCACAAAACACCCCCGTCCGCATAGAGTGTTTTTATGGAAGATAGGGTGAGAATTAAATAAAAAAAATTAAGATGAAATGTGGAGTTAAGTGAGGGTTCGTTACGAAACCAACGCCGAGTCGTTGAAAACCCTATGAATTTTTTTCCTAGGGTTAGGATCATTTGAACGCTCTTAGTGGGATGCATTTTGTAAGGATGATAGCGATGCCACTTCAAAATTCGGTAGACTAATGTTACATGTAATATTGTTCTCTTGACCTGCTCTCGAGCCCAATGTACAGCAGAAAACTTTTTCGTCACTACTAACACTTTTGGGACTTAAAGATCTCAATGCAGCTTTAATTACATCAATTCTTTGAAAACGACAAACGGTTATTTTATCCGTTGATTTTGAAATTGGCTCATAGTCATAATTAGACAGGACAAAGGCGGATGAAATTATTACTTTTTGCAGAGACTAGACAGACTCATGTTGTGTCGACTCTCGAGGACACCAGTAGGCAACAGGAATCCATTCTCATGAGGATAAAGGAATAATTCCACCTGCCTTTATCATCTCTAGTTATAATAAATATCATTCAATAGATCCACTACTTCTCAATAGATCACGCAGTTGCCATATAATATTTAGGCAAAATACACGTAAATGACGTGTACTTTGCGCTAATGAACTGAACATGATAATTTTGCAAAAAAAAAAAAAACTCGCACACTCGATTTGTTTTCATCTCAGAAAGTCCTTTCAAGCGACCTTTTTCTCAACTCTGCATAATTTTTAAAATTTCTTAGTTCTTCCCTACTGGTGTCCTCCGAAAGTGTGTTTTGGTGGGGACTGTATATATGTTAAGCTACATTTGTGCATTCAGCAGTGTTGCTTCTAGTACTTTAAATTCCTTGCGGTAGACGCATATTTAATGCTTCTATGGCCTGTCTCACGTTAAAATGGAAATATTGCTCTTATAGAGGTAGCATTAATTGTTGGCCGATTTCTAATAAAAGTGTTATTTAAGGTAATAAGTTAGTATTCCCTAGTATACAATTGAAGTTAGAAATGATAGGAAAACATATTCGAAATTTTTTATACTTGATTTTATGTGAATTACAAATTTAAGCATATGGTGGACAAATATGGTATATAGAACGAAAGTATCCTTATTTGAGCATTTTATATGTGGTATGTAAGATTAAACGCAATCCTATTAAGTTTATTCTACAGTATACGAACACCTACTATAATGTAAATTACAAATTGCATTGTGAATACTTTGCAGATATGAAAATAAGTATATTTACAATAACCAGTACCAACTACACATGCCAGTTTTTAGATAGAGTGATTGATGGATATTATATTGTGTCGGATGACCAAGTCAAAGATAATTCGATTTTATTTTGTTTATTGTACAAGGTTACACATATATACAATGTGACCGTTCAGTGTGTGGACGGAAAATAATTTCCTTCCCGAGCCATATACGGTGTTCATTAAGTTTCAATGTTTCTTATACCTACAACGTGATGCAAAACTAATGTCATAATTTGCATTGGCTGCCATGTTGTTGTAAATATAAAAAAAGAGCTCTGTTTTCAGAAAAAGTATATTTGAAAGTGTAAAATTTATGACATTAATTGTAAAAAATTATATCGCTCGAATAGCCACCTCCGAGTTGATGCATAATTGCCCTTGTCTTACAGCATTTTGAATTGGTACTCGTAAAACATATAGCTCCAGATTACCGATATCTGCTTCAATGTTAACTTTCAAGGCTTGCAAGGTTCGTGGTTTGTTGCGGTAAACGCGAGATTTTAAGAAGCCCCAAAGGAAAAAGTCTTGTGCTGTTAGATCTGGCGATCTGGACGGTCAGTTCGAATCTTCAAAACGAGAGATTACTCGACCTGGAAATTGGCGTCTCAAAATCTCCATAGTTGCCCGAACTGTGGGTACTACGAGGTCGGACACTCCTTGCGACATCTCTAGCGGATCTGGTTTCCACGAGGCGCTCGGAAAAACGTCTAATTGTTCGAGCACATGGAACATGACGGAGAAATTCACGCTGCGTTAAAACAACAGACTTAATATTTGCCAAATAAGAAGTAACAATAATTCCACGTTCTTGAGGTGTGTATCGCTCCATGCCCTGTCGTCAACTAATTCTCTATATATCTGCATCATAAATATTAAAGCACAATGACGTTTGGCGCCAACTGCAAAAATGGCGGCCAATTATGACGTTGCTTTTGCGCCACCTGGTATTTATCTTTTTAAGTAATTTTTTCGAAGTGCTACTGTTTCCTATCTTAAGCAAATTTTCGATTGTCTAGTTCTTGGAGTTTCAGATAATCCTTCAAAAAGCTTTTTATATCATCTAAAATCTACAAAGTGACAATAGAAATCGTTTCAATGTTCGATTCATGTTGTTTTAATTTTTTTATGGTTACGTTCGTAAATGTTCAGTAAATATTGTATATGTAATATTTCGTTACAACACTTGCACAATTTCATACTCAATTTACTAAAGAATTTAGTATTATTTTAGAAACATGGAAATGGTTACAAGAAAATTTATAACAGTTTTTCTATCAGATTGTTAAAAAATATGTTATATATTTTTCTACGATACGGCGGCTAAAGAAACAGCTATGTTTCACAAAATCTGAAATTATGTCTACTATCGTAAAAATTAAGTTAAATACGTATAGGACAAATTGAAACTCGTACGGTGCACAGTGGAAACTAAGCACCCTGTATACTTGAATACAAAGTTATACTACAACTTATCAAATTCTCTTCGAATATTTTTTTTTGCTCGAAAGCTTTTTCTATAAATTGCGTAGGGAACGAAAAGGGAGGAATCTTCCGTAATTGGACACGCTGTATAATAAAATAATTGCGTCAATATTCTTCTTGTAATATAATGAAAAATTAAATTGCATTTAATTTTTCATTATATTACAATATTAAAAGGGAGATTAATTCAATTTCACCAGTGTGAATAAAGTAAAATTAAAACGAATTTAAAAATTCTCTTGACAGTAGATAAATTTGATTATTGTAAATTATTATTAATACGTAGTATTATTAATACGAACAAGTTGTCAACAACTAGTATTAAAATAGCATTTACGACATTCGGGCAATCCACCTACGGATCAATTGTAGATTATGATAGGTTAGATAGATACGTATGATACAATGTTTCAAATAAATTTTCAACTAAAACTAATATTGATAGAGATAAAGAAGTGAAAAAAAAGAAAATGGAAAAGATGCAAATCGAGTCTTTTTACACTATTGTATATTCCATATATCTATATGGACCCTTTGACATAGTACTCTGAGCAATTAAGTAATTTATGATCAATATTTTCATTAATTTCAATATTTCATTAAACCAACGACCCATTAAACCGTCAAACTAGAAGCACGTATTGGGGCCTCCTCATAGAGCAATTTGAAAATATAGTCGTATAACAGTTGATGTAAATTAGGAGAAGAGTATCAAAATTGAAATAAAAACAAAATATTTTAAATTCAATTTGATATACAGTGTCAGATAAAACATATTGAACTGGTAGGTAGTAATTATTGTTCTCTTACTCTCACGAACTTGTTCATCATTTTAACTAATCCGGTAGAAATATTTCTTTTTATAAAAACGGTAACAAAAATATGTGTTTATTCAGCCCTCATGGTATTCTAACAACAAAAATATATCACAAAATCGAATAACCGTGCGACTAAGCATATTGAGTCAAAACTTATTATCCAATATTTTATGGCATAATCGCTCTTTTAAAGGAGGGCTTTACATCTCTTTGATATGGAAGCAATAATGTTATCAATAATATTACCACAATTCTCAATGGAATTGAGATTTGTAGACTATGAAGACCATTTCAGAACATTGATCTTTTCTCTTGTAATCCAATTTGAAAGATGTTTTAGGGTATTCTTTAGATGATCATCATATTAAATGTCCAGAAACGGGGCATATTCCACTCTATGTCAAGAAACATCACATTTTTAAGCATGACTTTGTACATAAACCTATCCATAGTTTCATTAATTATATCCAGAGATACAATATCGCATTTGGGGAAGCCATCCCACACAGCATTATATTCCCTCGTCCTGTGAGCTCTTTGCATTCGATCTGAGTATTTTAAATTAAATTTGGACTGGTTAGAAAATAGGACTTGTTTTTCATTTTTGCACTGCCCGATGAAGATGTTCTTGAGCAAATTTTATGCGGGATTTGCGATTTTTTCCAAAATGAATAACTTTTTGGCTCTTTTATAACTTTTTTGCCGCTTCTATAACTTTTTCCCGCTTGACTTGCCCTCCTTTGATGTTTGGCTACTTATCGTTAAGTTAAGGGATTTAATGACGTTGGATGCTAATTTGTTAGGATATTCTTTTAATTCGTTGCCTATTATTGCGTCTTCTTTTTACGTTGTATATTTAGTCTATCATAATGTAAAGTACCGGCGATTCTGACTTTTCTAATTTATTTATTATGAAACTTATTATTGACTTCAACAAGAAAAGTGTCTCACAGATATCTTTTTACGATGAAATACTTTTGTAACTATTAATAATTTTTTTCCAACAATTTTTTCTTTACGAATACTTTTTTACTTTTGAATAACTAAATAATAATATTCTAACCAGAAACCAACAAACTTCTAGTAATATTCACACAAAATTCTAATGTGTACTTACCTATCAACTACCAATGAGTTATCATATTTTTCGTAGCTTTCTAAGATGACTAAACCTTTGACAAGTTTAGTTTGCGCAATGTTATGTTACGCAGTTTTTTGAAAATATACCGTTGACTGCCCAGTAGTCGTAAAATCCGCAATAATGTTTTATATTGAAACTAAACCGGATATTGTCCGTGTCACGGTTAATCAAAAACTCAATTTTCACCCTTTGTTCAATTTATGAGAACGCTGTACTATGAACGGTAGTTTTATAAAAAGGGTTTCCATAATTTCTTTTAATAAAACCACAATTAAAACAAATAGCTTGTTAGCCGAAGTAAGGTTCGAATTTTATAAATTATATTCACACCCTTAATCTTTTTTACACATAAATAAGGATGAATAATTCATAGTATTGAATAGGTATTCCTTAGTTGCATATATTGCTTCGGAACATGCACAACTATTATTGTCAGTAATATTTGGTTTATTACTTTACTTCAGATCGAATATGTCGATCACTAACTTTTTTTTTTTTATTATAACTTTAAAGTTTATCTATTATTACATTAACTACACACTTGCATTTGTTAAGATTTGTTAGTTATTTATAGCGTATAATATTTAACATGGTGCCATTTACAAGAATTGTACATGACATCATTGTAAAGAAATATCGTCACATTATTTCATAATTGCTACGTAACTACAACTTAAATAATTTACACCATTGCCAAACGTATTGCTGTGTAAGAAATTTTAGTAGGGTGATTTTAAAAAGATTACATTTTTGTGTTAAACAATAACGTATTTCAAATAACGCTTTACTATTGTCTTCTTATTTGTAACAGGTAATCATTCCATATAAAAAAGCAAGTTCAGTAGGTGTTTCAAAATGTTTACATCCTATATGTAGTGACCAAATTTTATGTAATTTTCTTGTTCAAAATTATCTGTTTTGTAATATTTTCTGTGATCAAAAGCCCTACTCTATACATACAACTTACTGACGTAATTATCTCTACCTTTCATTTATACAGTTCAACATTTTGTATACGCAGAACATTCTGACCACACATATGTTGTTTATATTTATGAATTATTTAATATTTGCAATAAACAGCATTGGTTTATGATTTTATTTTAGGTAGTGCTGCAATGCCTTTAACACCAAATTCGATTAAAACCGAAGACGAGGTACCGCATCTGAGAAGCCATTCCGTATCAACTTTACAAAGTAATGAAAGCCCCAGTCATCAGGCTAAAGGCGATAAAAGCCCTTATTCGTTATCGGGATCTACCAATGCTAACCCAATCGATATGCAACTGAAATATGAAAATGACCGGCTAAAATTGGCTCTTGCACAAAGGTGAGTTTTCCCATTTTCTGTACATTATATAGGAGTTACACTTGTATGTCGAATTACACTTTTTAAATTATTTTATGAGATATAAGTGAACATCTACTTGTCTATGGATGATTGAAATGTTATTTTCCTCGTTTGAGCAATTTTGATGCGTTTAATAAATTTGAAAAATTCGCCTTAACACATTATTTTATAAATATTCTGGGTTATTAATATTGTTCAGCATTTTACTCTACAAAAAAGGATACAGGGCACATGCCTACAAACTTAGTGTATAAGTACTCATCGAAAGTCTATGATTTAGCACAAATATGATAAGTAGATATGACAAAGGCAGGTGGAATTATTCCTTTTTTGCAACGACTAGACAGACTCGTGTCTATTAGTTACGTACGATGGGGTTCGTGTTGCCTACTGGTTTCCCCAAGAGTCGACAAAACACGGATCTGTCTAGTCTCTGCAAAAAAGTAATAATTTCACGTAGGATTTATTCCCAACGTATTGAATGAAATACATACGATTTCATAAAAACTAACTTTACAATTAATAAAGTGAACATAGTAACTCTTTCGCTGGTCTAGATTAATATATTCGAATCCGCTATTATATATTGTAAGTGGTCATTGAAATATCTCCCCGGTGAAAGGGTTAAATAAGCCCTGCATACGTACGATTACTACGTACAATAAAGTATTCGAACAATATAATGTTTTGCTCGTTCCATACCATTACGTAGATTAACATTTGAATTTCTAACTCAATTCGCCCATACCAATGAAATTTTCTTTTCAGTAGAAATAAGTGCACACCTAATCAAGGAGTGAGCAAGAGCCATCTGTTTATATTCAACATTGAAGCCAACATAAACCAAAATATTTAGAACGTATACCTCAATACATAAGCACAGCATATATATTATTAAATATGATTTGATTTTCATAACTGTACTTATTATAATTGTACGGGAATGGTCTGCCACCTTAAGTTAACGCACTTGACATACACTAAAAAATTTAATATAATAATAATAATAATATTTTTAAAGGAATTAGACAAAAACTGACCTAAGCTCCTGGAGCTCGATTTTAAAGAGAAATCAATTGGCGAAATTCCTATTTTTATATCTTCCTTTTTTTTTCAGTTTTCTTAAACTGTGCAATTTCTAAAAAGCCTTGTAGCTTTTTTATTTGTGAAAATACTTGATTTGTATAAAAACTATATTAAGGCGCTTTTTGATGCAGGATCCTATGCTCTAATTTTTTCTTCTTTAAAACTCATATTTTTTGAGATATTATCAACACTTGTGTTTTTTTTTTTATATATATATATATGGAACACTATATATTTTTACACTTTCGAAAGGCATATAAAATCACCTTTAGAATGATATGATACACTTGATATTTTATTTAAACAACTTTTAAATTGTTTGTTTTTCTTCATTTGACATTATTTTAAGATGGCTATGGATGGTAACTAAGCAATGCACGTATTTATTTTATATTGTGTAAATGTTCCGAAATATCAGTTTTCATTAATACTACTGGTGTTTTCATTATCTTTTTCATTTTTCATATATTTCATTTAAGAATTCAAAAATGTATGAAAACTATGAAAAATACGACATGTTAAAGTTTTTTATAGAAGCAGGTGAAAATAAGGAATCTGCATGTAACATTTACTGGCTTTGACTCTCTACCTTTGCTCGAGTTGATAAATTCAGACTGTAAGAAAACGGGACCGTTTATGTTTACAACTGAACGACGGACAATTCGAACACTTGCTATAATGTAGCATATTTACGCATTTTTTAGTAACAAAGGTGTATTCTGTAAATATATGTCGATAAGAATTTTGGAAACTAACTTATTTTAGTTCCAGTCATGATTATTTTCAAATTTTCAATACATCCTAAATTTTTACATTATTTATTAATGGTTTCCTTAGTTTAGTTTGTTTGAATTGTTATTTATAACATTTAATATTAAAATAAATTTTTTATGTCTTGTCGAAATTTTTTGTTTGCTTATTTACCACCATCCATAGCCATCTTAAAATAATGTGAAAGGAAGAAAAACAAATAATTTAAAAACTGTTTTAATAAAATATCAAGTGTGTTATAGCATTCTAAAGGTAATTTTATATACTTTATACGTATATATAAAAATATACCTGGTATATTTTTATTTATAAAAAAAGACACAAATCTTGATAATATTTCAAAAAGTATGAGTTAAAAAAAAAAAGTAGAGCATAGTATTCTTCGTCAAAAAGCACCCCAATATAGTTTGTATATAAATCAAGTATTTTCACAAATAAAAAAGTTACAAGGGTTTTTAAGAATTGCGCATTTTAAGAGAACGCTCTGTATCTTTTATATGAAGGAAGATTTAAAAATAGGGATTTCACCAATCGATTTCTCTTTAACATTGAGCTCCAGAAATTGGGGTCAGTTTTTGTCTAATTCCTTTAGAAATATAAGTTCCCTATTAAAACTATCGAATTTAATCCACCCTGTACACCGAGGAAAAAAGTTACGGTCAGTAAACGCAAAAGGCGTTGACACAACACATTTTTAGTGGTGTCTACAAACAACGCAACTGGCTTACATACGTATACGTCCATAAAATATCGTATTATGCTGGAGCAACATTAGATTTAGAGCCATTCTAATGTTGAAATAACTAATATGTAACATGCCTTAAATATGTTTTCGTTAAATTCGGAAAGTAACCGGGGCGATGTGGACGCAAAAGATTGCTTTCCGCTTACTTCTGCAGACATATGTCTATGCCTATGTGGCCACGGATAGTCCAACATTATATTTGGTGGAAATAATATAATTTTAACGATAAATTAATGTTGAATGAAAATAAAATAGTGTTGCTCCAAAACAAAGCGCGAACACAGAAAGTAGCATTGAATTAAATGCACTCAAGTGTTAATTGTATCGAATTTTGAGTTCAGTCAACGCAAAAACAGTAAAGCATTTTTTGTGTTGAATTAACGCCACCATTTTTCTCATTGTATCATAAAAATATTCGCCCAATTATAGTGACGCTGCCTGAACTTCCGCAAGCATCAAATCAGAAAAGCTTTTAATAACATCATTATTTATTAAAGCGTAAAACATGGAATATAACACCCTAAACGTTGTCACATATTATACAGATATATCACACGACCTCCGTACTTATATCTACCTTCAATAGTAACGTATAAAATATATGTAATTGTCATTAAACAGTACACAAAATTATTCTATGCTGCAAATGCAAGTAGCAAAAATCATATCACATTTATTTGCATTTCTAATTCTATGCTAATAATGTCCACCATATCCACCATCTCCATACCCACCAGCTCCGCCAGCGCCTCCGCCATGGGTAGGTGTACCAACTTTATGTACGACTGCATTAAATCCATTGTGGCCGTCAGCTTGATATTCTACGATACGAGTAGTGCCGTCAGCTTCTTTTACTGTATACGATCCTTTGACTTGATCACCGTCGCGCTCTTCGTTGTGCTGCTTCTCGTCGCCCGTATGTGGATCATTTACAGCATAATTGAAGTTGTATTTTGGATAAGCCTGAAACATAATAAATAAAATCAGTTGACGTGGGGGTTCTGTGTTCGCTTTAAACTATGCAGAATACAAACAAATCAGTAGTTATTATTGAGGTTATGTTTCTCCTGTAAAAAAAAAAAAATGGTATTGACTCACGAATTGCACCACGTATCTGTATAAATGTTATATACAAAAACAAATACACCGCTGTGTTTAATCATCTCTGTTTAAGCCCAAATTAATGTTAATCATGGTTATGGACCACAATAAGTTCTCCGGGAGTCCTCTGGGTTGCCAACGAACCTTTTTCCGTGGCGTAGGTTAGGATGTTCCCTGGAGGAGTTCCGACTTCAACTTTTCGTAGATTTTCGACTAATCCTATCCTGTGGAGTCGTCCTTTTAGCTGGCAATATTCAGTCGGAATCGCGACCATGCAAAGATACCAGTACAGTCCCTGGTATCGATGTTGTTCGCTTGTTCGAATACATCAGAGGGTTCTAGGCCATAAACAGTTACGTTTGAACGCCTTCTATCCTCATTTCCAGCAGATTTGACGTTATCGGTCAGGTAAACAGGCTTATGTTTTTCAATACAACTTACAATTAATTGAGCAGTACGTTGGCAACGTCAGAGGCCTAGATTCCCACCATGGTTCTTTTATATAGAGCTCTTTGGAAAATACCCCTGTTTCAGTTCCTTTGTTTGTTTTTGATCGGCCTACGGAAAGACGTAAGCTGTCTTCATTGTAGTTGATCTGTCGGTGTGTCGAAGATTTATAGGGTATATCGTAGACAAAAGTTGGTGCAACGTTACCCGCTTCAGCTTCCAGAATCAGCAGTTTATTACAAACACTCTTCCGGAGCTTACAGTGCGTATCACCATGTTTTTACAACGCCAACCGGCTTTGTATCATAGCCGAGTCATAGTAGCCCATTTCTTCGATAACTACATAATTTTGAAGAGACTTCTGGCTAAGAATTACTTGCTTTTGTCACAGATCTGACACACTATTGTTAACAGTTGAAATGCTATTTCTAGATATTCTGTATATATAGTCATTTTCAGTAGAAGACGACTTTACATTTGCGTTATTATTGCAACAATAGAATAGATCTTTTAGAAACAATATATGTTGATTAATTGGAGTTTGTGTAGGGTGTCGTAGAATGAGCTTATGCTAGCTGTATATCGGAAACTAAGCTAAGATTCTAAAAAAGCTAAAACTAAGATTAAAGATTTATAAATTTGTAGATTTATTTAGTTGGAGAGGGCGCCCTCTTAGAAAATATTAGCAGACCTTTATAATTTTCGATTCTGATCGAAAAACATTCACACTTAACGTCCTCAACACACTTAAACCAATCTTAATCCGATTTCGCAATCAATTAATTTTTTTTTCTAATTTTTGGCAGAAGGTTGCTAATACTCTAGAAAAATTTAAGTTCAGAGCACACGTTCTATTTTAAATTCTTACGCATTATCCTTAAATAATCAATATAACAATCAACTTATTTTTTTTATAACAATTCGTCTTTTTTCCTTTCATTCATTTCTCCAGCAAACATCCAAGATGCAATCATTGCTCGACTTCGGAAATGTTATGAAATAGAAGGGCGACAATTTGAACATTTGCTTTAAGAAGTATTTCAATTTACTTCTTACAACCTATTGTTGTAAAAAAAAATTCGTAAAATATAAACTCGTTATATTAATACGTACTGTAAGTTTTTGCAATCTCTTGTAGGTTTACTAACATTTCAGAAGTCAAATTTTGTATAATGTTAACGTTATGCATTGCTTTAAGCGATTCGCCCAGAAAGTTGTCCATGAAACATCTTTAGTTAAATTGGAACATTTGTTGAAACGACCTTCTGTATGTTCTTGTTATATTTTTTAGTGTTGCAAAAACTTAGTTTACGATTGTTTCAATAAATCAACTCGCTTTATTGTGAACTGCAGTCAACATTTAGCTGCTTATTGTCGCCGTTTATTATTTATACGAGCTAGACAGTATATGTAGGAAAATTATGGTTACTTCGAGTAAGACGATGGAATTTTATCAGAAAATATAAAGCTAAAACTTGGGAAGAATCTGTAATCTTTACGTCTTTTTTACACGTGTTTCTGGACATACAAACCACGTTCTCTTCAGAGCACACGTTCTATTTTAAATTCTTACGCATTATCCTTAAATAATCAATATAACAATCAACTTATTTTTTTTATAACAATTCGTCTTTCTTCCTTTCATTCATTTCTCCAGCAAACATCCAAGATGCAATCATTGCTCGACTTCGGAAATGTTATGAAACAGAAGGGCGACAATTTGAACATTTGTTTTAAGAAGTATTTCAATTTACTTCTTACAACCTATTGTTGTAAAAAAAAATCCGTAAAATAGTAAACTCGTTGGCATTTCCGCTCAAACCGGAAGTGATAGCACGTAGTATTAAATCACCAAAAACGTATAACCAAAATTGGAAATTGCTGTGACAGAATATTATTCGGCACTCGAATATTATTGAATTTATTTTTTGCGTTGAGTGAAATGAGTCATTTATTTTACCATCATTTTAAGCGTATCGATTGTCGCCACCCAGTATTTCGTAAATCTTATAATGATAGATCAAATATTAAGAAATATTTAAATTATCAATTGTCTGAGGGTAGATTTATAAGAGGAAAATTACTTAAATATAAATGTTGACACTTCAAAATTTTAGTATTTACAAGTCGCCTGCAAAATATAGAAGCTTTCAACTGAAATATTCAAAATTTTAGGTGCAGTTTTAACAAATATAATATAAAATCTTATAATAGAAACATCGTTCGGATTGCATATGAGTACGTTACTCGAACTTTTTTCTTATAATTGGCAATTAATGCTATGACATGGTCATGTTATTCAAATTTAAATATTTTATAGCTCTGCCAAATCAAAATATCCAAAATTAGCTACGATTTTCTATAATTTAGTATTTGTGCATTTTTGGAAACAATTTCAATTATTATTATTATTTCAACGTTTGAGAACATTTTATTTTTATATCATGCCCCGTCGAATATGGATTGTAGATATTTGGTTCTTAATGAAAAGGATACATCTTTTTTGAGTTTATATTATTTATTTATTACTTAAATTTCGAACTACCTCATACCTAAGTTCTCTACATGTTATTTCACGAAACCAAATGTAGAGAATCGAAAAATATTTTCTAGCACATATTCCACAATAGGCGATATCATTGCGCAATGCTCCTGTTACATATTTATGCGTACGCCAAAAGCATTTGCACTGATTCAGTTAAAAGTATCTATCAAATCTCGGAAGTTCTTTACATTCCTAGCCGCATTGTGAGCACTAGCCATAAGTAGACTTTACTTAAAATAGAAATCGGAGCGCACTTTGAACATTCCTTCGTCTGAATTTTTCTCCTCTATTGTAAAACTACCGGATATTACGACGACACCATGAATGCTACAATTTACATTTATCGATGGTTGTTTTACATAAGAGTTTCGTAAAATATGAGTAATACATTGTATAAAAGTTTTTAAATATAAAAGCAAATTGTGACAAGCATCCATTTGCGGAACGTTAAAAACTGCGCTGTATTGCAAATAGAACAGTTTTCTAGTGAGTTGGTATTACTTGATAATACTTATCATTGTCATTGTCTTCATATTTCGAACTTCTTTTAGTTTTATTTTTTAATAATTGATCGTGGCGTCCATAGATTAACAATAACAATTTCATTAATGTCATGGAATGCAACCTAAATTAAGCGCAGAAAACACACTTGTTAGAAGAGTAGATAAGAATACCGCGTATGCACCTAGTACGGAAGCGGAAGATAACTCCCTTCTTTATATAAAAAATATTCGGGCACAAGTTCTATGCAATATAAAATTAAACTTAATGATACTGGTCGTTTCCGTTGTACGCAATACAAGTTTAGTCTTTTAAGTGTAACATCTCGTATATAATTAAATTTTTAAGATGGGTCTATCCTCTATGCGTGTATTTTTTTTTTATCATATTTTCTACCTCATTCGATAATTTCTAAACATTTCTAAACATTTTCCTACGAATAAAATGTGTCAGTTTTCAATAAATTAAATATACGTGCAACACTGCGACGAAAGATTAACTTCTGTTCTAAAGATATTTATTAAAAATAATCTAAAAACTTTCATATGAAATGAGCACCATTTTCATTAATACGTACTGTAAGTTTTTGCAATCTGTTGTAGGTTTGCTAACATTTCAGGAGTCATATTTTGTATAATGTTAACGTTATGCATCGCTTTAAGCAATTCGCCCAGAAAGTTGTCCATGAAACATATTTAATTAAATTGGAACATTTGTTGAAACGACCTTCAGTATGTTCTTGTTATATTTTTTAGTGTTGCAAAAACTTAGTTTACGATTGTTTAAATAAATCAACTCGCTTTATTGCGAACTGCAGCCAACATTTGACTGCTTATTGTCGCCATTTATTAATTATACGAGCTAGACAGTATATGTAGGAAAATTATGGTTACTTCGAGTAAGACGATGGAATTATATCAGAAAATATAAAGCTAAAACTTGGGAAGAATCTGTAATCTTTACGTCTTTTCTACACCTGTCTCTGGACATACAAACCACGTTCTCTTCGCATTTAATATTTAAATTGTTTTTAAATAATGGCTTTTATAGATTTTTTTTTTGAATGTCTAGTTTTTCTGCCAATTGAGATTTACTTTCGTTATTCTCTGATGAAGCAATAAACTAATTGAGGCACTAACACGCAGACATGTTTCTGCTTAGCCAGCGTCATCAGCGTGGTTTCGAGAATATTTTTATCTCTACCTTTTATCGCCGTAACATTTCAGTTAATGCCACAACCATCAAAACTACAAACTCGACATTTCTTGGCGTCCTCTAGTGCCAAAGAAACGCCTGCCTGCCGTTCGGCAAGCAGCTACATAAACCAGGTACCGTTCCCCAAACCATCCGAGCAGTTCTCTGACTGCTAAACACGAAATGGCGACGCTAACCGAGTTACCAGCGTCGCCAAGAAATGTCGAGTTTATCATGTTGAAAGTTGTGGCATTAACTGTGAGGCAATAGCACTAGAAGGTAGAGATAAAAAATACTCTCGAAACCACGCTGATCTCACCAGGTAGGCAGAAACATATCTGTGTCCTACTATATTTTTTTACTCCTTTTTTTGCGTTTGAGACGAAGTATTCTATCAATACCATGACGAAGCTAAACTGTCTTAGCATTATATTTTTTGGTTATTGTTTCCTGGCATTTTTTGATGTGTTCTGTTAATTGAGGCAACTCAAAATCTAAATAATTGGGTAGTCGTTTTATCTTTTTTTTTTATTGCCCAACCCATGGGTTAATCAATTCTTATAGGGTTTAACATTTTAACTAAACAAAAGTTTATAGAATTTCGCCTGATTAAATGAAAAGTTTATCTGTGACTGTAAAAAGAAATCCAGGGGAGTTTCTCTACTAAATTGTAAAGAAAATACACCGGAGTAATAGAAGCTTAATTAACATAAAACAAATCAAACATACCAACAATGTCGATGGTCGTCTTGTATCATGAACTCGTCTAGTTCATATTCAACGCTTGAAAGAATATCTAATCGAATAAAACTTCAATTACCGCCTTTACGACACTGGATGTTAAAGAAACAACGGCATTTAGTAAAGTTTTCAAATTATCTCGGCAAACTATAAAGGAAACATTGAATCATGAATTGGAGGATGCATTCATAAACGCAATAATACACAGACTAATTCATAAAATAAAAAAAAACGTATCTAGCACATCGAAAACTAAACACTTCCTATTGGTTATATTTTGGAATATAATTTGCTGTTGTATAGAGGAAATCTAACGCGCATTCGCTAGGATGGTAGGCTGCATATAAATGCAGATTGCATACTGAACACTGTTTACAAAATATCCGATTATGCTTTAAATAGTGTTTTTCTAAGTGAAGAAAAAGAACCTGGAAACCCGAAACAAGAAAAAACCTTAAAATTACAATTCAAATTCCTTTTCTCAAACCTTCAAAGCATCCGAATCGCTTTGGAGGTTTGAGAAAAGGAATGTACAAGGATGGTTGAATAACGGTTCTACCTTTAGAGCTGTGCGCTGGTATATTTTTTGTTATCTATATCCAAAACGTATCCGCATGTAGAGTTAAATTACTAATAAATTAAAAACAGAGAAAGTAGATCGGTTTCCGGGTTGGAATCGCACCAAAATTGCACTGGCTTGTAAAATGCAGTAGCTTAAAGAAAACTACAAAGAATTGCGAGCAAAAGGGCAATAGACCGGTGCGGCTCCTCACCAGAAACCAATTTGTATTGATCAACGGGCACGCAAGTTTCCATCAAATAAAGCTTTCCATAAGAAAGGAATTTATATCACTCGTTTGGTATGTAACCTTGTTATATTTTTCGTTTCTTTTTTTGGTTATAGGTTGTATTTGTTATGGTTAATCTTGCAAATTAGCACACTTCCGAATAATAACAATAACCGAATTATATAACTAATAATGAGAGATAAAACTTTTTCTAATTCTTTTCTGTGCAATGCTCTCAATTAAGACATAAATACTTTTTGTAGGAAAAGCGTCAAAATACTACTTTTTACACGACATAAACTAGTGGTTTTCCCTTATTTTTACTTGTTTTGTTAATTGTTATATCTTTACTTTATCGAACTTTATTCAAATTAATTAGTTATGATACGTTCTTTTAAATGTATTAGTTTTTGGTTAAAAAAAATTTATCTTCCGGACCATTAATGTTGTTATTTTTTAAATAACTTCGACGCTAACTATTCTAAATAGCTGGACAAATTTTCATAATATGTAAATTTGGTAACAGTTATCAGTGATAACTTATCACATGATTACGCAGCATATTGTCTAAAAATGTTATCCTGACTACCGCGCCTTACAAGGGCGGCGTTCATTATGTTCTATTTCATAGTAACTTTTACCCAATTCAGCGAATATAAAAATTACTTCATATTTATCTTGCTCTTTTCCTTGTACAATTAAATTTGAATAAGCGTAATAAAGTTTGGTAAATTAAAAAAATGAGAACCAAAAATGTTAAGATAGCTTAGCTCTCTCATGGTATTGATGGAACGTAACAAAAGGAGAGAAAAAGTACCCTAACACGCGGACGTGTCAAGCAACAACGACAGGTACGTATGCTCGACGCTGTACGCTGATGACGCAGGGTAGGCAGAAACATGTCCGCGTGTTAGTGTACTTCTCTCCTTCTGTTGCGTCCGCTGTGAATTATGCCATCAATACTATGACAGAGCTGAGCTATCTTGGCATTATACATTTTTGGTTATTGTTTCTATGCATTTTTTTTATGTGTTCTATTTATATACATTACGGTAAGCCCGTCGGAATATTCACATGCACGGTTATTCAAACCGCTACCAGTGCCTCCATCTCATTGTTAGGCCTTGTAGGGCGACAGGCATTTCTATGGCACTAGAGGGCGCCAAGAAATGTCGAATTTACCGTTTTGGAAGTTATGGCATTAAGCGTGAAGCAACAGCGACAAAAGGTAGAGATGAAGGTACACTCGAAACCGCGCTAATGTAGATTGCGCCGCGTAGGCAGAAACATGTCCGCGTGTTAATGTACTTTTTTTTCTCTCCTTTTGTTGCGCTTACCGTGAACTAATTCCATCAATACCATGAGAGAGCTAAGTTGTTTTAGCATTATATATTTTTTGGTTATTGTTTCTAGGCATTTTCTGACGTGTCCTATTTAAACAAATGAAACTAATTTCTTAATTTTATTATGTGATTAGTAACATACGTTATTTTTTTTTAGAGGGGATTAAATTTTCTATGTATTCTTGAAAATGATGACTTATCTGGCACACTTCACACTCATAGCTATTTTTTTTGCATGCATGCAAAATTGTGCAAAGAATTTTTTATATTGTAATATGCTAATATCCATAAATAGTTATATAAACACGATTTATGTTGTAGAAAGCATAACCTAGTTGCATTTTTAAGCTTAAAGAAAATAATTCGAGAATATAACTTAATAATCAACGTAAAACTGACACCTGGCTAGTTTCTAATCAATATCAATTATCTTCCTTCCGTCATATACGGAGATCTGAATTGCGGTTATTACGTATAGTTACGGGAATACATGTAATCACTGTCTCTTTGGTAATCGCATTTCAAATAAAAACGTTAAATTTATGTAGATAATTTCTGCTTCATAAATTTATGCGGTACTATTCCCGTTCGTATTTATACAACGTCGTACTATTATTCATAATCGCATTGCCGCAACCAAAAAATATTTTGGTATGCCAGTAATGAAATAGAATCTCTCATGTGCATTTGCGCTAATTACAAACTGATAGATATTAAACGGTAGCAATATTACGTAAGACGAAAAGTTCTTTAACTACTTCACTTATTTACGAAGTGATCGAAAAACTTCTAGTTTACATCGGTAATTTAAAGTTCTCGGTGTATACTCAAAGCACGCGATGTACATTCTATTGGAGAAGCAGTTAGAGCAGTCAGAGTTGTACCGGAAGCAATTTTTCTCGCTCTTTCATCAATCGACTTAAACCAACGTGGCTCGCTGATAACAGCTGATAACAAATATAACAATGACAATTATTATTAGTGCTGTTGGTATCCGATAAAATTTATATCTGGATATAAATCGGGATCTGCTATCCGATTCTTGCATCCAAATCCGTCATCCTATTTTCCCAATTTGAAATTTCGGTTAGCAGATCTGGATCGAAGGTTCTGGATGGCGAATCCAGATCGCAGGTTTTGGACAACAGATCCTCCGGATCCGAGATCTCGGATAACGAATCCGGAAAATAACACCAAGAACTAGATAACGGCTTTAATTATAACCGGATATAGTGTAGCTCTTTCCAATGAGACTTGACAAGTGGAATCGCTCTGCGCAAGAATAATATGTTCCGAACGCGTTATAATTTAATAGGATGTTAGGAGCAAATTGTAGATGTAAACAAAAAACGAAACGATGTCATAAGGACTATAAACAGAGCCCGTTTCAATTATTTTTTCCAACGAAGATTTACCAAATTTGAAGTAAAGTTCAGCGCTCTAGACGTTACGCCGTTAGTCCTAAATCCCGAAATTTGTTAAGAAGTAACATATAAAATCCGTAACGTTGGTATATTTTTAAATGGAGAAACTCAAAACAATCATGTATGAAACGTTCAACTTAAAAATAGCAAAGCAGGGGTTTGGCTCACTACTTATCGATCATGTACATACACTCTGTGGTACTTGCTTATCAGAAAATGTTAATCTTATACAACAACTCCAATTCTCGGATTTTAAAATTTGGGACACCTGTATATCAAGTCAAATGCAAAATTTCTACGAGGCAAAGTCTTAAAACATCAACGCGGAGTTAGTATAAATTTTCTTCAAATATTGCACCAAGTTAGTATTAAAACCTAACTAACCTTAAGCGCTACATAAATCAATTGCATTCATTTACACTTTGCCCTTGGAATAATAAATAGCACTCTACTTACGTTATAGTCTTTTCCGTCACCGTCACCGCCCCCGTATCCGCCATAACCACCGTCACCGCCACCGTATCCACCATCCAAACTTCCATAGCTTCCTCCAATATCACCTGCTCCTAAGTAGCCCGCCTTAGCAAAAGCGAGTAAAACCGTCAAGGAGATCGCAATCTGCAAAAGGGATGCATATATCTAGTTTGATTTTTGTCAAAGTAAATTTTCACAGAAACTCACTTGCAGAAAACTCATCGTGTTGTATTAAAATGTGCAAACGAATCACTGACGTATGATGGAGGTGGAACTGATGGTTCCCGCTTCATAGAATCTCTTTTATACAGCAAACACCACCCACCTTGAATAGTGACCGTTGCAATGTTCTTAGATATCCCCGTAATATGGCCAGAATCTTCGTTAATAAACTTTCTCCTCCAGTGTCGGTACAGTAACTTCTTGTTTTATTGCAAGTTTAATAAATGGAGCAATATGTGCACGAAAACAGGCAACAGTTACTAACAAATTTTGTAAGAATATTAATGAAGTATCGAATTTATCTTTATTTTACGTAAGCTTCATAGAAAATGCTATGTGAGTATATGCCAAAATTGATTGCTAAACATTAACTGCTGGTAAATAGTTCTAACTAAACAAGTAAACAAGCCAAACCATTTCAACTAGAATACAAGATAAACTATATTAAAAATTATTCTCAAAATTAGGTAATGCCTAATTTTTCGCTTGATTTCCAAAGCTCTACTTTCAAAGATTAAAGTAAGTGTTACCGGTTATAGTTGAATGCAGGTATCGTCTTAATTATTTTAATTTTACTTCTTTTGGTTATGCTATTAGCTTATTTGGAAATTTCATATGAAGAATCAAAGCAACCATAATGTTGAGTAAGAAACGGACAACAATGGAAGTATCTTGAAACAGTTTTGTAAAACATCTATGCATAAACAGCTACACGTTTTCGAGAGACATTTCTAGATTGACGGTCACTACAATTGAATTATATTATAATTTTCAAATAATTTTGCTGTAATTTTTGAGAAGGGAAGGCAGCCAAAAAAGCTGAATAATCGAATAAAATTACTTACAAAAAAACTATGCTTCTTGGAATATTCCATAAAGAATACCTTTTGAAAATATTAATAATCACACGGTAAAAATCCACAAAAAAAAGGAAACTGTCAACCTCCACTGATATTTCACTAAGTTTAACATTACTTCATATACATTTTAAAATGTAAAATCAAAATCTATAGAAATAATTGATATTCGACTTAATGGGCGTATTTAATAATAATGCAAGGAACTAGAATTCCAAGAAATGTGTCTAACCACCACAAACGGGATTTAATATACAAAGATGATTCGAAAAGTTCGTGTGAAGTCAGAGGGATGGCACTATTGGTGCAGTTAGTAGCATTTCTTGGAGAAATTCACGCCAAATTTCAGCTATGTTGTTTTATTATTCTGTGTGGAGCGTTCATTTGATTCGTGCGAGTCGATTAATTTCCAAAAAATTGACAAAAAAGTTTCACGGCTTGATGAAACCCTAGTGCAGGGAAGGACGTGTACGTGAGAAAGTTGTCTGCAAGATTGGTGCCGTGATTAACCGCAGTTAACGAAAAAGGACACTTTGCACCTGTTTCAAGGAATCCACAGAACATTAAGAGTACTGTGGATGAAACACGGATGCGCTGTTACACACCTGAAACCGAAGAACAGTCCAAACTATGTGTTATGTTTTTTGAGATTGTTAAGAAATAATTTTTGTCAACCGCATGGAAAAACTAAAACTATTTTCTTAGTGGGTCCGGTACACTGAGTCAATTCTCAGTTGGGGTACAATTAACTGCGTTCCACCCTTTACGGCGAGGGGATGATAGTAATAAGGCCATGGAACTTTACACACTAAAAAGTTCCTGAGGTTACAACAAGCTTGAAAAAAGGCTTATACACCCCGTTGGGCCGCTGCCACACTTAAAAAAAGTTGCAGATGCATATTATGCATCTTATTGGATCACTTTAAAAACGTCTGCAAATGACCTGAAAATCCTTCTCCAACTCATTCAATTCTGCAAATTCATTTCTGTGTTGTAGTCGTAAAGCTGATGAAATTATGATCCTGTTGCCTTGTCCCTCCTACTCGCCTAATTTGTCTGTCTAATAATAATAATAATAATAATCAAAAAAAGAGATTTTATTAAAACGGCGATGTGATTCTAATAACGAATACCTATTTTGCCGAATTGGATCGATTATATGATCCAGAATAGATCAAGGAATTGGAGCAACGTTGGATGAAGCGTACAAACCTAACTGAAAAATAGAAAAAAAGGTTTTAATTTTTACGGAAATCTTCGTACGTTTCGATAAATTACAATTTTATTGGTATGCAATTAAAAGCATAAAACGCCGCACTATTGTCTGTTATTATACCTTTATCGAAAATAAAGTTGTTTACAACAATAGGTTCTAGACAAGGAAGCGAACGATTACATAATTAGAGACACGAAAGAACACAATTGTTTTACTTCTAAAAAAGTTTTCTTATGTCAAAGATTATTGTGATTACTGCTTTGTTAAAAGATGTACTAATTAGAATAGCAGACAACAGCAATACAAAACAATAGTGGTTAATAATTATCTCAATTTAACTAAATAAAACAATGTCGAATTTCAAATTTGACTTTAAAAAACTATTACACTTCGTTCTCCTTTCTATTGTCACGCACTGTTCCAAGAACAATGGGAATATTAGTTGATTAACTTAACAGCTATCAAATGATTATAGGTGATTTCATACTTTAAATATAAGGAAAAATATATAAATGTGCCTATATTTTGTAAAAAGAAGTTGCTTGTAGATTACAATTCAGTTTCTTTAATACCTTAATTTTTATGTGTAATACTTGGTCTCACTATAACGGTTAGCATAACCATAACCAAGCAAAAATTATAAAAGAAACATTGCACACCTCATTACGGTTAATGGTTACAAAATTTGGGTAAAACCATTCTTTATAAAAAAAAAAGATATTTATCCAAGAGCAAGCTTATCATAAAAAATTAAATTATTTAATAATTAAGAAAAAATACATTAATGTGCCTTAATAGAAAAAATTTTTCATTTTATTGGAAATATTTATTTAGGATTTATTTATTCAAAATTTTAATCATTATATATACAGAGTGAGAAATGGACTAATCTCTAGGAGTGTATTCTACAGGCGAAAATAATCTAAAAAAAAAAACCAATTCAATTGCCCGGAAACCTTTCATCCAAATGTTGCCTGACCGCACAAGCGTAATGTGCAGGCGCTCCATCGTGCCGGTAGAACATTCGGATTCTGATGTTTATGGGAACATCCTCTAGCAGTTCTTACAGCTCATTTTCTAAAAAGAATGTAAATAGATGTCTCCCGTGAGGCGATTCTCAAAAATGTAAATACTAATTAAGAAACCATCGATCCACGTTTACCGAAAATTTATGTTAAAAATTACTTTCGATTGTTGCTCGTTCAGATATTATGTTTACACTGGGAAGCTTTCCGGTCTCGCACAATTTGTTGAATACACTAGTAAATACATTTTTATTAGGATGTCTGTGATGTGGAAACCATTGACGATATTCGTTAGCAGCAGTAGTAGCATTCCCATCACAAAATCCATAAACAAACATCATATTAACATATTCTAAATTAGAATAAGTGTTTGGCATTTTAGTTTGTTACACTTTAATCGCACAAATGGCCAGGATAACTATGCTATAATTTACTCCAAGGTATAGGGAACCTTTTTTTATGACGGCAGCGCCCTCACTATGTCAACAATGACCTAGAGGTAGTGACATTAGAAGCATTAGACATACAAAACACTCTACACTATTTCTCCACTGGTTTTAATCTCACTACTACGAATACATAAATAAACGTGATATACTAAATCGACATTTTTAATTACGCTAGAACTCGAAAACGAATAAAAATCGGATAACAACGTTTGAGTTTTTTTACGCCCCACGACCAATTTTTTTCCACTCACTTAACCGGATAGATTCATTGTTCTGGATAATAATAACAATACTAATTTATTTCCTACAGGTAAACCTTAATTACAGAAAATGTATGACTAAACATTAAACTTTACGAACGAACTTTACACAAAAAAAAAATTCGCTAAATGAAAATAAAAAGCGATAAAGAAAAAAAAAACTAAACAGCTTAATTAATGCTAGCTTCAACTATTGTTTTAAAAGAATTAAAGTGTACATCACAGAACTTGGAAATTGTATTATAATTGCACGTTACAAACACTGGTGACTTAACTAAAATATACATATGTATGTATGTTCTAATCCTTGGACATTTAAACATACATCATTTATGACACAATGAAAGTCTGAATAACATAATATCATAGTCTAGTCCTCTTTCTGGGTAAACTCCTTCGTTTGTGAATAACAAGTATTTTAAGAAGCGCCTTTGTACGAATTCAATATTATTTACGTGAGTCTGGTAAATTGGAGACCAAACCAACGATGCACGTTTCATATATATACGTTATATATATATATATATATATATATATATATATATATATATATACGTATATATATATATATATATATATATATATATATATATATGTAACGTATCTATATATCGTATCTATTTCTTTTCTTCTTCATTTCTTAGGATCTCACTCACTCACAAGAAAAAGAAATAAATACGCGATCCGATAAAATTTAGATCGCCGCTCTGACGCATACACCACGCCCTTAAAGAAACAGAGACATTTCACCAAAATTACGTCTATTATATCTTAAAAAGTTAGTAGATATGGGAAAAAATAATATATAAGACGTTTCACTTAAACAACCAAATATGTATCTCACGCTGCCGAAACTGAACATACTGTATACTTTGATATAATTTTATATATCGCTCGTCTTCGAATATTTATCATCTGATAACTTTTTTTGTAAATTGCTTGGGGAATGAATTATCCTCCACCCACATACTAACAATAGGTCAACGTGCATTGTTTGTTCATTTGTAAATAATGCACGAGTACGAGATAATTATTTAAATCTTGTTTAGAAAATTTACAGTTGCCACAAATGCTTTTAAGTATTTTGGGGAGAATAGCGAAGATAATTGCTTTGAAATCTATTCGAATTGATTAATTACCACATTAATAACAGTTTCGACGATCTATTGACGAGTACATATGCATCTTATTCAGGATAGCAGCACGAGCTTAAACTTCCACATTAATGGTAATTAATTTAAACCGTCAATACATTGCGTAACTTTCGATATAAGATACGTCCTCTCCGTGTTCGCCGAAGCGTTTCAAATTACTCTTGGTTTACCATTTTCTTGTGTTTATCTTTTTCTGGGCCGGAAAGAAATCTCTACGTGTGAATGCTTTCCCGTTTTAGAACGAGCATTACTGTCAATATGCTCGTCTGGTACCTTCACTATTGTGAAAAACGTTACCGAACATATTCATTTTTATATTGCATTACTATCCATTTTTCATTTAATTGCTTCTATTTTTCGTATAGTTGCTTTTGGATTTCAAAACTAACGTTAATCAACGTTATTATGCATACGCATATATCTATACCATAATATGCTTGTTGCCATGACGAAAAATTGTGTATCGCTTATTAATAATGCGTTCTTTCTTTTGCAGACATTTATATCTTATAAATAGTACATATATAGAAAGGAACAATCATTTAAGATTTCTTTCTCTAATTATATAAGACGCATTTTTGTAATTCAATTACGTAATCTGACGTAGCTCGCCCTACTCGGGGTGGTTCTGACGTTGCTGATTGAATCATTTTGTATTCTTTCCCATTTTCAATATTTCATATTGATGCAATTAGTTTCCTCTTATATGCGACTAACAGCGTTTTCGGTTGGGAACCAAAATATTCTTTCGCAGACTTCCTCGCGATTCCTCGTGCAATTATTAATAACGTCATAAATCTCACTGCGATCTTCCACAAACTGATGAAATTCACATGGTTCACTTTAAGCATTATTAAGATCGCACACATACCAAGTTCTGCTGTGTTGATAAAATGAGTAACACGAAAGCAGTTACTATTTATCATAAAATTGTATCAAACACAAAATATACTCTGAGAACCATCTGAGAGCATCCTGGAGCGCTCAATCGAAAACGTTATTATTATAGTTGATCACGTTAGAGACGTTCAAAAATGAACAGATGTTGCTCACAAAAGCGTACCTACGTTGATGCTTAAAGTTGGAGTGACACGAAATAATTAATAGCTAGTTCGACAATAAGGGCAATGAACGTAATGTATTTGCCTATCTGTATACAATAGATGAAAATTAAATAATGATAATCGACAACGAAGGTGCGATTCTCACAACTACATCTTATACGGTAAGCAAAAGGAGATATAAATGTTAAAGTAAGAAGGTTAACGATTCTTTTCCGTTACCCTCAAGTATTAACCACCAGTATTATTTTGATTTTCCTCTTTCTAACAAGCACATCGAGAAAATGTTTGGCAATAACACTAAAACACTAACTCCCGGTTATAGAACACCGAATTAAGCTAATCCCCAATTAAAGTTTAATTTGTGATTAAATTTATAATTGTTTACGTATGAGTTTTTAGTTGGTTTAATTTGCGATTATCTAATTAGAACTAAAATTACATTTGAGGTAATCGGCAACATGAAAATATTTAAGTGTGTTAACGACTGTATTTCGATAATCGTCTGTTCTACTTTTTACTGTTATTGTTAAGTTTCTGCGAATAACAGCTACTTCCTTGCTATTTTACTCTTTTCATGTTGATATTAGCAGATGCGATTTGTGATTTTAATCAAGAATTAATTTAGTTGATGACTGTTGTTTAATTGTAATCAGTAACGTCACAAAATAAAGTTAATTAAAAATTAACTTTACTGAAATTATTTCGTCTTTTGGCGTATTGAACTCGGAAACATTGATATAAATTCAGGCCAATGGCAGCTGAAGTAGGGGCTGAAAAGCATTTTGCTCATATAGAAACACCAACACACAAAAGGGGGAAATTGTAAAAAATTCTAATGTATACCACCAACATCGGAAAAGATAAAAAAGCGAAATTTATTTATCTTTTCTATCTTGTAACATCGCAATACATATTGCATACTGCTACATATTGACATTACTTTTTTAAGTGTGGTGACGGCCCAACGGGGTGTATAAGCTTTTTTCAAGTTAACCCGGTTGAGGCGCTAAATATTTTACGCTTACAGACATAAATACATACTTGTATGTATATAGACGTAAATGATACTTCCATTGTAGAAAGAAACACGTATTTGTTGACACCCTGCCGGTTATTGACACTAATCACTTAATTTGTGAATTATTATGCAGACAATCCATCTACGTGGTTTTTCACAGCACTGTTTACTATCTGGGCCACCCCTTTCAATCCTTATATATACGATCACCTGTGTTCGTGCACATATCGTCCTTTAAGAAATCTAGTGCATAAGTTTACAAGTCATATTAACTATATGACTTGTATATGATATTTATATATTGACGAAGTTATGACAAATAAGTGGCATGAGTTTATAACCAAATGTAGTTGTTGGCAGGGTTAGCAGTATTTAGTTAGTAGTAATAGTAATAAATGTAGTTGTTGGCAATGACCAAAAAAACAACCGTCTTTAAAGGTTAAATAACTAAGTACTGACTCGACAAACTATGGTAGCCAAATAAGTTCGTGCGATTTTTTATGGTATCAAACGTGTATTAAAAAACAATAATACACTTTCGTTAAAATAATATTTGTTATCACAGTCAACAGCTTTTTGCTAACAGTTTTGCATAGCTTTTGCGATATCAGGTCTGGCGTTGTCTTGTAAGAATATCACTTTCTTTCGATTGTTCGAGGGATGCTGTTTTTGGATGAGCTGTTAACAGTACCATGTTTAACCCTTTCTCAAAAGCTCACAATAATCAATTCCGGCTGCTACATAATAAAATCTTTTTTGGGTGTGAAAGTGCGAAAATCGTCCATTATGTGTTAAAATCGCACCCTGTGTTCTAAGAGTCTACCGTTTTAATTAAATAATATTATAAATTCATAAAATATTTTGAATTATTGAACAACAAAAGTATTGACAACAAAAAATAGTAAGCAAAGTATGTTAAAAATAAATAAATAAAAAATCTTGAATTGAAATGAAAATATATTTAGGCATACAGCTATATGAATGTGTATTAAGCACTTCACAAAAAAACGGGTATTATAAAATCTTTGCCTATTTCGGGTAATTCCATAAGCAGATGTATACACAAAGGATTATAATAATTGGATCAACGAAGATTTATCATAGCAATAGAATAGTTACCCATTACAGAGCAAATATTATATTTTTATTATTACTTTCTTAGAGCGTATTGAAGTAAAACGTCAATACCTCGCTAGATTACATCTAGGTAAGTTACCGAGTAATAAACTATTCGATAACGTTTGCAATTATGCCTAAAAAACAGGAACTAACCATGGCAGAACGGGGCCAAATTGTATTACTTAGTAATTTAAAAAAAAAATAAAGTGTACGCGATGTGCGGTTCTTACCATTCTTAAACGTTATAAAGAAACCGGGGCTTATAATAATAAACCTAAATCAGAAAGAAAACGGCGAACCACGGCCGAACAGATCGCCTTTTAGAACGAATAGGACCGACGAAAATCTTCAAAAGAATTAAGTAGTGAGGTGTGGACGCCACATAGGGTTTCTTTGACCCCAAGTGCTATAGAAGGCGATTGAAGGCAGCTAATTTACCTGGACGGACGTATAGCGCGAACGAAAAAGTACTTAACTCCAATGCATCGAAAAAACCTTTGGAATGGGCCAAAAAGTACGCGCATTGGACAGAGGAAGAACGGTCGGGTGTAATCCTTTCTGGCGAATCTAACATCGAGGTATGCTTCTTTTATCTTCTTTTATAGTTGTTTATTACATCAAACGTAATTTACATAACATAACTTTATAAACGTCTTATTTAATCATGTTTGCTGTATTTTCTTTTTTTATTGCAGCTTTTCGAACATCCGGGGATTCAATTTGTACGGCGAAGACCCAGAAAAGAAAAATACGTCGTACCAACGGTAAAACAACTTCGGCGTCAGACGTTGGGGAAATCTTTCTTTGTGAAGGACGCATGAATAGCAACCGTTACACCTAGACGCTACATGAGATCCTAGAGCCATCCGTACTAAGATTGTTTGAAGATAAGAACGCTGTGAACGCAGTGACAGGGCGACAATGCAGTGATTCACGGAAAACGGGGTGCGACTGTTGAACTGGCCGGCACAATCCCCGGACTTATCCATAATAGAAAATTTATGATATATTCTGAAGAAAAACACCACAAAACATCAATGTGGGTCGAGAGAATAGCTTCACCAACAAATCCTCAACGAATGGATCTTAATTTTCAGCGATAAATGCCGCAAATTAATTGTAGTATGCCAAAACGTGTAAGATCTCTAATAAAAGCGGCTGGTGAACCAATAAAATATTGAAAATATTAATAAAATACCCTGTATGGTATATCCACTTTGTCGTTTTATTGATATATAATTTATTCTTATCTATACATCCGAAGAAAAATAGGGGGTGCCTAATACATATTCACGTAGCTATAAATTCCTAGACAATTTAAGGTAAAAATAATAAATCGCATTTTTTTTTTTACCTTGATAAACCTTGATAAATTATATGACAAGTTTAATGTTCGTTTGCTTGTATATGCATATGTATATATACCAAAAAGCGACCACAATTGAAATACATAATGAACAAGCAAATACAATAAAAATTAATCTTTATTGTAATTTTTATAGCAATAATTGCAATAATTGAATATTTGCGAATTTCTTCTATGCAAAAAAGGACAAAAATTATACATATTAGATTAAATCCCGTCAATTCCTTTTTTAAATACAATTCTATATTACATATATTTACGGGGTTCAAGAAGTATTTGTGAGGAATTAGCCTTTTCTGCAGCGACTAGATAGACTTCTGTCTATTCGCCTCGCGAGAATGGATTCGTGTTGTCTACGGGTGTTCCTCACGAGTCGATAAAACACGAGTCCGCCTAGTCTCTGCCCAAAAAAGTAATAATTCCATTCGCCTTTGTCCTCCCTACTTATAAGTATAATTACCTGCTTTCGTAAAGCTACTCACAAGAAATAACTAGCTAAACAATTCACGGTATCCGCTGCGGCGACTCATCTCATAACTACACTCATGAATTCAAAACGGGCAAATCAAACTTAAGCATTTTTAAGTAAAGTTATGCTGATCTCTGGCGTCGACACACGTTTCACCGTATGGACTTACCAGCACACCTCTATTGAAAGTTAGTAGCTATAGTTGAAATTGTTGTATTTATATGAAGATAGAACTACCATGTAGTGATGCGAGTATCTAATAAAAGATTAAAGATATCGAAATTAATAGCTATCAGCTTCAGCAGAAGTGAGTAGTTGGTACTACGCCACGTTTTGCACTTCGACTAGTGACTACACCAAGAGCAAAAATTATAATGACACTAACTAGCAATATCCATTACGTGCAGACGTTCGTTTCGCTATAGCTTTAAGTACAATTTTTTTTTAAATACAGGAATAACAAATATTTCCTTCATAAATTAAATTCGAAACTTCCTAATTTAAGTGTTTCATAATTTTATGAATCTACTATATCAATCTCATGTAATACTTAAAGGGGTCTCGTTTAAG
Source organism: Oryctes rhinoceros (assembly GCA_020654165.1). NCBI lineage: Eukaryota > Metazoa > Arthropoda > Insecta > Coleoptera > Scarabaeidae > Oryctes > Oryctes rhinoceros. The sequence continues at coordinate 489,194 of JAIOKQ010000983.1, forward strand.
AGCAGCACAATCGCAGGAAGTTGTTAACATTTTCCTTATACACGGCAAGAACAGAAATTTACGTAATTTCGAGGTTTTTATATTTTACTTGCGATCCAGACGATTATAACGAACTCTAAGATCACGTGCCATATTTGCGGCACGGTTTAATTTAGTTTCAAAAAAGAGGAATCCCGTCGCTTGTGCAACGAATCTGCCGTTACAATATTTCGTTTGAGAACGCGATGTGTTGAAATATGTTGAAATAAGTCGAGAGGCAAATAGTTGTTTGCAAAAAGAATGCAATAATCAGTGTGGCGAGAAACAATTTGGTTGCAACTACAATTATGCCTTTAATCTAAAATGTATTAAAGATATAAGACGTGAGCTGATCTTAGATATTCCATAAATATTTTGAAACATGGTAGGTTAGAAAGATCATGTAAAATGAAGCTGAAAAATAATCGTAGTATATCGCTTCTCCTAATAGGTCAATATAAACATTTTAATTTAGAACATTCTAAACGTTATATATGTTCGGTTCAATTCTTTTTGGATATTCAACTATATTCTATTTTATTTATAAACTAAGTCGCTATCGGTATTTTATTATATAGGTGTTTTAACGTAGATTATCACTTTATCGAAGTTTTCATGTTTTGTAAAGTTTTAAGTTGTAATGCAATAACTTTTAGGAATAAGTTTCTAAAGAAAGCAGTTTATTTAATGCGTGAAGTGACTGATATATTTCTTTCTTCTCTTCCTTGTACTATAAGTATCTAATCATAGAAGATTAACATGGTCATAATTCTTTATCTTCAACGTCATATTGAAGAAAAGCGGTTACGCTTTCGGCCCTCGTAATTTTTTGAAATAATAATGATAATATTTGATAGGAAGATTCCTTAAACCCTAGTTGTTGAGTGTATATTGAAATACAGTAAATCCTCGGTTTATGATGGTACCGAAAGTTTTGGATTGAAAAATAGTTTGGACGAATTTTTGCTTTACGGAAACCGAAATGTGCCTATGTACGAAACGAGGGTTACAACTCTTACGGATTCGGCGAAATTTCTATGCGACTTGCCTACGTGCTAAAAAAAGAGAGTGCGATCGTTTGCGTGGTTACCCTGCCACCATTCCACTGCTTCGCATCTGCCTTGAATTTGCATTTTAGTATTCTTACTTTATTGGAAAAAACCTTTTATCTTTACTACAGGTACTGTATTAAGTGAAGTCATTTCTTTTTAATTTCAATCATATAAGTTGCTATTGATTTCTTTACCAATTAATTGCATAAATCGATGCACCACTGTATACAGTTATAGAAGATAATTCATTTATCCATATTAAATTTCATATCTATCGCGAAATGAAAGGGATTGATGTAATTACAGATGAATTTGGTTAAAACGAGCTCGGAACAAATTTCCCCGAGGTGTGCGCTCGTTTAAGCAAACGATCATGATAAGAAATACTAATTTTATTTATGATTCGTCTGGAAAAATAGATTTTGATTTCTAATAGCCAAAAGTGTTTTCTCCAAGACTTCTTAAGTATATATAGTTGACAAAAATTCCTGAAAGCTACGTGAAAGAATACATTAAAACATACATAAATTTGTCAGTAAATTTCTTGTTGATATACATGCAGAGTGATTAATTTTTGACCCTTACCGTTGATAGAGGATAGGTTTAATCTTCATAAAAGCATAAATTTTTTTGATTATTAGGAACCCAAAGAAAAAAATTGACCTGTGGCGAAAAACGTTCAGGATTAAAAATGGCGCTCTTATTCTTCTATTACCTCTAACAGCTTTATTTAGCGCTGCAAAACAAAAATAAAAACATATTGTGCCACTTTCGATCTTTTATCTAATGGTGTACTAGAAATTTGCAGATAACGTTTCAGTTCTTTCAGGTCATATAGGAGCTTTAAAGTATCAAATATCTCAATTGAGATATATTAGGTGTTCTTTATTCATCGAATTAAAATATAACAACAGCAAGTACAAGATATTTTTACAGTTGTCTGGATGACTGCTTCGTATCATTTTTCTAGGTCTTGATACAAACTTGGTCGGAAATGATGATGTACCAAGAAGCCGCGTAGTTTTTACATTAACAGCAATTTTAAAAAGGATATTTTATAAATGAAGAAATTGTTGTGTTTTTGTAAATTTTGGACACTATTTGCAGCAATGTAGGAAACAATAACAGTAATAATAATGTGTCAGAAAACAATAAACCAACAATTACAGTAGATGTTCAGATAACTGGCCATCTTCATTATTTTTCAGCACCATTTTCAGCAGTTTGAACCATCCCTTGTATGGTTCGTCTATGAATTATATCGGCATTCTGGAGCCTACCTCGGAAGTTCTTTTTGTGGGACATCAACTCTATAAAGCAATTTCCGAATCCGACGTGATATCTTAAAGCTAATATGGATGCTTCAACTGCAATCATCAAACCTTCTTAATCTTCGATCTACTAAAACCAATTCCTGAACTACCTTGTTTTCATTGGTTCCTGCTACAACAGCCCTATCGCATCTTGAGTCATCTTGAATTTATTCCTTGCCCCATCGAAACTCTTTACATCGTCGTAAATATTCTTGTTTCCGCCTTTCTTCTTCGTTAGGAACACGATCCCACTTCTATGTTCTAGCTGAATTTCGCTCATTTTTTGTTGATTAAACCTTTACAAAAACGCCATATTCTTTCGAATATATCAAAAATATCAGCTATTTAATAGCATAGTTGCCAATGATACTTGTTTTTATAGCTAATTAAGCAATATAATAATCTTCCCTTGACACTTGCGAGCAATTTAAAATTCTATAGTGCGTTTTATGACTGTTTTACACGACATATAACTGCAGAATTATGCAAAGGTACATAGGAGTCATATAGGCATTTACACATGGATCTTACATGACACCCAGAATTAGTATGATCTCTTGACAAATAGAAAATTCAAGGATAAAACCATACATAATTATGCTTTTACTTTTACAAAAATGTTAAATAAAAAAGGTTAGAAATTTCATTTCATTTACTTCGATAACTTCTCAACATCATTGTACTTACTCCTTACTACTTGTCTCTCATGATGAAGAAATATTCTAACATATGCAAGTGTATTCCAAATAATTGCTTCGTAATATCTATTAATGTATAATGTAACAAAGTCTAACAAACAGCACTATAAATAAAATGTTTCAGCTCTGCAAACGCAAGAAAATGGGAAATTGAACTAGCAACGCTCAAAAGTAATAATGCACGTTTGACCAGCGCTCTTCAGGAAAGTACTGCAAACGTAGAAGAATGGAAAAGACAATTACACACATATAAGGAAGAAAATATGCGGATGAAAACCAAGTATCAAATGGACCTGGAAAATAGTAAAGGTAAGGTATTGCATAGCTTATCAAATCGATTAATTAACAATTCGTCAAAAAAATGTTCAATACGTGGTGATTTATCATAAAATTTTATCTTTATTCGATATTTAATTGTGTTCTTTGATGCGTATTTCCAAAACTGGGTTTCACAATTCTTTTTCCTTATTTTTATTGTTGCTTTCTTGATGATCCACCGACACAAATTCATCTATTCTTCTTACTTAGCTAATATTGCCGTCCTGTAAATTATAATCTTACTCACGAAGACGATGTCGATATTATTGAGAATAACAAAATCCGGAAGATCGTTAAAATAAAACAATCGCTGCTTTTTAAGACAACTCTCGATTGAAGTTTAGCTGTTAGTTAGGACCAAAGCTTTTAATTTTTAAATCCGAACATAAGTGAAAAAAAATGTAGAAAGCAATTTTGTGAACGTGATTTATATTGATTTCAAAAAAAAAACCTGCTTGGCTCCAAATTTACAAATGGTATAAACACTTGAAATACGAAAGAAGTCGTATTCAACATAACAACAAAACAAGACGTGGTACAGTCATTGTTGGAGAAAATATTGTTGCGGTTAAGAAAATAAAGGAAAGAGACCATAAAACCGCTACGTATGCAGTAATAGCACCTCAATTCAAGATTGATTTCTCAGCTATTAAGACCATCATACGCGATCACCTGCATTCAAAAAGAAGTGTTAGTCGTTTTGTACCGCCTCAGGCTTCTGATTTTCGAAGAGCAAAACGTTTGAGAATTCGCTAAGAAACTGTATTAAAGAACAAAGCACTTGAAATCTTTCCTAAAATTATGACAAAACATTTATTTTATTTCCTAACCATGAAGAGAGTCGTGTATGAATTCATAAAGACGAAGAATCACCAACAATGACAAAGAAGCAGGAAGCTATGAAAGAAATTATGTACGCAGTGTTGGTTTGATATGTGCAGTTCAGTTGAATGAGGAAAAAACAGTTACAGCCGAATGGTACAGCGAAAAATGAGGTATTTGGTAGAGTTTATCCATCGTCCCATACCGCAGCTCTCACGATCTAATATTTGGCAAAAAGAAAAAATATTAGAACATCCAACGTACTTATTTGTGTGACGTAGAATTGTTTTGTAATATTCTATGATATGATTTAGAAATGATAATGCCTTTAAGAAGCAGTAGGAGAGATTGGTCAAATGTATTACTGCTAAAGAGAATTATTTTAAACGTTAATATTAAATTTTAAAATATGTTAACCGTTCTTTTTTATTCTCAATAATGCCATCGCAACTCTCGAATAACGACAAATCTTCATTAACGTTATTATATTTGTCTTAAAAGTAAATCGTTGATAGTTTTCCAGCTTTTTATTATTTTCTGCGGTGTAATACTTTGCAAACATTTATTTCGCTTCTGGCAAAAATAATTTCATTTGAAGTGTTATTAACTCAATTGCCGATGTATTACTTCAACAAACATACGTCATTCATAGGATCTCAATCGACGAAAAAATCGACAGTAGAAATTCCAAACGAACGAAGCAATAATAAAATCTTTATTTATTTTCCTCTGTTAGTTCTTTATCTCAATTTCTTAACTGCTTAAGAATCGGATTTTCCGTAATTTAAAAATATAACAAAAATAAAATAAAAAACTTACCAGTAGGGATTCGAACCGGACGGGTGCGCCACCAACTATACCACAGACTCGGTAAGAACGAATCCTTTCAATGGATATTAGTTATCGGAAAAGTGATGTTTTAAAAAGTGTTTTTATTTACGTAAAGAATAGAAACGAATTAGAGATATGCTGCTCGTTTTGCTCTCTTTTAACGACCGTCATAATTTGTCTTGCGTAGAAGGATCTGTCTCGGCGAAAAACTAAACAAGCTGATTTACTACCTTCTCTGAAATGTTATGCCACGCAAAAAGTTTTGAAAAGAACGACGCAAGGTCAGACGAGTATAGTAGGTGGAGCAACACATCCCGTACAAGCTCTAATATTTTTGGCGGGTAATTAAACTTGTATTTGAACTTGCGTTATCATCATAAGGATTTACGATTAAGAAGCTCATCTAAAATCCCACCACATTGAGAGCAGAGTCTTCCTCTGTAAAATGTTTGCTTTCCGAGCATCTCACTAGAACCACGACTGTTTGCGAACCATGTTGTAAACAGTATGTCGCAGATGCTTATGCGTGCCGCCAAATGATTCGATTATCGGGTTCGCTTATACATCCCAGCTTCATGAGGTGCTCACGAAATTTCGTACCGATGACTTTGTGAACTGTATGAAACATTGTTGCCTTTACAGAATAAAATAAAGCGAAAAATTTTGGTTTTTCAGCTTCAACTTGTTTCAATTTTTTTAATATGTCTAGTTTATCTAAGAATGTTCTTATAATAAGAAACCTGCCCTTTTTAGTTAGTAGTTAGGTACACACTAATATAAGGAATTTCTTCACAAATACTTTATTTAAATGTTTACTTTATTTCATCTATCGATCGTTTGTAAATGTACAATCGAGAAGGTCAAGTTCTGGATATTTAACACGTTCTGCACACTTCTTTGTGGTATACTTATATACTTTACCAACCCAATATGATTAGCTACATCGTAACAACATACGGTTAGCGGTACAATCCCAATGCCACTTACCTTCTCTGTTAGATATGTAGCTATTAAATCGATTTTGGCTGTCAACTCGCATATGTATACAGAATGTTAAGCAAATCTGATCCCTCTGTCAGGCCCCATTATAGTATTCGACGTCGTACACCGTTGCCGTTGGCTAGTCTAGTAATGGAGAACGTATTACGCATCAAATAACTGGGCACTTTGGGAACCATCTGTTTAATTTTAATTAGAGAAGTTCTTATTTAAAACTTCGTTTTGAGTTTAACTGATAATCGAAATACACTAACTACGTATTGACCATTATTTCAATACTTCTGTTTTTATTTATAATATTGTCCCTAGTTTTTAATTTGTTTCTAAAGGAGACTTACTTGTGTTTTATTTTTGGCGAGATAAACTGGAATTATTTTTATTAATTAACCCCAGTGGTAAGAGGGAGTGCGCTTGACTGGGCAGAGTTAAGCGCAGTGTATTCGAGTCCCACTAGAATCTTTCTTTAGTGGGTCCGATACACCATCCGCAGTTGGGGTATTATTATTTAATTAACTGCGCTTCACCCTTTACGGCGAAGGAGTGACAATAACAAGGCCATGGAGCACACTTTACGCACACAACTTACACGTTAAAAGGGCTCTTAAGATTATGACAAGCTTGAAAAAGGCTTATACACCCCGTTGGGCCGACACCATGCTAAAAAAAGACTAACCGACCGAAAAAACTTCGTTTTTAAATCGTATATGTTAAAAAAAATGTCTCTCCTGTTAATGTTCACAGCATATTTTATACCAGGTGTGAAGAACAACGCCGCTAGTCGTTTGCCGCGGCGTATTTCTTTCTTGGGAAGAAGGAGGACCAACTGCTTTTATTTAAATGCATAAAATAGTTGCTTATTTGCTTGATAGCTCAGTACCTCTCGATATGAAACACAGTTTGTACGTAATTGTACAAATTGTAATTTGTACGTGTGCTTTTAATAAGCATTTATTAAAAGCAGTTCCCCCCTTATTACAATGTGAAAAGAACGTTAGGTTTCCCCCGATTTCCTTACTTGTTTCTGTACATATTTTTGAGCTTATTTCTATGTACATATATATAAATGTGTCTCAGTATATGTGTTTTAAATTGTAACTTTTGTATTTGTATGTATTTAGAAACGCACTCGCAATACCAGTATAGGGTATTTTCCTTATTTATACTATATTTGGCAACGTTTGTATACGTGCGTGTCTTATCTGACTTTACGGAGACATTAGCTGATGTAACCGAAGCAGGCATTCGTGTTAGAATCTGTATGCTATTTACCTTATATATATGCTCCTCATATAAGCGGAAGAATATAAACCACCGATAGTGCAGGTCCTAGCACTGCAAGACGCACAAGCGAAAGAGCGACGACAGATCGTCGTGGCAGTTCGTAACGCCCGTTCTTCGATGAAGCTTGAATACTCTGTCAAACGTATGTACGTGTGCGTTACGGTTTCTTTCTCGGCACTGAATCTTTGTTTAATGCTTGAATAAGATGGTACTCTGTCTAGCATTCGTCTTACATCGCGGTTTCGCACATACAATTGCGATTATTTGGAATTTAACTTAATTTACGTAGATTTCCGCTTTGTGCGGGTATATTAACTGAATTTAGATATGTTTTTGTGATGAATACGTACACATACAATTTAAATTGATATAAATAATGTCATAATTTAAATTGGCCGCCATTTTTGCAGTTGGCGCCAAATGTCACTTTGACATTTATTATACAGATATATAGAGAATTAGTTGACGACAGCGCATGGAGCGATACACACCTCAAGAACGTGGAATTATTGTTACTTCTTATTCGACAAATTTTAAGTTTGTTGTTTTAACGCAGCGTTTATTTCGCCGTCGTTTCCCTGTTCGTCGTGTTTCATGTGCTCGAACAATTAAACGTTTGTCCGGGCGCTTCGTGCAAACTAAAGCTGTCGCAAGATGTCGCCGGCCTCGTAGTGCTCGTTGGAACGAGAACTTCGCTGCTGTTTCCGACGATGTCAGAGATCCGCAAACATCAACGAGAAGATGACAATTAAGCATCGGAAGACGTTCGTTGCAACGAATTTTTGCAAAAGATTTGGAAATGTTCCCCTGCAAAATGCAAACTGTTCACGAATTGCTGCCGGCTGGCCGTCGGGCAAGGTTAACTTACTGCCATGTACGCCAGATCTAACAGCACCAGACTTTTTCCTTTGGGGCTTCTTAAAATCTCGCGTTTACCACAACAAACCACGAACCTTGCAAATCTTGAAAGCTAACATCGAAGCAGAAATCGCTAATCTGCTGCGAGATGTTTTGCGAGCAACAGTTCAAAATGCCGTAGAACGAGCGCAATTATGCATCAACTCGGGAGGTGGCCATTTGGACGATATAATTTTCTCCAATTAATGTTAATTAAACTTTCAAATAAACTTTTTATGAAAACAGAGCTTTTTTTTCATTTATAATAAAATGTTAGCCAGATTATGACATTATTTTTGTGCCACTTGTATATATGAGTAAATGTCAGGACACTTCGTGCGCTTCACAGTATAGTATGTATTGAAGCGGTCGTTCGGGTGTGCGATTCGTAATGTATGGCGCAAATTTATGCTTTGCATGTAAGACTATACGCTAGAATGGTAACGCGAGACCGATATAAATATATAAATAAGGCGATTTTGTCTATCCGGAAGAACGAAATATACATTTAGTTAATTTTTGCTATTAAAGCAATTTATGCATAAAGATACGGCAATATGTTTTTGACACATTAGAGATATATCGCAAATTAAACATTTTATTTTTGCGTCGTCGTATATTAAATCCGAAAAATCTTTACTAAAATTCATTGAAATTATCGGACAATGGTTGTTAACTTGTTCTACTTATCTACGACATTTTATTACGTATAACGTGTATGCGGCATTTCGCTACACTCACGTGCTCGCCAAACACATACTGGATGTGATACTACTGCAATAAAATCGCTTGCGCATATATTACATACCGACGCCTGTGAAGCGCACGGAAAGTATGTGAGACATACGAAATAAATGAATTTACATTGTAAGGAGAATGACATATTAAATTTACGAAGCAAAGCAAAGAAATTACGATTTTACGAAATACAATAAATGTTGTTAAATTCATCGAGAAGCTTTGACAATTGCCTATAATGATTTTGTTTATTAGTTTTTTCTTCTTCAATCCATTCTTTTTTTTCTCCTATAAGATGACGGTAACTAACATTTGATAGTGGCGTCGGATAAAATAAATTCGATAAATTCGGTACGAAAAACAATCTAATCTGATCTAAAAAATAATCGGCGTATTTTCAATAACATTTTCATACGTTTCTATAGATGTAGGTACGTGCTTAATATCACAATAAGAATACATTTTTTTGAAATAGATTTTCACCGGAACCAGAAAATTGTATGTACTAGATCTGAAAATACGATGTATCCATGTTCTTTGGATAAGCCAAGGTATCAACGTGCATTAAATCTCTATTTCACAGTTTCTAGAAAACTTGTCACGATTATATAATTCTGGAACATGTGGTAAATATACTACTGTTGCATAAATGTTAAATTATTATCTGTTATCTTAGAGACATAAGTCGCTACTACTTAAGCGATGAGCACTTAAAGCACATCTTCCATGGCAATTATAAGTACAACTATAAAAGTAATTAAGTTAAAAAAAGCGAAAGCTATCCATTACAATTATCTTCCGATATAAATACGTGCCACCGATATATTTTCGCGCCGCTGCGTAATACGCTACCATAAATTATGCGACTTCCGTCGAAAAAAGAAAGCTACATTACACAGGTTGGATTCCTATGTTTCATACTTTTATATCGTCATTTATCTCCAATGCTCAATTTTAGCAACGAATAATATTATTTACGTGTGTTTATTGCTGGAAACCTTTTTATTTTTTTTTCTAAATAATCTCAATGATGGTCTAGATAATCTCACATGCTCTTGCATATGCTGGAACCGATTTTCATATCGTTAGGGACCAAACCAGGATTATACAGGGAAAGACCCATCGATTTTAAATTTTGAATGCTCAAAAAGTCAATTGATTGCGTTAACTATTTTGTGATCCTCTGAAATAAGAATACGAATTACTTGTCACAATTCATTATCAGCAATAACCTGATGCGATGTCGGGATAATACAATTAAAAAAACTAAATCTGCTAAAGTATATACACTACGCGCCAAAATTGAATGTCAAGTAGTTTTTTTTTTCGAAGAAATACCGGAATTGAGCAATTTTATTTTTTGAAAATAAGCATTTTCTTTTGGTTTTCAACGAGTTAATATCAACAACTTTAATGCCTTCTTATACATAACATTTATCGAATAAGTACCTTTTAAAGAGTGAAAACATATTTTATTAAAGCAAAAATAAATGCTTAAGCAATTGTTTCCTTTAAGGACAAAATAAGGCTCCTAGGACCTAAATGGGAGATAATAAGGTTTTTTTTTTTACCTTAAATACTTCAACGAGGAAAAAATCACGGGGCGTAAGATCTAAGGACCTGGGAGGCCACTCTATCGACCCTCGCCTGCCAAACCATATTCCAAGAAAGCGGCTGTTTCTTTTAAATATTCGTGCTTATCGCGAAGGGACAAGCACAAGTGCATCCTTCAAGAAATCCAGATATCGCTGCCTGCGTGTGAGAGTCTCGTCCAAGAAGAAATACTCGCTGATTCTACTATTCACCATCCCTATCTACACATTAAGTTTACAAAGATGTTAAGTACGCTTCAATAATTCAGTGAGGATTATTGTACACTAGTATCTGCCATTTCGTCGACTTATTACACCATTTGAGCAAGACTAGGCTTCATTCCAAAAGAGAATTTGGCGAATGAAACGCCGATTACGATTATATAAATAATAATAATATTTATACGCAATATTTATCGTTGATAAACTTCGTTGTCTGTTACAATTAGTCAAGATACACCATGAGGATTCTCATCCGCGCTTAACAAAATATCCGGTTTCAGATGTTCGTCCGTTTTTTCCATCTGCATATTTCGCATTAGACAAATTACATACGCCGAATTTTATTCTAAAAAAATGTCGATTTCATCATAACTTCAAAACTAGTACTTGAAATTGATGTAAAGAAAAAAATAAAATTTATCAGTCCAAGTATTTCTTCGGAAAGCAAATTATTTGAAATTTAATGATTTTATTCTATAATGGTGCTGAGCACAGTACATATATATATACCTATATTTATTTATGTATGCTCATCTTTAATTGTTTAAAATTTAAGGAATTTTTCTAGGAGGTGGAGACATAGCGGACGAACTGAGAAAAGATAATCAGTCGTTAAGACAGAGAATAGAACAACTGGAAGCAGAGTTGGAAACTAGAAATAATGAAATCAAACAGCTTAAAAGTTCTGATGTGGTACAGGTAAGCCTGATAATAAAAATGTTAAATTTATTAGTTATGTACATATCTGCATTGGGTTTAATTCTGCAATTGCTTATAAGCAAATCGGCAAAAATTCAGTTAGACTTGAAGAATATACATGTAATAATCAAAGACAGTCAGGCGTATAGCAGTAGATGGTTTTCAGATGTACATTAGACTTAGGATTTACAATTCAAACATTAAATTTTAAAATCAATCCCAAAAGTAAGGTCTTCTATACTTTTTAATAATACAAAAGAACGTTTTTTTCAATAATGTTTGCAATAATGCACATTAAAGCTTGAACATTTATCTTTTCCCTACATTATCGCTATTTCGTTTGATGCACTTTTGAGGGCGCTGTAGCACTTTTTATATACACTCCGCCAAAAAAGTATCCCATAATTTAGTTTTGAATCATAAAAGTATCGCATAATCTTTGTTCGTAGCATAAAGTTGTAAATATACTTTAATGCGCTCTAAGATATAATTTCTATGATTGTTTAAATAAAATACAGGCCAAATAAAAACAAGAACTCATACTTGAGATTTTTATTAAAACAAGAAATTATAATTTTGGAAAGAAAAATGTCATAACAGTAGCTTTTAATACTGAGTATTGCCACCTCTGGCTCTTATGACCGCTCGCATACGGTTTGGCAGAGATTCGATTAACCTCCGTATATAAGCCTGATCCAAATTCTCCCACTCGTCACGGAGAGCATTTTCTAGTCCATGCAGGTCCGCTGGGGCAACATTTTGGGTTCGTATCCGTCTGTGAAGGAGGTCCCACACGTGCTCTATAGGGTTCATGTCCGGACTTACCGCAGGCCAATCTAAAACTGGAATACCAACATCGTTAAGGTATTCCTGGACGATTATTGCAACATGCGGTCGTGCATTATCGTGCATTAACATGAATTCGTTTCCTATAATTGGCGCATATGGTACTACATGTTCTTCTAAAATGTCCTTTATATACCTGTGGGCAGTCAATGTACTTCTGTCTACTGGTACTAACTCTGTACGACCTGTTAAACAGATGCCTCCCCAAACCATAATAGAGCCACCGGCAAAATTAGGTCTAGGTCTGATATTACACTGCGAATAGCGCTCACCGTCTCGTCTGTACACTGAGATACGCCTATCTGAGGTGTAAAGACCAAATCTTGACTCATCTGTGAAGAGTATATTGGCCCAGTCATTAATGTTCCAATTTACATGTTCTCTGGCAAACCTTAAGCGAGCCACTCGGTGGTTCCTAGTGAGACGAGGGGCTGTTACAGCTACTCTAGCTCTTAATCCACTCTGTCGTAACCTATTCCGAATAGTTTGAATACTCACACGAGTATTTCGGACTCTAGCCAAGTCGTTCTGCAATTGTCTCGCAGTTACATGTCTTCGACGTAATGCTTGTAGTAATAAATAGCGGTCATCTTGGCGAGTAGAACATCTTGGACGACCTGGTACAGGTCTTCTACTGTAATTGCCTGTTTCCCTATATCTGGCTACGGCTCTAGAAACACTTGACTGATTGATGTTCATCAAATTAGCAACGTATGCTTGAGATCGTCCATCTTCCATTAAAGCAACTATAGCAGCCACTTGTTCTGAAGTTAAATTGCTCATTTTAGTTTTAAAAGCGTTGGTACAGAACTCTGACTTCGCACTTTAAAATTTGTCCGTACAGGAAGACTTTCAATAAACAACTGAACAAACCTTACACATATGCATTTTTCTAAATGTGTTCTTTTAGAAAAAAAAGTAAAAAAGCTATGTTGCATGATTTTGTTAGTGTTTTTGTAGTTCACATACACGAGGCAAACTTTTTGTGAACGTATAAAAATATCTTGGTTTATAAATGCCCTTTTTTAGTTTATGCGATACTTTTTTGACGGAGTGTATATACTAGCTTGCCGCCATGTTGTTAAAGAAGCGTAGAACCTTATCTTCCACTTCGTTGTCGTTGCTGAAGGGCACCGGCGAAGTGTCCTTTCAACTTAGCAAAGCCGTAGTAATAATTGGTTGCCAAATTCGGAATATAGCATGGGTGGTTGACCATGTCACATCCAAACTGTAGCAGAAGAGCGACGATTTGACGACGTGAACGTGATTGTTACTGTAGACGTTGCTCAGTTTCATTAGACTATTTTGGGATGTTTTTAACATGACTCAGCTGCACATACAATTGGCGATGCATTTCAATCTAATGCAAAACGGTTATCAAACCATGACTGAGCACCTCGGATGCGCTATGGCTTATTTGGGTGTAGATGAAGCAGCAAAAACAACGGTATACCAACAGCTTCCCTACGTCTACAGCGCTCTGGAGACCTTGCCTTAGGGATTATTCTTGTACTTAGCGTTTCCAGAGAAAACATTACACAAAACATTTGTCGTAAATAACCATTCGACAAAAATAATTGCAGAAATAAACTTTGAATATTCTGTGTTCATTGGCTAATCGATACATAAAAACGATATAATAAATAGCAATTCTATGTAACATATTTTCGTTTCCCTCATTTAGAATTTACAAAAGGAAAACCAGGAACTGCAGTCAACCGCAAAATTGGCACAAAGCGAACTAGATATCGCCTTGGGCGCTCACGAATCTCAAAAACAGGTCTTACTAACCTTGAACCAACAGTTGGTCAGTAGAATTCAAGAATTGGCTACTATACACGACGAAATTACAACGGCATTGCAGACGTGAAAAGAAAGCTTTGGAATGACCGACAACATCAATGACACGTGGTCGCAGTTCCCGTTGCGCATACACGTACATGAAGTAAATATTCTACTATGTAACTACTTACGATACTTTAGCTTTTAACAGCATTCTGCATCTTTGCAAGTGAAAGGTTTATTATACTTGACGAATGAGTAAAATGAAAATAAAATACGAGAAAAAAAATCATATTCGGTTAGCTGTGCCGCTGTTCGACGACTTTGGAATCCTCGTCGATCGTAATATTGCTATTTTGATCGTTAACTCTACGAACGAAGGTATCTTAAATGTATAATTCGCTATCACCTAACTCATTCACGTTCTGGAAATATTTATTTCAGTATTTATTTTAGTTTAGTTAAGCGATAAAAGACTACGACGTTTCTAAAACGATTTGAAGTAAATAGTTGTTGAATTTAAATCAGTATTTATCTAAGTTACAATTGTAACAATATTACACAACTGTAGATATTCGTTAGAAACCAGCTATTTTGTAAAAATTGCTTGTTTAAGTTTTTTTTATACATTGCTTTTTATACAAACAGTTTTTATCATTATATTCACCTCCATTTATTAAATTAATTTTTATTGTAAGAATTTATATGTATATTTTAAAACTATATGTTTTGTTAGAACGTTTCGCCGTTAAGAGTGAGAGTTATTTAAAAGCTGATTTAAGTTACGTTGGATATTAATTTAAAAATTTTTTTGCGCAAACTCTTTGTAAAAAGTATCATAAGCGTTATGTTGCTCCAACATGTATCTACAATACATATCGTTACTGTTAATAGACAAACAATCAGATTTTAAATAACTCTATAAAAGGCTTATATGTACTTTATTGTAAGAAAATGTACAAAAAGAGGCAGCTAGTATTATACTTATTGGTATTTAAGTTTGTGCGTTGTAGAATAATGTACAATAAAGATAGTACGCTAAAATGCTGTTAGCTTCGAGAAGTCAAAAAGTAACACCCTAGGTGTATAAACCATACTGCCTATTGAGATATACACAGCTCTAGTACACCCTATATAAATTATACGTAAGTACGCTATAGGATATTTTCAATAATCTAAAATCGACAATTTTAATGTAATGTCTTCTTTTCTTATTATTTATATTGTGCCTAGCTTTTAAGTTAAAACGGTACCTAAAAACGTATTTTCATAAAAATCATTCATACCACAGCATTTATTGAAAACGCCGTCGAATAGTACAAATGGAAACAAATCATGACATTTCTATTGCTTTCTAATTTTCTCGATTTCCAGTATTTCAGATTGACAGTACAGTTTAAGATAAGTTGACAAAATAGCTTTTATGGTTATCCATGCGTCATCGAGATAAATTTTGTTGTAAATGAATGCTTACACTTCAACCCAACCTTAACCTTTCTCAGGTTAAGCGGACGACCGCAGCTCCCCACATTTGGAATTTTGTTCTTTTTGTTTCTTTTGCGATTTGCAACAAGATTTGTTTTTTCTAGCTTCTTTCATATTAAACAGAATATTTTTTTGCAAGTAGGGTGTACCTACCTTCGGATGACTTTGCAATTGTAAATATTTAATATGGAATTGCCTTTCTAAATTTGTTTTCAATATTGAATTGTATCTTAAAACTTGTGCGATTTTCTTTCGCGGTGCGTTTACACCCTACATGACCGACTATGTAAGAAATGATATTCTAGTTTGAGAAAAGTTAACCAAACAACCGCATACAAGAAGCAAGCCAGAAAGGAGAATAACTTCGTTGAAATTGACTTTAATCAGTAGCCAAACCATAATAGACTGCCAAATATTTTCATTTAAATGTGATTGCCCGGTAATATAATTATACTAAGTGTGCACAGTGTTGAGAGTTCTACTTCAAAATTAATACTTTTGAATCCTTTTAGCAACATATGTAACAATTCTTTGAAGTACTTAGTACCTATAACTCAGAATTATAAGACATAGTAACTGCTAAAGGTTTAAAAAATAGTTTCAATTAAACGAAGGGAAAGTGTACATACGATCGCTCTAAAATTCGCTCTTTCTCATATGCAACGGTTCGCTGAATATATGAAAATCGTTTTAGCCCGTGTTAGCTTATTATAACGTCCACAACTCTCTAAGCACATTTACAAATAACAGTCGTACGTCATCAACTTTGAGCGAGTTAATGTCAGCATTTAACTGCATCAACATATGGTTGACGCAGCAAGAGAAATATAAAATAAATGTGCTAGAAAAACGTAGCGATTCTTCGTCTTAGGTGTACTAATTAAACAAAGTAAGTTGCAAATTATGAAAACTGGAATCATGGCACCACTGACTGAAGACTTTGTCCGCAGCTAATGTAATAAATACATCTTAACCAATAACGGCTCATTGCAAAAATAACGTTATAGCAACGCTTCTTATATAACACATCTATATATTTTTTTGAAAAATCGACTATTAAGAATTACGCTAATTTTATATGTTGAGAGTAAGTAAGTTCACAAACATAAGCTAGCTAAGCAATATATAGTAATACAGCATTAGAGAATATCGGGAATATTTATCGGTTATTAACAGTTTTAACATATGGGCAAAATAAACAGGACGAAAAATTAAATCTAAAGCAGTACGAAAACCTTGATGCAATACGTTCTTATTCTTTAACTAGTTCTTATTTCAAAGTTTATTTCATATAAAATTATAGTTTTAAATATTTGTACAAACCTAATCATTTTTGCATCAAGTTGATTCTCTTTCATTAGCTTTTTTTTATTTATTTAAAAATATTCTCAAAAAACAAAACATTTAGTAAATTATATTTAAATGTGTATATTATGTGGCAACAAAAGACGAATCACTGCAAAAATTTATAGAGAGAAAATTTTACTAGTTTTGCGTCGTTTTACATACGAGTAGTAATAAAATAATTTAAAAATATTTTGGTCAGCATATATGCGAGTTCATTGCTTGCGACTCAGAGAGTAAATACTCACCAAAGTTGCGAAAATTTGAATGGAATAACCTGTATATTATTGAATATTTTGATACTGCAGATTAAATAAAACCTAGTTACGGTTGTTTCCTACACCTGTTTTTGAAACATTTAACTATTCTTAAAAGTATAGACTAGAATTTAGGAGCGGCACCTATCTTACGTATTTAATCTGGATATTTTTGACTTATTTATTTGTAGTCGAAGCATCAGACTTATAAAAATTATACAAGGTGAACGAGAATATACTTTCAATTTGGACTATCATTAAAGTCAAATAATCTTCTTATATTAAATGGAACATTCTGTATTCATTGCCGTATTTTAATTCTAATTTTAACTATTTATAAAATTAAGGTTTCCTACAACAACGTCTTACATTTAAATGTCTCGAGTTATACCTATATAGAAAACATTATAGTAACTTGCTTTTATTTAGCCCGCCTTATCAACATTGCAATAATATGTACGATTTTTTGTTTAAGTTTTCACAACTTTGATGGGCATACTTTTTTGAGTGGCCATGTAAAAATAGTTTTAAAATGTTTTGTCGCTTTTCGTACATAAACTAATGCGAATGTTGTGATGGGTCACACTGATTCTGTACAAATGCTTACTGCGTTAAGAATAATGATTAAATTTTAACAAGGAAACTTCAGAATGTACATTTTTAAATTTTCGCTAAAGCTGTCATGTATTCTTTTTTTTAAGTATTATAAGCGTTATATTGCTTCAACATGTATCTATAATACATATCGTTACTGTACTAGACAAACAATCAGACTTTAAATAGCTCTATAAAAGGGTTATATGTACTTTATGGTGGTAACCAGTATTATTTAACAGCTTGTTTTTTTTTTATTGTTGTAAGTAACTTCAATTAATTTTTTGTATTTATATTACCACTTAATTGTTTCTTGATAGGCGCCCTGATGAGAACTATTCAAAGTCGAAAATTTGTCAATATAAAGAATTAGATTAAAGCAGCCTTTTAGATTTTTGGCAGTCCATTTTTGTGATTTCTTCAAGCATCACGGGGCCTTAAATGGTCATGTTTATTAATAATTCTTTTACTTTTATAAAAACTTTTTTTATTCGTTGTCCTTAAATTTAACAACGAAATCCAATTTAATTTATATTTGATGCGCTATGTATATTGTGGTACATATACTCAGAAATATGCTGTACGAGGTTTGGTTTATTTTCCTTCTGCGAGTAAGTATCGTGTCACTCCAATACAATCTAGCAACGATGCTTCAAGAATTACTTGATCGCTCAACAATGATGTGGGTTCTACAAAGTACATTCTATTTTCTATGGTAGCCTTTATCCCACTAAAAACCTTAGAGAAGAGATACTTAGTTTAAATAAAAAAATAAGAACTTGGATATACTGCAACAGATTTCATTCAGATCATTTACTGTACTGTCAATAACGTACCTAGTATCATTTAACAACTTGTATAATCCGTCGAATCCTGTCAGACGGTGGTAATGGATACTTCAGTATACAAGACACCGCCGTAGTAATCACTTCGAGGGTCGTTAGTGTGTATCCTATACGTTGTATTTTGTTTACCAATGGATACAATTCTTTCTGTAAGCGTGAATAGATTTTTCCCCGCTCACCGGAAAGGGTTAGAAGAGTTTTCAACAACGTAATCAAAAGGAAATTATTTTATAGCATAATTAAACTTCTAACGTTGCTTTTAATTTTGTAAAAATGATTAAGTTCTACAATGTTCATTAGTAAAAATGTTGCTTTATACATAAAAATTACGGTACGACCCTGAGAAGTTGGAAATAGACTATGGTATTGGCTATGTTTTCGAACTCGATTTAAAGCTACGATGTAAAAATAAAATCGCAGAGTTATTAATTTCTGCAATTTAAAACAAACCTGTTTAAAGAAGTGCTTAAGCACACCTAAAACACGTACTTTTCAAGTATTACATGTAAGATCTTTGACTAAGAAATTAGATAGCCGACGTGAATACTAACGTAATTCTCAATAGAATTTAGTTTTATTAAATAGGTATTAAAATATAAGATCAAACGAAGCAAAAGTTCCAGTTACTTCAAATCACGATAGCTGAAACTAATGTACATTGTAAATTGTATATACTACTGGACACTATTAAAACATGCAATTTGTTAAGCATTATTTTCTTAATCCTTGAAAAATTGAGGAAGAATCAACTTGCAACAGCACACGTTTGGTCTGAATAAATTGATGCTTAACAAATGAAGCGTGTTACGATGAATTGTAGTCAGAGATAGGTCGTGAACTTGTTTTGTATGTAAACGTTTCAAAAAACTTGCTTTTCTCAATTTCAGCAGGAAATATAGACAGGATAAAGGGTGATTGTTGTACACCAATATTATAGAAATTATTTTATATTATTTAAAAAATGCAAACATGCACAAACTATAAACAAAAGTTGAAGGTTAAGATTGATTGAATGCAACAAAATGTTATATCCAAGAGGGACAGTACAATAGATCAATTATACTAAAAACAGTTTGCCGACGGATAACAATTTTCACAGCGAGTTTGTGTGTGCGTGTTGGCGTAATTTTATTGAAAACAAATCTGTTGTCTACTTATCTAATGTATCTACATACGCAAATGGTCTCCAGGTTTTAGAAGCTTAGCGTTGATAATCTCTAAATAAACGCAATATCTCCAATAAACATCTAGACCCTTATTCCGCAACGGCGTATAAGCCAAATGGCTAAGTTCACTTAACGTTTCATGTATTTTCTTTTCTTATTCAAAATAAATGGCCATATCAGTCTCTTCCTCGTGTACCTCGCAACTATTTTTTAAGCCCATACAACGCCCAAAAGTCAGACATTGCCAATTCAGATGAGTGGGACGAATGCTCTATTACTTTTATATGTTTGCAGACAAATATTGACCGTGAAAGTTGCGGTTGACGTTAACGTATCACGACCTAGCGCCCTTCTTAAGAGCCCTTCCAAGCACTTTACGCAAACAATTTGCAGTGTATATGGTCAACACCAAGAAAACAGTTTCATGTAAAGGTTAAATATAAACTTTCCTTCCACATAAATTCTTAAACCTCTTTTGATATCACAATAATTGACTGAATACTTGTACCTTAGTTTTTTAAGGTTCTAATATATCTTTAGTTTGGGTTTACTACTTTACAGCTAACTAGTTCAATTGTTTAACCATCTAAATTAACCTTCATCTTTTGATACAATGTTTGCTCTACCTGTAAACAACAATATCTCTTATAAAGTTTAATACGTTAATTTTATTTTATCTAACGATAATTGGAATTGCATCGAGTATTACTATTTGTAGTGTAGCAATAATGTATTATATATGACGCTGATATAAAATATAAATAAAAAATTGTAATTATAATAAAGTCTAGCTTCCTTGTGACATACGTCATCAAATTATCGATTATTGTAAAAAAATTAGACGATAAAGTTTTATAACAATTCAACCAGTGAGAACTACATAAGGAATTTAGTTACATGACATACATACATACATGACATGCGGTAAGTACGATGACGTAGAAAACGTGGATCGCCTATAGACCAACGAAATAGTTGCTCAAAACAAACGGAACACTTATCGTACATTCCTTATATCTATGATTAACGCAGGAATTACGGTTTTCAGTTGTTAACGCCCATATTTTCTAGATCATTGCAGATTTTAAGCTCGTTTCTGCAGAGATCACAAAACTAATAAGAGCGTATTTTTATTTTTGTTCCCTAGTTGGCGTTTGAACCCGCACAGCTAGAAAAAGCTGTGTGTTGCGGGTGACAAATTCGTTAAATGTACACACAATAAATTCGTAGCATAAACGATTCGCAAATGTTATCCAGAGGAGGATGAATCAATTTCAGGTACTAAAGAAATGTTTTTGAAATCCCCTAAACGAATTCGAGAACATCGCAAACGATGCACCGGTATCCCCGATCAAAGATTCCGATTTTCCTACATTAATACGAACTGGTGACGGTGCATCTAATCCATTATCTATTTATAAAGACTATTTTAATTATGCGTGTCTTATGCATAGATGTCATTTTCAAAATATAAGAAAATTTGCTTCATCACGACAAGCGCAGTTCAGCGAAACAAGTCTGCAAACGTGCACCTAATACTGCAAACTTTTCAGCACTCTTATATTCTATTTGTACTATGTGGATAAGGTAGGTGGATTATATATAATAATTATGATTAAATAAATAAATTAACATTACTCCTTCTCCATATAAACTTGCGCTAAACCCTAATGTAATATACACTCCGCCAAAAAAGTATCGCATAATTTAGTTTTGAATCATAAAAGTATCGCATAATCTTTCTTCGTAGCATAAAGTTGTAAATATACTTTAATGCGCTCTAAGATATAATTTCTATGATTGTTTAAATAAAATACAGGCCAAATAAAAACAAGAACTCATACTTGAGATTTTTATCAAAACAAGAAATTATAATTTTGGAAAGAAAAATGTCATAACAGTAGCTTTTAATACTGAGTATTGCCACCTCTGGCTCTTATGACCGCTCGCATACGGTTTGGCAGAGATTCGATTAACCTCCGTATATAAGCATGATCCAAATTCTCCCACTCGTCCATGCAGGTCCGCTGGGGCAACATTTTGGGTTCATGTCCGGACTTACCGCGGGCCAATCTAAAACTGGAATACCAACATCGTTAAGGTATTCCTGGACGATTATCGCAACATGCGGTCGTGCATTATCGTGCATTAACATGAATTCGTTTCCTATAATTGGCGCATATGGTACTACACGTTCTTCTAAAATGTCTGTTATATACCTGTGAGCAGTCAGTGTACCTCTGTCTACTGGTACTAACTCTGTACGACCTGTTAAAGAGATGCCTCCCCAAACCATAATAGAGCCACCAGCGAAATTAGATCTAGGTCTGATATTACACTGCGAATAGCGCTCACCGTCTCGTCCGTACACTGAGATACGCCTATCTGAGGTGTAAAGACCGAATCTTGACTCATCTGTGAAGAGTATATTGGCCCAGTCATTAATGTTCCAATTTACATGTTCTCTGGCAAACCTTAAGCGAACCACTCGGTGGTTCCTAGTGAGACGAGGGGCTGTTACAGCTACTGTAGCTCTTAATCCACTCTGTCGTAACCTATTCCGAATAGTTTGAGTACTCACACGAGTATTTCTGACTCTAGCCAAGTCGTTCTGCAATTGTCTCGCAGTTACATGTCTTTGACGTAATGCTTGTAGTAGTAAATAGCGGTCATCTTGGCGAGTAGAACATCTTGAACGACCTGGTACAGGTCTTCTACTGTAATTGCCTGTTTCCCTATATCTGGCTACGGCTCTAGAAACACTTGACTGATTGATGTTCATCAAATTAGCAACGTATGCTTGAGATCGTCCATCTTCGATTAAAGCAACTATAGCAGCCACTTGTTCTGAAGTTAAATTGCTCATTTTAGTTTTAAAAGCGTTGGTACAGAACTTTGATTTCGCACTTTAAAATTTGTCCGTATAGGAAGACTTTCAATAAACAACTGAACAAACCTTACACATATGCATTTTTCTAAATGTGTTCTTTTTAAAAAAAAAAAAGTAAAAAAGCTATGTCCCATGATTTTGTTAGTGTTTTTATAGTTCACATACACAAGGCAAACTTTTTGTGAACGTATAAAAATATCTTAGTTTATAAATGCCCTTTTTTAGTTTATGCGATACTTTTTTGGCGGAGCAAAAAGCATACGTTGCTA